>OZ024741.1:207667489-207677489 GCA_964016885.1 Eledone cirrhosa | reverse complement strand
GTTCCCCCCAGTGTTGGTCTATCCTTTCACCTATGCTACGAGCTGTCTCACCTATGTATGTTGTTGTCATGTTTCTGCAAGTACCCTCTGTACATCTTATGCTATAGACTACGTTTCTAGTTTTACAGTTTATCCGGGGGTTCACCTTACAAATGATACATTTCCTATTGGTACAGTGGGTTTTCTTAAAAGGGTAGGTTTTGCTGATCAGGGATTTTATGGTGGTTCCTGGCTTTTCTACCACCTTTATTTTTAAGTGGGTCTTTCTCAGGGCCTTTCTACACTGGTTAGCTAATTTCCCTCCAGGGGTGGCGTCCACAAACATGACACTCTGATATCTCTGGTTGTCGTACCATGATGTGGCCTTCCCTATCTTATGTCTAGCCCTATCTAAGCTATTCCATGATTTGCTCCTGTATAGTGGGCAAATTCCTTTCATGTCCAGTTCTATGAGGGTCTTATACTTTTCCATGGCTCCTTCGTATACTCTGACTCTGTCTCTTTGGTTGTAGCCAGAGAACTGCATGCGGTTGATGAAGTGTTGGATGTGTCCTTCCATTTCTGTTGGGTCGCACATGCTGGACACATTCAAAACACCCTAACAATAGACTACCTGTATTAGACACAGAACTCTGGATTAACACTATAGACGAGAGAGCCCAAATTCTCCACTCACACTATGCTAAACCCATGGCCTCCAAATACCTGATACTCAAAAACTCAGCAATGTCCAGTAGTGCTAAGTTTAATATTCTGATCGCAGATTTGGTACGAGTGATGAAGAATGTGTCCAGCATGTGCGACCCAACAGAAATGGAAGGACACATCCAACACTTCATCAACCGCATGCAGTTCTCTGGCTACAACCAAAGAGACAGAGTCAGAGTATACGAAGGAGCCATGGAAAAGTATAAGACCCTCATAGAACTGGACATGAAAGGAATTTGCCCACTATACAGGAGCAAATCATGGAATAGCTTAGATAGGGCTAGACATAAGATAGGGAAGGCCACATCATGGTACGACAACCAGAGATATCAGAGTGTCATGTTTGTGGACGCCACCCCTGGAGGGAAATTAGCTAACCAGTGTAGAAAGGCCCTGAGAAAGACCCACTTAAAAATAAAGGTGGTAGAAAAGCCAGGAACCACCATAAAATCCCTGATCAGCAAAACCTACCCTTTTAAGAAAACCCACTGTACCAATAGGAAATGTATCATTTGTAAGGTGAACCCCCGGATAAACTGTAAAACTAGAAACGTAGTCTATAGCATAAGATGTACAGAGGGTACTTGCAGAAACACGACAACAACATACATAGGTGAGACAGCTCGTAGCATAGGTGAAAGGATAGACCAACACTGGGGGGAACTAAAAGGACGAAAAAACGGGTCAGTACTATACGAACATGCTAGACAACAACATGACGGTAACATAGACAACATAGAAATTAGAATAATATCTAAACATAGGAATGACCCAGCAGATAGGCAAATCAGAGAGGCCAGTGAAATAGAAATTAGAAGACCAAAGCTAAACAGAAAGAATGAGTGGAACAACAACAACACCCAAACAAACAACACTGACCTAAGAGAAGTATAAATAAGTAAATAAAATTAAATAAAATAAGATAAATAAATACATACACAAGCACATAAACACACACTAGTCACCCAGCAGACACAACACTATACACACTAGTCACACATCACACTATACACACACGCAAACGCATGCGCAAAGAAGACAAAATAAAATAAGATAAACAAACAAGCAAATAAATAAATATATAAGAACCGTAGAGCAAATATTTATTAAAATAACAGATTAAAGTTTAAGCAAAGAATCGCTGCTTTCACCCTTAATGGGTTCTTCTGAAACTAACAAAGTCAATCTGTAGACGCAGAAGTGGATATTTCAAAAAACGTTGCAGCCGGAGGAAGACAGGAAGACGATACTTTGGTTCGTGGAAACGTTCGCTGGCAAAGAACGGGGAAAAAGAATATAATACGTTATTAATAGGAGCGGTGAAAAACAATTACACGCAAAGACAGAACCACGCAAATGGTATAGCTGAAGTCGTAGACTAAAATTTTAACTAGGAACCCGAAAGAATCTCCGCTTCAGAGTTAAGAATAAAGTAAATAAAATACAATACAGAGGTAATAGGAATTAAATAAATACATACACGCATGCAAATACGTACATACACAAGCATACGCGAAAACACTTGCCCTAGGTATACAAAACCACGCACATATAAATATGTGTGTGTGTGTGTGCGTGTATACAAATAAATAAATAAATAAATAAACGTATATAAATAAATAAATACGTATATAACAAGCGCACACACATACCTACATGTAAATACACAAATGTTCGGAGACAACGTCAACCAAAACATGAAGTACATATACACACACACCCTACATACGTACGAAACTGCATACTCACAGACGCAAAAGTCCCGTATAAACATAACCAAACCATATGTACCAGAATATATAAAATTATACGCCATAACATATACAATCAAATATACGTACGAGAAAGTATACGTACCTTCACAAAACATACAGGTAATATATACTTACCTATGCAAATAAGTAATGGTATAAACATAACATATACTTAGCTACCACATCAAGACGTAAAATATCCACGTATAGATCGTACTGTCCGTTAGGGTATAACGTGGGGCTTTAATACAGGAAAGTTTTGAGCAATTTATGTTTACAAGCCGAAATTGCCTCAGATTATTTGTTTAAGATGTGGTCTGTGGCGTGGAGTATTTCCAGGGCCTCAGCGGCGCAGAGGTCACATGGTCTTTTATTTCCGTTATACGATCTAGCCCTAGCTAGGATCTCCCAGTGTAACTTATATTGGGTGTGGTTGTCTTTTAGACTCCAGATATAAGCTGAAAGTGACGTCATATTCCTTCTTAGAGCGTAACGAAAAGAATGGGAATGCATATAAAGACGCTGCTTCAATCTATTGGCGGTTAACCCTATGTAGGCCCTACGAGACGTGGGTGTTTCAACCTTACATTTGTACACAATGTTACTAGAGAGGCATTTCCCGGATAGGGGGCAATCAACCCGATTCCTACAATTAGAGTTAGTACTAACTACAGGGTTGCACGTGTTCCTACGGCTAGGTAGTTTAGCTAAATTTGAAGCTGTGATGTTATGTGCAAGGTTAGGAGTCGTAGAGTAAGAAATTTAAGTAGTATTTCTATTAAAAATTTTACTATATTTATGTGTAGGGGAGAAATGCTTCGTAATAAGGGAAAGAAAGATCTTAGCTAATGGTGTGGCCACCTCCATATTATATGGTGGGTTATACCAACAAATGCGACGGGATCTATTTCTTCTAGGTCTATTTTCGCACTCTGTATACCTTATCGACAAATCCACTCCGAGCAAAAGCTTCCTTGTAATAAGTGGAATGGTCGGTGAAAATATGCTCGTTAGTAGATAGACGGGAAAGCCTCAACGAAACATTTCTTACCAGGTTCTTGGTTATGCTGGCAGGATGGTTGGAATGCTTACTTATGTAATTAAGCGTATAATTCGGCTTTCTATACGGGTAATACAACCCATTCGATAAATTGAGGGTAACGTCGAGGTAATTAACTTCCCAGAGATTGGCCTCAACCTGTATAGACAGGTTGAAGCCTTTAAAGAAGGCTGTGAGTTCTTTTCTGAACCTGTCGCAAGCACGAGGTCCGCACTTAGTCAGCTTCAAATTTAGCTAAACTAACTAGCCGTAGGAACACGTGCAACCCTGTAGTTAGTACTAACTGTAATTGTAGGAATCGTTGATTGCCCCCTATCCGGAAAATGCCTCTCTAGTAACATTGTCTACAAATGTAAGGTTGAAACACCCACGTCCCGTAGGACCTACATAGGGTTAACCGCCAATAGATTCAAACAGCGTCTTTACATGCATACCCATTCTTTTCGTTACCCTCTAAGAAGGAATATGACGTCACTTTCAGCTTATATCTGGAGTCTAAAAGACAACCACACCCAATATAATTTACACTGGGAGATCCTAGCTAGGGATAGATCGTATAACGAAAATAAAAGACCATGTGACCTCTGCGCCGCTGAGGCCCTGGAAATACTCTACGCCACAGACCACATCTTAAACAAAAAATCTGAGGCAATTTCGGCTTGTAAACATAAATTGCTCAAAACTTTCCTGTATTAAAGCTCCACATTATACCTTAACGGATAGTACGATCTATACGTGGATATTTTACGTCTTGACGTGGTAGCTAAGTATATGTTATGTTTATACCATTACTTATTTGCATAGGTAAGTATATATTACCTGTATGTTTTGTGAAGGTACGTATACTTTCTCGTACGTATATTTGATTGTATATGTTATGGCGTATAATTTTATATATTCTGGTACATATGTTTTGGTTATGTGTATACGGGAGTTTTGCGTCTGTGTGAGTATGCAGGTTCGTACGTATGTAGGGTGTGTGTATATGTGTACTTGATGTTTTGGTTGACGTACATCTCCGAACATTTGGGTATTTACATGTATGTATGTGTGTGCGCTTGTTATATACGTATTTATTTATTTATATACGTTTATTTATTTATTCATTTATTTGTATACACGCACACACACACACACATTTGTATGTGCGTGGTTTTGTATACCTATGGGAAGTGTTTTCGCGTATGCTTGTGTATGTACGTATTTGCATGCGTGTATGTATTTATTTAATTTCTATTGCCTCTGTATTGTATTTTATTTACTTTATTCTTAACTCTGAAGCGGAGATTCTTTCGGTTTCGTAGTTAGAAACGTGGTTTTGTCTTTGCTTGCAATTGTTCTCCACGATCCACATATGACGTATTATCTTCGTTTTTTCCGTTCATTGCCAGAGAACGTCTCTATGCACCACCTAAAAGAACATTAGTCTACGACTTCTTTTATACCATAAACGTGGTTCTGTCTTTGCGTGTAATTGTGTTTCACCGCTCCTATTAATGACGTATATATTCGTTTGTTCCCGTTCTTTGCCAAGGAACGTTTCCACGAACCAAAGTATCGTCTTCCTGTCTTCCTCCGGTTACAACGTTTTTTGAAATATCCACTTCTGCGTTTACAGTTTGACTTTGTTAGTTTCAGAAGATCTCGTTAATGGTGAAAGCAGCGATTCTTTGCTTAAACTTTAATCTGTTATTTTAATAAATATATATATAGGAAAAGTTATGACTCCGACGGCAGAGCTCAAGCCGTTTCGACGGCTATTTCTGGACTAAATTAGAATTTTTAGCCTGGTGAATAAATAGCCGAAACTGTCAAGGGCGTACTTCCTTATATGGGAAGATTGTAGTTGTCAAGAGGATTGGTTAAAATTTGTTGTAAACACAAATAAGTCTATCATGGCATTTGGTGGGAGGTAGGGGTGGTTGAACTTGCCTGTAGGACAATAGGGGAGTGAGTGGAGCGGTCGAGCGTTGAAAGTGATATGTATACAGCAGATTCTAAGGATAGTGTATGAAGTGGAGGAGGGAGGTTATAGAATAGGTAAATCGAATGAGAGTAGGAGACAATAAAAGATAATAGAAAGAAATAAAAAAATATATAAAATTAGATAGTGAGAAATGAATAAAAAAAATAACAATGCTATCTTACAATTACAGGTTAATAAGTTGAGAATAGAAAAAAACTTGTAGAAATTGAGCAGTAACAAAACTGATACAAAATTAAAGGGGTTTAACACATCTGCTATAAGTTGTTAGTAAAACGTATTCGGCCAAATCTATCTCAGGAAGAAAATAGGGGCGGAAAAAAGTGATAGGATGAGACAGAGGGAAGAAGACAAAGAGGAAAAGAAAAGAGATACATCTGCCTATGTAAGCTGGGGTTTCCCCTAACTTATTCGGCAAGTGGGGGGTATCAGCCCTTGTCTACCCACCCGGGTCGTTATGGGGTTTGAGGGCGAGGTAAGTCCTACGCAATCTATGTTTGCATGCGGTTACCAGTTCGTCTTTCTTGTTTAGGAGTTGGTCCTTCGAAAACAACATTTGTGATGTTTCCTCCGAGCATAAGTTACACGGACGGCGTCCTCCCGTGTAAGAGTTAGCTCTGGATAGTAAGCTCCAAGTGAGATTGTAGGTTATATTATTATCTTGGAGGTCCCAGATGTGGCCCGAAAGTGTAGTGGCAAGTCGCCGACATCAGTGGAGAGCCGACCAGGATGTGTAACTGCCCTGATAGATCTACGTTCCCCCTCAACAACAAATGCCGAGAACGTAACGTGATCTATGAGTGCAACCTGAGGACAGACACCTCCAACAAAGCTTATATAGGATTAACCGCGTGTGACTTCAAGACCCGGCTCTACCAACACCGACATACTTTCCGAAACCCAGTCCGGCGACATGCCACTATACTTTCGGGCCACATCTGGGACCTCCAAGATAATAATATAACCTACAATCTCATTCAAGCTTACTGTCCAGAGCTAACTCTTACACGGGAGGACGCCGTCCGTGTAACTTATGCTCGGAGGAAACATCACAAATGCTGTTTTCGAAGGACCAACTCCTAAACAAGAAAGACGAACTGGTAACCGCATGCAAACACAGATTGCGTAAGACTTACCTCGCCCTCAAACCCCATAACGACGCGGGTGGGTAGACAAGGGCTGATACCCCTCCCCCACTTGCCGATTAAGTTAGGGGAAACCCCAGCTTACATAGGTAGATGTATTTCCTATATTTTCCTCTTTGTCTTCTTCTTCCCTCTGTCTCATCCTATCACTTCCTTCCAACCCCTATTTTCTTCCTCGTCTTCTTTCCCCTTTCGCCTACCCCGATGCAGCCCATCGGGCCTCTGTAGCATCATTTCTCCCACGCCTGTAATTTTAAGATAGATTTGGCCGAATACGTTTTACTAACTACTTATAGCAGATGTGTTAAACCCCTTTAATTTTGTATCAGTTTTGTTACTACTCAATTTCTACAAGTTTTTTCTATTCTCAACTTATTAACCTGTAATTGTAAGATAGCATTGTGATTTTTTTTATTCATTTCTCACTATCTAACTTTATCTAATTTTTTATTTATTTCTATTATCTTTTATTGTCTGCTACTCTCATTCGATTTACCTATTCTATAACCTCCCTCCTTCACTTCATACACTATCCTTAGAATCTGCTGTATACATATCACTTTCAACGCTTTACCGCTCCACTCACTCCACTATTGTTCTTCAGGCAAGTTCAGCCACCCCTACCTCCCACCAAATGCCATGATAGACTTATTTGTGTTTACAACAAATTTTAACCATCCTCTTGACAACTACAATCTTCCCATATAAGGAAGTACCCCCTTGACAAGTTCGGCTATTTATTCACCAGGCTAAAAATTCTAATTTAGTCCAGAAATAGCCGTCGAAACGGCTTGAGCTCTGCCGTCGGAGTCATAACTTTTCCTATTTCCCACTCTACTACACTAAGTATGGAGTACTCTGGTGCGTTATGGTCCATCTGGTTCCTTACCACAATTCCTTTATATATATATATATATATATATATATATATATATATATATATATATACATACCGATTCTCTGAAGAAAAACAATTGCTTGAAGCGTCAGAAGTTCTAATGCTCAGCTCACTGAACTATTCTACAAACATTCATATATATATATATATATATATATATATATATATATATATATATATATATAGGAGAAAGTATGACCCCGACGGCAGAGCACAAGGCATTTCGACGGTTATTTCTGGACTAAAGTAAGAGTTTTTTTAGTCTGGTAAATAAATAGCCGAACTTTTCAAGGGTACTTCCTTATATGGAAAGATTGTAGTTGTCAAGGGGATTGGTCAAAATGTGTAGCGGACACAGAAAAGTCTATCATGGCAGTGGGTGCGGGCTGGGGAGATGGCTGAACTTGCCTGTAGAACGATAGGGGAGTGGGTAGAGCCGGTCAAGCGTAGAAGGTGAAATCTACACGGCAAATTCTAAGAAATGTGTATGAAAGTAGGCCAGAGGAGGTTGGCTAAAAAAGTCATCTTTAGAAAGTGGAGGAGGGACGTTATAGAAATAATAATTCAAATGCGATTAGGGGACAAAGAAAAAATCTGGTTCATCTGAATCATTGAACACTTGCCACACATCTCGGAGGTTGTTTTTCGTTATTTCGTGGGCCGAAATGCGAATCTCGATAATTTATGTTTGTATAAATCTCCAGACCCTAGCTATTGACCAGTTAATTTTCTTGATTTTTTAGTTGATTCTATTGACTGATGAATAGCTTATGTTAATTTTAACCCTTCTGTTGAGAACTCTATTCGATTTGTGATGTTTTTGCATTCTTGCAAAAATATACACAACTGAATTCATTCGGCTGATATAGGGGTTGCCTCCCTTGCCGATCCCCACGTGGGGTCAGCAATAGTCAGTCTTTGTATTAACATTGAACTAAAACCTGTTGAGAAAGTGGCTTCCTTGTTCAATCATCTTACCAGAAGCCTGACATTATTTATGTAAGCGGACGGTACTTGATTTAGGAGCCGCAGAAACCCATATACTGGATTTTACCAACCTTCCAGGGGTCCGGGTAAATTTTCAATACCCGAATTACTTGATCGTTTTTTGGGGGCTATGCGAATGATTGTTTAACCATCGTCTCAGTGTGTTTGGCCTTTAACGTTTTTTATTGCTCTGGTTCATCTGAATCATTGAGCATTTGCCGCACATCTCGGAGGTTGTTTTTCGTTATTTCGTGGGCGGAAATGCGAATCTCGATAATTTATGTTTATATATATATATATATATATATATATATATATATATATATATATATATATATATATATATATATATATACAGGGTGCAGACGGTATTTGAGGACAGATTTATGCTTTAAAAAATACGCTTATATAATAACAGAAAAAACTGTATTCTTATAAAAATAACATAAACATAAAGCTAAATTATCAATTTAATAATTTCATTCAATAAACCCACCATAAGCATCAATAACTGCTTCTATGTGTGGTTGAAATCGTTTACAAGCTCGGATTAAGTGGGTCCTTGTTCATATCGGACATACTCGAACTATGGCGGTTTTCAAAGAATCTTTGGTGCTATGGGAGTTTTCATTGACATTTTTCTCAACAATGCTCCATACATAGTAGTCCAGTGGATTGAGGTCTGGAGAATTAGGAGGCCAAATGTTGAGGGTGATGTGATCATGCAAATTATCAGCCTTCCATTCCTGTGTCATTTGAGCCTTGTGTGATGGTGCAGAATCTTGTTGAAAGACATAAGGCATTCCATTGCATACACTGTTGTTCCAAGGCTTAACAACTTTATCCAGAACCTCAATATATGCAGCAGCATTCACCCTAAGGCCTTGTGGAAAAAAGTGAGGAGGCATCACATGTCCTTCATTGCTAACAACACCCCAAACCATGACACTTGCAGGAAATTTTGTGTGCATTACTCGTGGAACCTCAGAAGGGTTTGGACATAGCCACCTGTTATTTCTTCTGTTAGTTTGTGGTCCTGGTCAAAGTATTTCTCATATGAGAAAAACTAAATCACATCTTCTGGTGGATTTTTAAGTTTGTTTAAAAGTCTTTTGGATCTGATTAAACGGTTTTCTTTTGTTTTTTCTGAGATGAATTGACCCCTCCTCATCACCTAAGATGTGTATCTGATGTCTTCATTCACAACATTTCTGATTGTTTTTTCTGACACACCAACATTTTTTTGCAATTGACCTCATTGATTTTCCTGGATTGTCATCAATGTTCTGCTTAACTTCCTGAATAAATTCAGGTGTCCTGGTAGAATCAGAGCGTTTGGAATGTTTTTTACGTTTTGATACAGGTAATACGCTTCTATCATCTTTCTCTAACTCACACCGAATCTTGTGGACAAAAGATCTTGCAGCTTTCAGGAAACAAAAAATTTCTAAATCCCCATGCTTA
>OZ024741.1:207612489-207662489 GCA_964016885.1 Eledone cirrhosa | reverse complement strand
GAAGGATAGGGTATATATCAATAAACCTGCGACCATCACTGAAATAAATCATAATAGCAAAATCAAAGCCTTCACTAGGTCCTTAAAGGCGTTATGCTAAACTTCACCATGCACCTAAAACAAATGCATGGATTCAAATGGAGATCACTTGGAATATGTGCTGTAATTCTGAGCAAAAGCATCAGAAGATAGTGATTTTTTTGTGTGTTGATTTTAATGGTTTCAGCTAAATATATTCAGAGTTTCATTAGTTTTTTGTCAAACAAGGAATAATGTAAACAAAAGTAAACATGGAGCCACTTTTTTGTCCAACCTGAGTATATATATGTAAATCTGCCCATATACATTTAAATCTGCATATATACAGTATAGAAGTAACCGAAAACCGCCTTTGTAAATGTATATTTAGATTCACGCAATTTTAGCAGTTGACATATAAACATGCCAAATACGTATTTTCCTGCAAAATAAAAAAAATTAACTGGTTTGAAACCTATTTGAGCTTTCATCAGAAGGCATGTATATCATTTACACAACCACAAGAAATAAGTAATCCAGGGGTTTATATATCTATCACTTATATTAATATCCTAAGATGGACATACTAATTTGATTATTATTAACACTCATGCTGGTAGTTAAGATATATATTAATATGTTCACTAAGCAGCCGAAATATACAATAAAGATATATATGCATATATACTGAATAGGACTAAACGAAACTGCATAAATCTATATATATATAGATTTGTTCATTTGTAGTATTTGACAAGAAAAATACCAAATACGTATTTCCCTGTAAATTGAAAAAATGATGAATACATTTATCATTTTGGGATTAATGGTGCATTATGTCTTATAGAATACGCAGATGTGCTGACCTCCCCAAACACCACTAACTTTAAAAGGTGCTTAGCTTCTGCCTTCGCGCAACACAACACCGGAAAATGTTCTTTATATAATTTCAGAACAGGTAAGATGCTTTCACTCTTAAAAGTTTTGTTAGTCCGCCAGTACAACTCTGTTTACTTCCCATTGTATACTTGGGTGCTTAGTAGCCCTTCACACTTAATTAAGCAGTTTAACCTCTTCCTGAATTGTGTGATTTCCTTGCTTAATGAGCTGTTTACTTCACCACGGGTAATTTTATAACTCATTCAACTATGATTTCCAAAGCACCAAAACCACCCAGCACTAGTTTCTAGATTCTTGATCTCAATCTGCATAACTGACTTGGCATCAGTATTTTGCATTTCAACACTACAGATGTCTTTACCACAAGATTGTTGATGGATAAACCATATCAGCACTGGCTTCTCAAGATCTGTATCTTGTTTAACTGCCACCCACTTCGTTGTACCAACAGATAATGATTTGGATGCATCAATATTATATTCCTAAGAAAATGTAGTGTGTTTGTGCCTAGTCTTGCGTATTCCCGAAACTAATGTTTAATATCATACTCTTCACAAACACTCGTCAGAGAAGCAGTTGCTTCTAACTTCCTTATAAGTTCTACATTCCGGATCAAAAGATACATGTTTCTTCATTAGACTATCATATAAGGTTGAAAGATGCGTACACACTGAAATACCAACGAATATTGTGGGAAAGCAAGCTCCGTTGTGTATGGTGATTACTGTTACTGTGGAAATTATACTACTCGAAAATAAGCACTCAAGCTTTAGACTATTTTGATTTAACTTAATCTGAGTTTGTTAGTGTATATTATTAAATCTGAAAATATATTGTACCCAAATTATATCATGCAAAATCAAAATTGTTACAAATAAATCAATTTTTTGTGAGAGATTTTCAACACACACACACACACACACACACACACACACACACATATATATATATATATATATATATATATATATATATATATATATATATAATTAGAATTTAGCTTCGAGCATAGCTATAAACAGATATGTGTTGAAATATCTAAAGAAATATGGTATGTTTATAAATAAGCATTTAGAAAGCCGTAGCTATGCAAAAACACCGACAGCTATCGCCACCTGGCGGTGTCCGGCAGAAGCAAGGGGAACAATCGTCGATGCATTTCGAACTGAAGTGGTTCCCGTGAGGACGATTCCTCCCGCTCTTGCAACTGCTGGACTATATATATTCTATATTCCCACCATGAAAATACGTGTGTACTAGAGTCGAGTGCGAAAGTGAATGAAAAATAATAAAACCTGTTTAAAAAAGAATAAAACCTATTGAATAGAGAGTGAATTAATTAGAATCGTAAAGCTCTGCTGCACTTCGGGTGGAGGAGAGTAAACTCTCCAAATATCGGTCGCTCTCCGACAGGTTTGCGGTCGATCCCGTGGCAGTGGAGACTTCTGGTGTCCTTGGCTTTAGGGCTACCTCCCTGTTCACCACTATCGGCACAGAGTTGACTACCTGCAGGTGTGAGCCTCGCGAGCTGGAAATGGCTCTTCCAGCGCGTCTCTTTCACCATCCTCCGGGGAGATGCCTTTTCTATTTTCCTCATCTCAGAGATGGGGAGAGCGGGAGATGGTGGCAGTGTCAGTGGGAGTTTGGTTCTTTTCTGTTCGAACCTGGTGGATATATGTGTATATAAGAGAGAATGAGTCATAAACAGGCCAGTAATTTAACATTGTGTGCGGCTTGCTAGAAATAAAGGATATGTTTCTTAGAGAGCGAAATAAAAGTGAATAATAAATATATTTGTTGTTAAAATATCACTGATCTCTAGTCCTTATCTGTGTCACCAATACACATGGTCATGGCCATATTATTTCTGAACAAAGGACAGTGAAATTAGGTTCCCATTATGATTCATAATTATATTATAGGGTAAATTAAATATTCAGGAGGAACTTAGTATATTTGGTTGATGCACAGCACAGACCTAGTACACCCATTACTTATTACTTTTTTAACGCAGATTTCGTCCAGATTAACCGAAATCCTGCTAAACGAGCCGCAGTTTAACGAATGTTTATTGCAATTTTATAAGGTCCTACAATGCTATATTACTGATAACGGTTTCTGATATAGGTACAAGGCTAGCAATTTTGAGGGTGAGGGGAAAGTCGACCAAATCGACCCCAGTGCGTAACTGGTGCTTTATGTTATCGACCCGGTAAGGATTAAAGGCAAAACTAACCTAAGCGGGATTTCAACTCAGAACGTAAAGGACCATAACTCTATACTGCAAAGCATGTTGTCCGATGCTCTACTGATTCTGACAATCCCATGGAAAAACTTGAACCGTTAAGATCTTCTTCCTGGATATGTCAATATTTATAAAACAAACTTTGTATTTTATCTGATGAGAGCGTACCAAAGTGTTGGTACCCATGAAATATATATAATAGAATAAATATGATTTTATAAAGATAGTTTTCATTTATTTAATATCATTGATATTATACTCCAGAAAACCAGTCGAGTGCTTCGAATCAGTTATACACATATATATTTGTTGAATTACCAACAAATTAAATATCCCTTTTGCTTATATATATATAAATAAATACATCATCGGAGAAAGCTTTTAGCGATACTCCGGCCAAATTCCAACTCACTCAACAAACATTAGGAAATAAGTGAGTATATTCCCAATTAAACGTTCGGGGTGCTAACTAAAAGTATTGTGTGGAAAATTGGCTGTATTATTTCATATGAGACATATCGAATATATCTCTTCCCAGACGGACGTCTCGTTTCATTATAAGATTCCTACAAATTGGGTGAAATTATACCAATTTATGTAGGAGCTTGTATAAGATCAACAGATACATATTCAAGTGGGCTCTTATAATTCTTCAGTGGGTGCCCAATAATACTAATATTGATAATCTAACCAATATCAGTATTTAGCGATAATCACCATCAGTGCTTGAGGTATCTGTTAGGTTGCTACTCCAGCAGTTCTAAAGAAATACTCAAACTGATTCAAAAATAAGGAAGTAGATTACCGCGTAGTAACACAACAGTTAGTTCACCATAGCGAAAACAATTGTTTCACCTTAAGCGGATCTTCAGCTCGGACTGGTACTGGTTATACGGAATAGGAATAACAACCGTATGAACACGCATGCGCAGAAACGGTCACTTCACCCAAGCGATACAAAACCATGGACGAAAGGGGTAAGGGAGATAACTGCGAATATCCGGAATACAATTTCGAGTTGATTAGAAAATTAGATGTTGTTGTTATTCAATCCGGAGATTTGTAGTTATGCAAGAGGTGTTTCCAGACATTTGGATAACGTGAGATTTCATTTCTTGAATTTAGGCAATCGCTATTGCGTTTCTCCTTAGAATATTTATCCTTTCTTCAATACACAGTCCATAAAACGGATTGCCCCTTGTGTATGGCTTGGACTTAGTGATGGCTGTCCATTGAACGGAGTAGTCTATACCTGAGTCTTTGAGGGGCCATACGTGGATTGCGAGCTTCGTGGATGATCGTTTGTCCGGGTACCTAAAGATTGACTGATGGTTCAGGAAGCGTTCCTTGAATCGGCCCTCCACCATACCCACATAGGATTTGACAACCTGTGGTTGATTGGGTCGGTTGGAAGTGACCACAGCTTCATAAACTACAGCGGGTGTGTTGCATTGCTGTTGAAGGGGAGGGGACAAGCTTCAGGCTTTCGGCAAGAGCATCCTGGTGGGGTGCCGCTCTTAGGACTGTTGGTGATGTGGGCCTTCATATTCTTAGGGCAGGAGTACACTAATTTTACTCTGCGTCTGTTAAAGATGGAGCGGTATTTGTGACCTATGGGAAAGTGGGCTAAGAGGGCTAAAAAAAAAGTTCATACATTAGTTTTAACGTTGAGTGAGAAGGGAGGAGAGAACCAGATAGATTGTCTATTGTTACGATTTCTTTTCCTATTGCTGTTGTTGTTAGTGGGGGAGTAAGTAATTGGTTGCGAGAAGCCGCTGTTAGCTAACGCCGTGTTATAGTATGGGGCGGCTCTGTCAAAGATAGCCTTATTAGAGGAGAGGTTAGAGATTCTAGTACTGATATTATTTAAGAAGTTTCTAAAAACAGTAGGAGGGCGGCATGTGTATGTAATTAAGTTTTTCGTTTAGCTTATGGAAGGGTCTGAAGGTATGAGTGCGAAGGTCTAAATTAATGTCAAAAAATCTACGCTAGAGAGGTTGGTAGCTACCGGTATCCTAAGTCCTAACTGATTAAAAGTAGAAGTTAAATCTTTTTTTAAACTGGTCCAGGTCGTAACCACTTTTATGGCTCGATAAAGTCAGACCATCGTCGCGGTATATTCCCGTGTGGAAGCCCGGGAATCTAACACGTAATATATCTAAAATAAATAAGCCAACCAAGTCGCATACGTCAGCACTGTCGAACGATCCCATGGAGACGTCGAATAGTTCTGAAGTGGTTTACTTCTTTGCCCAGGCTACTCCGTCGTTGAAGAGGAGGGTTTTGCGGCAGTGTGCGATTATCTCCCTGTCTAAACATGGACGGTAGTGTAAGTGATAGCAAAGTCCAACGCTTTGTTTAACAGGGTCTCTGAGATCGACGGGTAAAAATATACAATGTCGAATTGCGTGAACTTCGCTTTTTTGGAGTTGAAGCAGTTAATGACAGAGTCGCTGTTCTCCCACTGGGACAGGTTAGACTTGGCCCTAATGGTCTTAACTATGTTTCTAAGTATAGCCTTACTGACTAGTCCCATTTTCGTGCGTGCCGGGTTTAGTAGTCTACACGTGGGATTAGAAGCAAAGTCTACTTTGTGATCCTTCATGGTGAGAAACGCCTCACGTTTAGCTAAGCATTGTAGTTTCTTATCTACCTTAAGGGCGGCAGCAAGGTCTTTGGCTTCTGTATTGATGTCGTGGTAGGCCACAGGATTAGCCTTCTTATATTTAGAGGTTATAGTGTTATGTGTTAAGTGGCTGTAAGTAGTGTTGTCGACTTCGTAAATATTATTGGTTTTGTCAGAAAGAACGAGAGACCTAAATTTCTTAATATCATTTCTAAGTTTAGTTTGGAAGGTGTTAGAGTGTTTGCGAAAGGAAATGTTAGCGACTAAATCAAGGAGGTCCGCTTCGAAAGGAGCGAGATTTCAGTTACCTTAGGTGTGTAGGCTCTCGATTTCAGGTTGAAGGTGTTACTGGTGCATGTAATTTTGCCGTCAAAAGCTAGGGCTCGCCATCTTAAGCGTCTGACGACATCTTCCGCTTTTTGTAGGAGAAGCTTCAGGTAAACATGGTTGGAGGGAGTGGGAATATTCTTCAGAGAGTAATCCAGTTCGTATAAATTCATTCTGACGTTGGTGAGACAATGTTTTGTAGGATACGAGGATATAGAGAGCGCTCACTTCGTAGAAAGCCAAACTATATATATATATATAATGATATGCAGGATATTATAATGTTAAATAGTTAATGTACATATGTGGCGAATATATAATGCTTGTATCGCTAATGCACAAACGTTATATATTTAGCGATAAAATAAAGTACCAATAATGCACTGGGTAATTGCTGGCCTTGTGCCAAAAGTAGAAACAGTTATATATTTAGACGGAAACAAGTGGACAGCTTTGCTAGTGGGACTCGAACTAACATATATTCTATGTTGACTGGCTGTTCTACTTCTTACACCAAAGCAAACTAACAAAATTTCCCGTTATTTTAAGTCTGATCTTTTTGGTCAATATATAAAGAAAAGAATCTGCGTTAAAGCTGTAAATCTTAAGCTAATATATATGTGTGTGTGTACATGAGTGTGTATGCGTGCGCGTGAGTGTGTATGTGTGTACGTGTGCGCGCGTATGTGTATGTGTTTGTGTGTGTGTGTATCTGCGTGTAAACGGGTGTACGTGGGTGTGTGCGCGCGTATATGTATGCGTTTGTGTGTGTGCGTGCGTGTGTGTGTGTGTACATCAACTAATATAATAACCATTGTGTATTTGTTCGTCACGCTAAGAGAAGTAACTCATTTATGTGATATATATGAGTATATTAATACAAACACATACATATACATAAACACACACATAATAATAATTACACACACACATCTATGTGATGAGTGTGGAAGGAAGGGGCTGTGACAAAGTATAGAAAACTGCGAACAATGTGTGTGCATGTAATAATTATTTTTAACCAACGTTCTTAGATTGGCTACACTTGTATGAGTGTATGTGTGTGTGAGTGTATGTGTGTCTGAGTGTATATGTGTATGTATTGTCCAAGGAGCCAAGTCCCTAGCTATACTGGAATAAGTTAGGATTATCAAGAATATAAAACGACCGCAGTTGAAAGGTATACAAATACACATCTACCCTTAATTTAACAGTTCATACATGTGCCTAATATACTTATATCAAAGAAATGTATGTAATAAAATTTAAATAGGAAGTTCTTACATCAATTTTAAGTCACGGCCTGTTTTATGTGGCTTTAATTCGTACGAGTTTAGGTTGGTTTCAGTAATGGAGAGCGCAATTGAAAGGAAACGTTGACTAGCGGTAGAAAGACAGACCCTTTTTATATAGTTGTCATTTCTGAAGGTACGGGGCCAGCTAGTGTATATATATTCTTTGGTTTTGACGAGCGGGAGAACATGTTCTCAATATTGTGGTAGAATATAGTATTTTATAAATTAGTCTGACCCAGCTGCGAATTATTCAGAAGTTTCCACGATTTCTGGCTATTTCCCCAGACAGGAAAGCTGCTTTTCCTCTCCGAAGACACTATCACACATAGGGAAAACTCCATAGGAATAGGTTATTAGGGCTGCTTAATTAATAACATGATTGTGTGTGTTTGTGCGTGTGTGTATCTGTTTGTGTGTGTGTAGGTGTATGTATGTGTGTGCAACAGCTTCCATGGAATATTGTTATTACACATATAAAGTACAGTAAAAACAAAACAACGCCAGAACTACATACTCAATGTATGTAACACTCATTGAAATTGATAAAAAGCGCTGATACCTTAGAAATGAGATGAGAGAAAGAATGAGGAGAAAGAGCGAGAGAGGGAGAGAGAGAGAGTGTGAGCGAGAGAAAGAGAGAGAGTGAGAGAGAGAGACAGAGTGAGCATGATTAAAGGCGAGATGGTGATGAAGTAGATAGAAGAGCTTTCGGCGGTGATGAAGATAGATTGCTAAATGGACGGCAAGATGGATGGCTAGATGGATGGATGGTGGGAAAACGGGAGGTCGGGGGAAAAGTTAGGGATAGGTAGAGGAAGGGGGAGATTAAATGAGGGAGGGAGGGGATACAGAGAGTGAGAGATGTAACGGTTGACACCAGCTGTAAGGAAAACGACAGACTAAATTACTTTACAAGATTTCAAGTGTTTAATGCGATCTCCTAGTCCTATCCATCTACCTACCTCACAAACATACCATCATATATATATATATATATATATATATATATATATATATATATATATATATATATATATATAAATGAAAAGTATAGAAATTGTTATAGCGAGAAGCTAACAGCATATATATATATATATGTGTGTGTGTGTATATATATATATATATATATATATTCAATGGCGTTTCTCGAAACGTAACATCCCCCTGTATCGAACTAAAGAACACCAGACTACGATCTCTTACTGGATTGTCGTGGATTATGTGAAAGGCATATAATCGAAATATACACTCCCTTGACCATGAAAATGCCGAAGTACATGAATTACTTGACATCCCTGCGCTGTGCATCTCCAATACTTATAACACTTTTAATGCTTGCACTATCTTTAATGCTTATAATATTTCTCCACACACAGACTATATCAATCATATAAAGACTTTGCCACCAGACCTACCAACCTAACACTCTTATTTACCTACCTAAGTGCCTCTACCACACATATCTCTCTGCCACACTATATAAACAAGACGCACATGCGTGCCACACATATAACATTTGCACTATATAACCACTTATCTTCATGTTGTACTTTAACCTATATCTTTGATTTTTGATTGTACCTATTAATATAGTTGTAATCTCGAAGTGTGTACTGCCACTCTAAATTCTGTAATGAATGTTGACCCACAATGTTTGAATATGTATCAATGTTTGAATATGTATTTGGTATGTCTCTCGGCTGAAGAGGAGGTCATATAACTGTCCATGCATTAATAAATTGCTCCGAAGAATCCAAACCTCGGTTTGGAGGAAACAGCTGTAAGCACAATAATGTTTTGAACAGTTCTTTGATTCTTATATTTCATATAACTGCTCTGTAAATCATCTGATGTTTTTACATTGAGCTACTTAACTTACTGGTAATAAGGTAGTAATACATTACTGCCTACCACTATTTAGGGTGTGTGTAAAATACTTACAACTGCTTAAGGTTTTGTATTTACATAACCATAAATAGTATAACTAATACTATATATATACATACATATAGTTTTACATTTGCTATATATATATATAGCAAATGTGAAACTAAATATAAGGCTCACAGCAAAGTAGAGAATTATATATGATAGTATATAATTGCCACGGCATTTCAGAATTAGCTAAATCTGTTTCTATATTATATTGGTTGGAAAAAGAAAGAGAAGTTTTGGGGGAGAAATTCTGCTTCTGTTTAATATTTTTTTTATCCATTCGATGATAGGGAATTACATATACAATTATATATCATAGCGTATGTATAGATAGATATTAATCCCACTCTCTGAGCGACAGTAACTATAACCCGAAAAGAAGAAAAGATCAACATCATCGGTAACTACTGAGGCACAGGTTTTATGTCGGAGTTATCCCAGTTTCCTGAGTTGCCTTCTCCTAGAAGAATGCCCTGACAAAGGTTAGGGGTCCTTCACTCCCAGTGGTTTAACCGCGCGATCGGGTATCCAGCCTGACTATTTCTATGTCCCCGCGCATATACATACACATGCACACATGCATATACACATATACATACATATGTACATGTGTACATACATATTTACATATTTTTGGATGGCCGTTACTCTTATGAGTTATTCCTCCCTTTGTCAGGTTTTGTTTTTTGTCCTGCAGGGTGTCCAAAATCCTCCTCCTCACCAAAAACATACATACATACATACATACATAAATAACACAGTCAACGCGATCAGTGGCATATTTTGGCGTAGGAGACTATTTATTAAATTTAAGATGAATACTAACTCCGACAGTAATTCCACAACTACAGTCAGGTTGAATAACTGGTACTCTTCTAACTATCCCTTCTGAAGACACCTTTTTCCGAATTCGTAGAGATATCCGACTAAATACATAATTCATTTTACAAGGATTTGCTACAAACAGCATGGCTGAACACAACATCAACAACAAAATTAAGGAAGTATCGAAGACAAACAACGAGAAATGTAAACAAACTTTATTCAGTTGTAGCTACAGAAGAAACTGAAAATATAAATCGCATTTCTCTTGGAGTTGCGAACTTAATGATGATTTATTTAATTGTTATAAAATGGCAAAAAACAATCCCTCCATTGGCTATATGAACCTAATGAAGCTACACTGGGACGAAATGCACCCAGAGCTAAATTATTTCACAGCGAAACAATTACGCCAACAAGCGACGTTTATTGAACGTAAAATTAAGATAAATATTATTAATTGTAAGTCCCCCACAACAAACATAGAATCAACAACACGTGCTACAGGTCGCCATGCTACTAGACTTCCTAACACCCAGGTCGAACAGTGCCTTGAAACAACTATGCCTGTAAGAAACTTGACACCACCTGTACCATATAAGTCTACCTCGAATGCTGGGGAAAACACTATCGATAATAATAATAATCGAAGAAATTTGACACCACGTGTACCATCCGAGTCTACCTCGACTGTTGTGGAAAATATTATCGATAATGATAATAATCAAAAGTATAAACAATTGAAAATTTCCCTCAACGAAATCTTCCAGAGAGAAATTAATTCATGTATAAATATTTCTCTTGCTGAACATATTAAAACGACAATATTTAATTTAAAAAAAAAACAAATAATGAAATATTACGTGTTATTGACGAAATAGGGGATGAATATTTACGACAGATAAAAACCCCAACGTTTTGGAAAATCAACGCCTATTTATATGCCTTAGCAACGACAGTGAAGCATTATCTTGGTGATAGCAGAGATATTAACGAGAAACAAAACACCACCAAAAATACCATCATATATAACTAAAATAGAAAAAAAAAGATTGCTGACCTACGAAAAACCATAGGATATGTGACAATGCTCCTTACATGCAAACAAACACAAAAAAAACTCACTCCTCACCAACAAAGAGTGAAAAATAGATATGAAGAACAAAATTATAAGTGCCACTGAGGGGCCCCATCCCAGAAAGACATAGATTCCTTTTGGAGCAAAATATGGGTTGAAAAGAAGAATTTCAACCAAGAAGCAGCTAAGAGAAATCCGAAAGAACTATTGCTCCTACACTACAACAAATACATACGAAATAAGTGAGGGTACCCTTCAGACTGTGATAGGAAAACTCCAAGATAAGAAAACACCAGGAAGAGACATGATTGTCGGCTACTGGTACAAAAACTGATATTCTATCGGAGGTATCTTACTGACCTCTACCAACAAGTTCTTAAGAATGGTTGACATTAGCACAAACATTACTGGTCCCCAAGAACAAAGACACCCACTTGGCAAAAAACTACCGACCCATTGCATGCCAGAACCTGATGTATAAGATGTATACAGCCTGCCTGAACCTATTCCTCCAAGAACACTGTGAAAATAATAACATCATCACAGACGAACAAACAGCTGGAAAGAAAGGGGTTTGGGGATGTGCTGAACAACTCCTAATCAACAAAACTGCTTTCGATTCTGTTCCCCAATCTTGGATGATAGAGGCCCTCCAACTTTCTAAAGTCCCAGACATTATTGTCAGAGCCATAGAGAGGCTATCTTCTTCTTGGGCTACTATCCTAAGGTAAAAGATAGAGAGGGAGGACTATATTTTCACTGATAAAATAAAATATCGCTTGGGCATATTTCAGGGAAACAGTCTCTCTGTGATATTGTTCATCTTGTCATTAAACGCCTTGTCCTTTCAGCTCAAGAAATGTGAAGGATACATCATTGGCTCACGGGAGGACAAAAATAACCCATAATTTCTTTGTGGATGATCTGAAACTCTATGCCAAGAACATGGATGGGATGAAGAAACTTCTTGACCTGGTTACAACGTTCTCAAAGGATATAGGAATGAAATTTAGTCAAGAGAAAAGCTCATATATGACTAAAGCGGGGAAAAACAACAACCCAAACTGTTTCACCGATATCTGATGTGGACTGCTACAGATACCTGGGGATAGATGAGAACATATCCTATAATGGTATCTGTAATATGGAACACGTATCCAGGTAATACTACACCCGATTAAGAAAGATTTGGTCATCGGAACTCTCTGCGCAAAACAAAACAATGGCTCACAATGTGTTTGCTGTGCCTGTCCTAACACCAACGTTTGGAATACTCAATTGGACGATAGACGAAATCTGAGCAGTTGATGTTGGAACTCGAAAAATACTAAACAACACCGGAAACTTCCACATCAACAGTGACATAGACCGCCTTTACTTGAAACGTAAGCAGGGAGGCAGAGGCCTAACATCAGTCCAGACAGCATTTGAATGTCGCATCATATTCCTCCAACAACATCTACGAACCTCGAAGCGTAGGAGGCCGTCTCTCGAGCAAGTCTATCTGCATGAAACAGATAAGATCATGAGAGTTGGGAAGGAACTCCTCGAGAGATATTCCCTGTGTGATAATCAAAAACTCACACCCAGGGAAGTCGCTCAGCAGTATCGCAGTGAATCCATGGATGAAAAACTGCATCCTTTTCAGCAAAAAATCATGCATGGATATGTTGCCAGGAAGCTCCAGAGTGAGAGTAATATAGATATGGAAAGTAGTCTATCTTGGACTAACAACCGCTATGTTGGCTCCCACTTTGAAGGATATTCTTTTGCAATCCAAGAACAGGAAATTAACACTAAATACCTGATTCACAAAAGAGATAGGGATGCAGGCAAAACACCTAGATGTGATAACAAGTGCAGACTCTGCAGAACTAACATCGATGATATCACCCATGTCATCAGCAGCTGTCCAAAGATGTCATCGTGGTACTATCTACCTATGAGGCATGATGTAGTGGCCAAAACACTGTACAATGCAATCCGTAAAAAAGATAGCCCCGATAATAAACACATTAAAAGCTACAGCAATATGAAAGAGTACTGGTGGAATGTTCCAGTAAAAACCCCAATAAAATGCAAGCATAACAGACCAGATATTATGATATGGGTCAGGGAGAAGAAAGCATGCACAGTAGTGGAAATTAGCTGCCCAGCAGAT
This sequence comes from Eledone cirrhosa, assembly GCA_964016885.1. Classification (NCBI taxonomy): domain Eukaryota; kingdom Metazoa; phylum Mollusca; class Cephalopoda; order Octopoda; family Eledonidae; genus Eledone; species Eledone cirrhosa. The sequence goes on along the minus strand of OZ024741.1, from coordinate 207,649,085 downwards.
GCCAATATATTATCAAAGATTAGCGAAAAGGAGAATATTTATGCAGAACTGATGAGAAATCTGCAGATAATCCACCCTCATTACACCTTCATATTTATGCCTGTGATTATTGGGGCACTGGGATATGTTAGTAACTGCCTCAATACAAATCTTGAGAAGCTCGACTTCACAGGAACAGAAAGAACACAACTAGTTAGGAAATTACAAGTACAATCCATTAATGGAACAGTAAAAAAAATGTAAAACATTCCAAAAATGGTGCATCTAGTAACAAAGCATATATATATGCACACATACAACTCAAAATATCCACATCCACACATACAATAACATCCATATCCACACATGCATGCATACATAATCTACCTAGTTGATGTTGTGTAAATTCCAATGAGAGAGTCTTGTGTCTATGTTAGAAACCGACTCTCTCTCTATTGGGAAAAAATTTGTGAAATTATAAAACCAGAAGAACATACATACATACATTCATATGGATTTATGAACTGGGTATTTTACAAATATTTCCCTGATTTTACTATTGTCTATTTTTAAATGATTCGTCTGATGATAAAAAAAACGATAAACTCGTGGTAACTGTTCCTGGAGTTTCAGCTACTAGTTATATCTAAACTATAATAAAGTAAGGGCTGCGAGACTACGTACGGTTTATTTCTTGTAATCCAGTTACTAAAATAAGTTGGATTACTTTGAATAAATAATTTTTTCTACTTTTGGCACAAGGCCAGCAATTACACAGTGTATTACTGGTACTTCATTTTATCGACCCTGTAAGGATGAAAGGCAAAGTTAACCTCGGCGGGATTTGAACTCAGAATGGCAAGGGCCGTAACACTATGCGTCAAAGCATGGCGTCCGACCCTCTACCGATACTGCCAATCCACCGCCCTAAATAATTATTTCTACTTTTGGCACAATGCCAGCAATTATCCCAGTGTATTACTAGTACTTTATTTTATCGACCCCGTAAGGATGAAAGGCAAAGTTAACCTTGGCGGAGTTTGAACTCAGAATGGCAAGGGCCGTAACTCTCTGCGTCAAAGCATGGCCTCTGACCCTCTACCGATACTGCCAATCCACCACTTGAATAAATAATGAATGAATATTACATAATTTATGTCCTAAATTTCGAAACTAAATTTCGTAAACATAAATAATTTAAAATTGACTTCTTTTCAAATTTTCATTCACATTTCTACACTCCCAGTATATCGTCGCCAATACCACCACTTCAACTACTATATATATATTTTTTTTTCAATCGATCGACTTTCGTCAAATCGGACCGAGGAAACAATGTTTCCGTTGGTCTTTCCAGTTGCTAGTACTATCTATCGGTCGCAACTCCAGGTAGAAGGAGCAACGTGAAATAAAGTGTCTTGCTCAAGGACATAACGCATCGCCTGGTCCAGGAATCGAACTCACAACCTCAAGATTGTGAATCCAATTCTCTAACCACTCAGCCACACGCCTTCACACTATATATATAAAGAGTTATATACTCATACATATATATCTATATGTATGAGTATATAACTATTATGGGTATATAATTATAATCGCGCAAACACAAACTTATAAAAATACACTCTCACTGATATTTACGTAAATACACATACTTTCACACAAACATACATACATGCACACATATACATTTACACAAACACACACATACAGTTATGATAGAGTTCGATGAAATGGAAATGGGAGGGTAAACCAAGTAAAACATTTTATTTATTTATTAACTCTTTTTTTTTAAAACTCATTTAATATAACTAGCAGAAAAACCGCCCTCGTGCGATTTTCTGCTAGCGAATGTAGTGCGCATATTGGTATTATACGCAAATATATATGCATATAGATATATGTAATTTGAAAAGTAAATTGACAATATCTTCTTCTTCACCCACTTATTTCTGAGGGGGTCGTGGGGGCAGAGTCCTTCTCAAACACTCCTTCCAGCGAGTCTGTCAGTAGCAAACATCTCTAGCTTATCTAGCTGGATCCCAAAGCGTCACCAGCCAAGCTCATGGATGTTATCCAACTATCTTGCTTAGGGTCTACTTCTGGGTCTCTTGCCGGCTGGTTTTGCCTGTAAAATGTGTCCAGCGACTCTTTACTGAGACATTCTAACCACATGCTCATAATATCGGAGTTGTGATATCTCAATTCGGAGAAGTACCGGCTCTACCAGGAGTGACTCTCTGGTCTCTGAGTTATGCACTTTATCGAGTAACGTTACTCCAAAGACCCTTCGGAGGAATCCCATTTCTGCCACTTTTATTTGCAATTGTATTCTTTTGGTCATGATCCTCGGTAAGAGTTGGCAGGAAGACAGCGAGTTTGGCTTTTACACCTAACCCCCTTCATCTGATTGCTGAGGCTGGAGCTTTACTGCATCAGATTTTGTAATTCTTATACTTAATTCAGTCTCCTGCATTCCATCACTCATGAACACGGCTCCAAGATACTTGAACTTCTCTAACTGCTTCAGTAGAACTCCATTCACATGTATATAAATTTGAGGGACTTCTGTCCACCCGTCCATCACACAATATGTATGTGTGTTTGTGTGAATGTATGTGTGTGTAAAAGGAAGGAAAGGGATACACACATATGTCTCTAACTTAAAAACAGTGACACACACACACGTGTCTCTAATTTAAGGACGCCGACAAACTCACATACAGACACTGTCCTATTACCACTTAAGAGCTTTGGTCCGGGCAAACATCCCCTCAATTCTATATATATATGTGTGTGTGTATATATATACATATACAAACACATATACACATATATATATATATACACATATACATACATACACACACACATATATATATGTGTGCATACATACACAGATATATATATATATATATATATATATACACAGAGGTATCCACAGTAAGTTGTGGGGTCTATTCTGCATGAAGAACTCGATGTAATCCATATGTTGAAAATGTTGTAGGTTAAGATAAATCCGGAAAACAATAAAACATTAAAAGGAAAACAGAGTCATGATATACGTTAAAACAATGAAATAAAAAATCAAGTCACTTGCTTTTGAAAACAGCTGGTGATATGCATGTAAGTAAATATTCTCTTTATCTGATATTTTGTAACTAACCTTACATAGATCAATAACGGAGTATAGCTACAATGTATTATCATCACCTAGAAACGATCGTAAAGCAGTGAAGTAATCTCTTATGACTTGATTTTTTATTTCATTGTTTTAACTTATATATATATATATATATATATATATATATATATATATATATATATATATATATATATATATATCTGTGTATATATATATAATATATACAGATACATTGTAGGTCGCTTTAACCCGTCTTTTATTATTCAAAAAACTTCTTGCCAATAAACATTAACCCTTTGTGCACCATTCATCTAACTGTAGACCAACAAATACCAAGTAAACAGAGCGTTGACAAGAACGATGGCGAATGAATCTTCAAGGTAAGCAGTTTCCTCCCGAGCTGTTAGTTCACGCGGGATTCTCTGCTACACCTTTTCATAATAATTGTTTCCACTTTTGGCACAAGGCCATCAATTACCCAGTACATTACTGGTACTTTATTTTATCGACCCTGTAAGGATGAAAGGCAAAGTTAACCTCGGCGGGATTTGAACTCAGACCGTAAAGGGACGTAACTATGCTGGAAAGCATGGCGTCCGACCCTCTACCGATACTGCCAATCAACCAACTTTTTCGTAATAATACCGAACAACTTACTGCTGGTCACTCCTTCCTCCAAAAGCCGTACAAATTGGACATGTGAAGGATCGGGTGCTAATCTACACCAGACCTACGCGAGAAATTCACAAGGGACTGCACCGAGAGGAGTAGAGAGAAAGAGTAACTTAGTGGGAAGAGTGCGAATGAACTTTTGAGGTAAGTAGCCTACGCCTTACTGCTATGACACTGGAACCTTCTGCCAACTTACCCTGTGACTTTCTCTTTCACATTTACTCCAAAAGGCCAAAACAGGGGAGTATGAAAAGAAGGGACTCAACAATATTTCTATGAACAATGCACGTAGACAGCTAAACTTTACTTTCAACTTCTTAATTTTCTCCAAATAAAACAAGTTTCCTGTCGGTATATTTTCGTGAGTTTTTAACAGGCACTCACAAATAAACGTTTCTCATTGGAGGTGCTATTACCAATGTTCTTACCCGTGCAACGCCGGGATACACTGCTAGTAAATAAATAAAACGTTATACTTGTTTTACCCTCCCATTTCCAATTAAACCGAACGCTATCATGACTGTATGTGTGTGTAAATGTATATGTGTGAATATATGTATGTTTGTGTAAATATATATGTGTGAATGTATGTACGTTTGTGTAAATGTATATGTGTGAATGTATCGTATATTGAGTTAGAAACTCAAAATAGTCTTTTACAATTAAATAGCTTAAGGAAGGGAATCTTTCCGAGCTGTGCAATACAATTGAATATATGAGAGGGATGAACACTGATACAAGTATACATGTGTTCGCATTGCAAAAGACCAAGTTAGCTAGGTTGAAAAATACTAATTTAAAACAATATGGTTTGTCTGTCTCGATTTAAAGTAATAAATCAATAAAAATAACAAACCTATATTGAGCAATCGCCGTTTGATCTGTCCGGGTATCAAACAGCGATTGCCCAATATAGGTTTGTTATTTTTATTGATTTATTACTTTAAATCGAGACAGACAAACCATATTGTTTTAAATTAGTATTTTTCAACCTAGCTAACTTGGTCATTTGCAATTCGAACACATGTATACTTGTATCAGTGTTCATCCCTCTCATATATATGTGTGAATGTATGTATATTTGTGTGAAAGTATGTGTGAAAGTATGTGTATTTGCGTGAATTATGTCCGTGAGAGTGTATTTTTATAAGTTTGTGTTTGCGTGATTATAATTATATACTCATACATTTAGATGTATGTGCACGCGTCAGGTGTAGAAAGTCATAATCTCTCTATCTATCTCATCACACACGCTCACTTTCTATATATATATGGTAGTTGAAGTAGTGGTGGTGGCGATGATATACCGGAAGTGCAACTTTGAAAAGAAGCCAATTTTAAATTATTTATTTTTACGAAATTATTTTTGTTTACGATATTGAGTAGATAAATTATGTAATATTCATTCATTATTTATTCAAAGTAATCCAACTTATTTTACAAACGGGATAAAAAAAATAAACCGTACGCAATCCCGCAGACCTTCCTTTATTTAGATGGTTTCGTCTTCGTTTAGATGGTTACAGAACGAAAACGCTAAAAATTATAATTGTTTCTACTTTTGGCACAAGGCCAGCAATTATACCAGTGTATTACTGGTACTTTATTTTATCGACTCCGTAAGGATGAAAGGCAAAGTTAACCTCGACGGGATTTGAACTCAGACCGTAAAGAGACGTGACTATGCTGGAAAGCATGGCGTCGGACCCTCTACCGATACTGCCAATTCAATATAATATATACAAAGGAAAGGAGGAAAGGAAAAAATGCACAAGCACGTAATACACACATCTTAAACCACATAGAACAAAATGCAGCCGCTACCAGAGCAAAAGATTGCAATATAGCGAGGAGCACTGGGAAACTTCTCTAATAATTTTTGAGGCAGGCCAGCACGCTCGCAGCGTTACCTGGGGTGATGGCGACGCTGAGGTGCTGGAACAACCAAGTGCCCTCACGAGCATCACCAGTTACCTCTATTTGGCGAGCCGCCAGTGAAGATAAGAATCTCGCTGTCAGTAGCCCGACTTCCCCTAACGTCTGGAACGCCACAGGCTGGATAATATAGTTAGCTGACAGAACACGGTATTTTAGGATTTTGTTCCGTTCAGCTGCGGATGCTGTAGCTCTCGCCTTTACCGCTGCATCCAGGATGTGGGAGGAAGCAAAAGAGTCACTAACTGTGATGTCCCAGGTAAGGCTCCTGCCAGCCTCTTGACCAAGATGGTTCCAAATTTGAGGGGATGTTTGCCCGGGCCAAAGCTCTTAAGTGGTAATAGGACGGTGTGTGTATGTGCGTGCGCATGAGTTTGTCGGCGTTCTTAAATTACAGACACGCGTGTGTGTCACTGTTTTTATGTTAGACATATATATGTGTGTATCCCTTTCCTTCCTTTTACACACGCATACATTCACACAAACACACACACACATTGCGTGATGGACGAGTGGACAGAAGTCCCTCAAATGTATATACATGTGAATGGAGTTCCACTGAAGCAGTTAGAGAAATTCAAATACCTTGGAGCCGTGTTCATGAGTGATGGAAGGCAGGAGGTTGAATTATGTGCTAGAATTGCAAAAGCTGATGCAGTAATGCGACAGCCTCGGCATTCAGCAATCAGAAGAAGGGGGGTAGGTGTAAAAGCCAAACTCGCTGTCTTCCTGGTATTCCTGCCAACTCTTACCGAGGATCATGAATCTTGAATAATGACCAAAAGAATGCAATTGCAAATAAAAGGGGCAGAAATGGGATTCCTCCGAAGGGTCTTTGGAGTAATGTTACTCGATAAAGTGCATAGCTCAGAGACCAGAGAGTCACTCCTGGTAGAGCCGCTACTTCTCCGAGTTGAGAGATCACAACTCCGATATTATGAGCATGTGGTTAGAATGTCTCAGTAAAGAATCGCTGGACACATTTTACAGGCAAAACCACCCGACAGGAGACCAAGAGGTAGACCCTGAGAAAGATAGTTGGATAACATCCATGAGCTTGGCTGGTGACGCTTTGGGATCCAGCTTAGAGATGTTTGCTACTGACAGACTCGTTGGAAGGAGTGTTTGAGAATCTTGAGATTCATTTGCTTTATGGCACACTCTGCAAGGTGGGGAGCAATTTTGTCTATTCATGTTAGCTTTTACCCAATTAGTTCTGAAAGCCTGGTCTTGTGCAGCAGTAATAAAAGCCTCGGTGCTCTTTTTAAGCCAACCTTGCCTAAGCCGAAACCACGATCAAGGATCAGCAATGTCTTTAATGGAAATTTGCCATGAAGTGCCTTTTCTATCTATGCCTGTTCTTGTTTCTCTCTAAAGGCTTTATTGAATGCTTTCTTACTTTGATTTTCTGTTATAAAGTCTGCCTTCAGAACTTCTCTGAGTAGTGATTGTTCAGTTAATGTTAGAGATTTCCCACAAGCTGTTGTACTCACTTTCAGTCATCAGACATTTGCCCAAGGTGCTACACAGTGGGACTGAACGACTGAACCTAAAACCACATGGTTGAGAAACGATTTTCTTAAGCAAAGTCATTCCCATCCCGCGCCTGAATATATATATATATATATAAATTTAATGTATTTGTTCACGTGACAGTTATAATTTCATTTATAACCAATCAAATTACATTTATAAAAAAAGCCTTCGTGAGCCACTTTTTTTAAAGTAAAAAGAAATTCAAACACAAACTGGCGCGAAACCTGATGTGCTTATTCACGTGACTGCATCAACCAACCAAACTTCACTAATATATGAAAAAACAATCCAAGCCCCCCCCCCCCTCTGTTTCGCGAACTGGCGCGAAACTTATTTTACTTATTCACCAACCAACCAAATTACTTCTCTAAAAACCTGGCATTTCGAGCCATTTATTTACATATAAAACAGAAGTAACATTCAAAGACCAACCAGATGTGAGAATAACCACAGACCCTCCATCTCAATCCTACTTTTGAAAAGCAGAAGAACTGCGAAACCGGTAAAGGAACCAAATAAATTTTTTTTTTTTTTTTAAATACTCCAGTTGCATTTTCGATTTCATCTTTTTTCCTTATATATATATATATATATATATAAAATGATACGAAACGAAAGGAGCTGTGTAGTTACTAAAAACAAGGTTTAGGGTGGTGGTTAGGGCGGAACAAGAGGAGAAAAGAAGAAAGGAGAAAGAATCCTTCGTCAGCTGTAAAAATCCGCGATGTAGATGTTTCGGCGCTGAATTACAGGACACCTGTAGCGATCGGCAGCGCCCAAGGCCTTTTATTAATCAAAAGACCAGGAGGAAAAGAAGAGAGAAAGAAGAGAAAAGGGAAGGAAAAAGAGGGAAAAGAGGAAGAAGAACAGAGGGTGGAATGGTGAGGAGAGAGGAAGGAAGAGAAAAGGGAGAAAAAAGCGAGAAAAAATAGGAGAAAAAAAGTGTCAGTATGTGTGTGTATATATATGTATATATATATACATACACACACACACACACACATATATATATATATATATATATATATATATATATATATATATATATATATATATATACACACACATTTTTATATATATTTATATATATATATTATCCTTATCAAGCCCTCTTCGGATATAGTCTTCACATTTATTATTATTACTATTTAAGTCCCTCGGGTGAGCACTCTTTAGACTTTAAATCAACATCTTAATATTTCTACGAAGAATAAACCTGTACCTAGCAGGAAGACGTATTTAAAATTATTAATTCAAAAAACGGATTCGTTCCGTAAAAGGCTGCGTTGGCGCGCCTTTTATTTCGACAACCAGGATAAAGCGGACAGTAAACAGGATAAATGTGGGTTTAAAACATATAATAACCCTCCTAGAAACCCAGCTTTGTTACCTTTCGAAAACGATGTTTTGGAACTCATACGGAGTATCAAATTTCGGAACAGGAGCAATTCCTTCCAGCATGATCTGAAGAATAAAATTCGTTCTATAAAGGATTTAATGCCGTGCATATCCTCTCCGACAAAACTGGTAATATATACTAAGTGGAGCGAAGTACGTACTATCAACTGCTACATAATGGTTTAACCGAGGATTCCAGGAAGACCGATCGGAGTGTTATTAATGACATCAACGATTTTAAATCACTTCAGAACTCAACATCCAAGACCGGACTGAGCCTCTGGACCTTACTTCTTCCCATTTTACCCTGAAGGATCATAAACCCAATTTCGCTAACACCTCATCTATTCGGCTTTTTAAACCTACGAAGTCTGATTTAGGTAGATGTAGTAAAAGAATTTTAGATAGGATTATACCCGAAATTAGAATCTTTGCCCCTCCAGCCCTGTGAAATAATTCTTTCGCAGTGATTGATTGGTTCAATGGCATATGCAACAAGAAACATTGCCATTTTATCCAACTTGACATCAACAACTACTACTCTTCCACCACTTTACCACTTCTTCTTAGAGCGATCAATTTCGCGAAAGTGCTCACGGTGGTTAAGGATTTCGAAATTAAATGCCCGTAAGTTAGTGATAAATTTCGATTACTCTATTTGGCTCAACAAATCTAATAGTTCCCCATTCGACGTGAGTATGGGCGCCAGCGATTCGGTGGAGGTTACAGATCTTATTGGCCTATTCCTACTTTTCTTTGTCAAGGAAGAATTCCCTAATGTAGGCGTAGGCCTGCGCCGCGATGACGGTCTTTAGACCATGACCAAGGGCGGACCCCACGCTTGCGACATGTTTAGGAAAGAACTCACAGCTTTCTTTAAAGGCTTCAATCTCTCCATACAAGTTGAAGCCAACCTTTCAGTTGTAAACTACCTCGACGTCACACTCAACTTGTCGAAAGACTTGCACTACCCGTATAGAAAGCCAAATGATACGCTTAATTACATCAGTAAGGATTCCAACCATCCAGCCAGCATAACCAAGAACCTGGTAAGAAACGTTTCATTGAGTCTTTCTCGTCTATCAACAAACGAGTATATGTTCACCGATCATTCCACATATTATAATGAAGCTCTAGCTCGGAGTTAATTTGTTGATAAGGTAGAATATAGTAAGTACGAGCATAAACATAGGAAAAATAGATCCCGACGCATTATATGGTATAACCCACCGTATAAGACCATTATCAAAAATCTTTCTCTCTCTAATTAAGAAGCATTTCCCCTCAGCACATAAATATAATAAAATATTTAATAGAAATACCGTTAAAATATTTTATTCCACGACTCCTAACTTCGCACATAAAATCACTGCATCAAATTTAGCCAAATTACCTAGCCGTAGTAACACTAACAACCCTGTAGCTAGTACTAACTGTAATTGTAGGATTCGGGAAGACTGCCCTCTATCCAGGAAATGCCTGTCCAGTAATATTGTCTACAAATGTAAGGTCAACACACCCACGTCTAGTAGGGCTTACATAGGGTTCACCGCCAATAGATTCAAGCAGCATCTTTACATGCACACCCATTTTTTTCTTAACCCTTTAAGAAGGAACATGACGTCCCTTTCAGCTTATATCTGGAGTCTAAAAGACAACCACAACCAATATAGGTTACACTGGGAGATCATAGCTGAAGCTAGATTGTATAACGGAAACAAAAGACCTTGTGATCTTTGCGCCGCTGAAGCCCTGGACATACTCTACGCCAATGATCAAATCTTAAACAAACAATCTGAGGCAATTTCGGCTTGTAAACACAAATTGCATAAAACCTTCCTGTAATACAGCCCTACATTATGCCCTAACGGATAGTACGGACAATACGCTGGTAATATACGTCTTGATGTGGTAGCTAAGTATATGTTATGCTTATACCATTATATATTCGTATAGGTAAGTATACCTTATCCGTATGTTCGTGCAGGTGCGTATACTTTTTCGAACGTATATATGCTTGTATGTGTTATAGGTGTATATTATATATACGTGTATGTCTGTATTTGTATATGTGTATATGTGTATATATATATATATATATATATATATATATATATATATATATGTGTGTGTGTGTGTGTGTGTGTGTGTGTGTGTGTGTGTGTGTGTGTGTGTGTGTGTGTGTGTGTGTGTATGTATGTGTATATATATATATGTATATGATTATATATATATATGTGTGTGTGTGTATATATATATACATATATGTATGTGTATTTAGGCGTATACGCTCATATGTGCGTGGGTATATGTGTATATATTTGTGTGGTAGACATACGTGTGCGCGTGTTTATGTGTATGTGTGTGTGTGTATGTATGTATGGCATGCATATTTGCGTATGCATGTGTATGTACTGGTCTAAATCTTAACTATTATTACTTACTTTTACTATTTTATAACCTCTGTCATTTTCGTTCAACAAATTTATTTACATTATTCTTAAACTCCGGAGCTGAGAATCATTCGGTTTCCTAAATAGAATATTAGTCTAATGAATCCATTTATACCATAAAAGTGGTTTGGTTTCGTTTTTTGTCTTTGCGTGAAATTGTTCTCACCGCTCCACATAACGACATATTATCTCCGCTTTTTTCCGTTCATTGCCAGGGAACGTCTTGACGACCAAAGTATCGTCTTCCTGTTTTTTTTCGGTTGCAACGTTTTTCAAAATATTTACTTCTGCGTTCACAGATAGATTTTTGTTTTTGTTTCAGAAGATTCCGTTAAGGGGGAAAGCAGCTATTCTTTGCTTAAACTTTAATCTGTTATTTTAATATATATATATATGTGTGTGTGTGTGTGTGTGTGTGTGTGTGTGTGTGTGTGTGTGTGTAAAGGTTTGTTTAGCGGGAGTTATTTGTGCAGGTCAGCGGTTGGGTTACGGTGCTTTCTGATTGTTTTGCTTACAGGTTAACGCAATCTGACTGAAAGTTTTGTTTGTCGGATAAGGCAATTGATGGTCTTATTTATATTATATTATTTATGTATATATATATATATACATATATATGTGTGTGTGTGTGTAAACATACAGCTAAATGTATATCCCTGATTTCGTCACTCTGGAACCGGTAAAACACTTTTCTACAGTAAGATCTTTCAAAATACTCCGGAACTACTCTTTCATCGTATTGCTAGACGGTAACAAAAAGAGAATAAAAAAAGGAGTGAACACTTCGACATGGTGTCGCCTGCCAGAGTATACAGTTGTCTTGTCGCCGAATAGGTCATAGTTTAGTTTATGTGGCTCGAATCAGGCATTTTGTTTATGGATGATATCTTGAACATTTTATAAAGGCCGATATGTGACAGCGGATGTTCATCTCAAGTGGGCATCAAACAATGAAATTGAAATAAAACCAAACATATTTGTTTACAGACGATGGCGAAGAGTTAACCCTTTTGCTTATTTATTTAAAAGTTGGCTCGTTCCAAATCTTGTTTCACTGTTTATTCCGGAAACAGAAATTTCCTAATTTAATTAACGTTAATATAACTGTACTAGTTGGTATCGTTCCGTCAAAGATGACGGCTAATTGTAGAATTTTATATATAAAAAGGCCACAAAACACATTTTTTAGTTTAATAACTATTTTATTGCAAACTTTTGTCTGGATAAACTATCCATATCTAACATAGATAACCAAGATAATATTTTGGTGTGCTTATGTATACATTTATATGTATGAGCATATAAATATAAACACACAAACACATATACGCTCACACAAATATAGATATATTCACACAAACACACATATACTCTCACACATACACTCACACAAGAGCTATAAACACATATTCACGCACACAAACACATATACATTCACACAAGTATAAACATATTCACACAAACACTGATATACTCGCCACACATACACAAACCTAAACACAATAATTGTTTCTATTTTAGGAACAAGGCCAGCAATTACCCAGTACATTACTGGTACTTTATTTTATCGACCCCGTAAGGATGAAAGGCAAAGTTAACCTCGGCAGGATTTGAACTCACAATAATAGCAGCCAATTCGCTACACACTCACTCAAGTGTAACGCATCTTAAAACGCTGGTCGATGTTTTTTCTAGTTTGTCACCCCACGCTTCCTTCCTCACTCATCTACTTTCTATATATATAAATAAATATAAACACATTCGCTATTACTATAGTTGAATATTTATTTGGTTCTTTTCCTCCCGAGTTTAAATCCCGTCGAATTCAAATTTATTTCTTACGAGTGAATCGACGCAACCTTCAAACCAGTGACAGGTTTAGGATAAATGAAGCCCCGTGCTAAGTTAAGTTATGAGGACCCATACTCGTAAAAAATTCATCGTAAAAATCATTTGGGACAGGAAGATGGCCCCTCCTAGCCAACGGAGTCCTGTGCTTAAGCACATCTAAGCACAATGATAAATCCAGCAACGGTGTGCGTAAAAGTATATATAAATGCACTGCATATGTATATACATGCATATATGTGTGTTAATGTGTAAAAGTATGAATAGATGCAACGCAAGTGTATATACATGCATAAGTGTGTCTATGAATGTGTGTAAAAAATATAATGAGATGTATAATAAGTGTATATAATGCTTATGTGAGTGTGTGAATGTACGTAAAAGTATGTAAAAGTATGTACAGATGCACTACAAGTGTATATACATGCATAAGTGTGTGAATGAATGTGTAAAAGTATACATATATATAAATGCACTGCAGATTTAGGACAAATGAGGCCCTGTGCTAGTTATGAAGCCAATTACTTGGATCTGAAGGATGTAAAAAAAATTGGGCAGGAAGATGGGCCCCCTGGCCAACGGGGCCCCGTGCTTAAGCACACCTAAGCACAGTGGTAAATCTGGTACTGCTTCAAACCCAACTTACTACTTTGTTCCTATGTTACAAGCAACCATTGGTTATTTAATCTGGTTTCTTAACGTTCTGAACTGAAACTTTCTATTTTTCAGGGTCGATAAAATAAAATATCAATCAAGTATTGAAAGTGAAATAATCGATTGTCCATCTCACCCATCCAAATTTCCGACCTTCAACCCACGTAAGAAAATATTTCTGTATATTTAAAGCAATGAGTTGGTAAATATATTGTATGGTGGATAACTACTACATTATGTAAATGTTATGATCAAGTTTCTGTGTTCAAACCTCGAAGTGGTAGATTCCATATTGTCTCAAAGTTGACAGCCATAACGACACAAGCATGGATGCATGACAATCTCCATGACCACGGTTTTTCAGACACATTGTGTCTTAGCTCATCAGACCTCAATCCCCTGGATTATTGCGTATGGGGCGTAAATTAAAGAAAGGTCAATCATCACCCTCACTAGTCCACCATTACTAGCATAATGTCCAGTATTGATAGAGGTCATCTGATTTGGACATGCCAACGCCCCAGACACCATATTGAAGAAGTTGTTGAAGATAACGGATGATTCATTCGATATATATCTCAGATATCATAAATGTATTGTATATAATATGGCCACCAGATATAATTGTTAGTTGCAATGTAAGCGGGCAGCTGCCGAACGAATAAGCAGTCTTGGCCCAATAGCGGCGGTAAACTACAAGAAGAGATGGAGCAATGGGTGACAGCTGTAGCTCCCAAGAAAACTTTCACAATCCAGTGATGTAGCTATGATGAGGCAAGTAAAGGCCGCCTCTAAAAAACTCTAATCTTCGTGGGTTTGAGAAAGTACCAGATTGGTAACAGGCGCACATAAGACCACCAAAACTGCAATGTGGTGAAAGGTACGAAAATGAACCAGACCACATCGTCCGTCGCGCGGGTTAACAAGGGACCTTAGTTAAAGGGGCCTATTCGAAAAATATATTGCAGTCTCTATTTCATGCCGCAAAATCTGGCGATGGGCCTGCGACCTGCCCTGGCGGTGTATGGGATGGACGCATAAAAACTGTGTATCCCGAGACCTACAAAAAGGGTTCAGAAGGAAGCAAACCTTGACAATTAACATATATACTTGGCGTGGCAATAAAGTCTTTGGAATAGTAGGCTGTGTGCCGTATATAGACGTTAGTTTCAAATGATATTTTCAGGTCCAACAGTAATTTCCAACTAAAATTAGTTGGAATCTGAACTATGTTGTACACGTATGAATGCTGTATTTTGTCATGGTCATATTCATAATTATTTTGCTGTCATTCTTTCGAGTTTATAAAACACGCATCGAAATACTCAATTGACAAAAGATTTTTTCCAGAGGAGAAGACTGTCAATAATCAAACAATCACCCATTAGTCTCGACATAAATTTGTGCGATCGTTGGGTGTTCAAGTTATTAAAGCGACATCTTTGGAAATTTGTTTCCGTTTCATAGAAGAGGTGGTAGATGAATCGTCGCACTGGTTTCGACAATTGCCGAAGAAACGGTTCCAGAAAGAATTAAATGCTTTGCATAAACATTGTAAAGAGGTTACTGCATTCAATGGAGATTATGTTAGGCAGAATAAATAAATTTTAGTTTCAATATGTTGTGCATTTTCATTTAAAGGGTTATTCTAAAGACTTTATTGCTACGCCAAGTACACGCACACACAAACACATATATATATATATGTGTGTGCGTGTGTGTGTTTGTGTGTGTGTGTGTGTGTGCATTATCCCATCGTGTGTGTGTATATATATATATGTGTCCATATATGTATGTGTACTGCTCAGTTTCCTCCTATCACGTTTTTCTCGGAAATTACTGTTGGACTTGAAAATATCATTTGAAACTAACGTCTTAAAAGTACAGCGATATTTGAGCCTATTTATACAGTTATGTCTGTGCATAGTAACATAAATAGATGTATCCGAACCCCAAGACACACAAAATCTCACACCACACACAATATAATACAGACAAATATACAACAAAACTTTGGATTTTATGTATAAAAAGTATAAATAATATCAGACATGGAGCGTAAAAAAACGTTTCATCACCCGAAACAAATAAACCGGCACCCGATAAAAGAAAATGATTAGAAACTGGAAAAAAATGACAAATTGCACTTCTCAAGATCTTAAGATAGAAGAGATAGCATATAAATGGTCTCCGGGGGGCATACCAGATACTGTACACAATCATTTCCTCCGCTAAATGAAACTACCACAATGTAACATGTATGAGATAAGCAGAGAAGAGAAAATAACCCCGATCTAGAAATAACTTCAGATCCCAACAGATAATAAAAAAATTATGAAGATATTTACCTAAAACGAAAAAGATATCAGACATGGAAATAGAACACTTAGAATAAAGAATACATACATTACGAACAATAAAATAACAAACTAATAACTAAAATAATTTTTTAAATGCGACAAAGCTATTTAAGAGAACGTAAATAAGGAAGATAGGCATTAACCCAAGCAAAATAAACCAAATAAATAACAAATCACAGCCAATTGAAATCCCTGCATAGCTACTGAATATCAATAAACAGAAAGTTGAGAAAGTATATAAACACATACACATTATGTAGAAATAACACCATCAAGCACATAAACATCTTAGACTAAAACAAAACATTGCACGTACCCGAGTCACAAAAAACTGCGCACAGTTATGTGGGGAAAGCATACAATAACATGACTACTAAAATAACTGGTAAATTCTCTATAGGTTTCAACTATGAGCATTTTGTTGTATGATAAACTGGAACACCTACTATAAGTGTTAACGTGAAAGTGGTTGGGTATTCCATAGACAGATTCGCAAGTCGAATCAGTGTCACACAGTCTACTTTGAAATTATAGATAAAATCCATTCGATGGGCCTCCACCTAGTTTCCGTCCACCCACTTTCATTCATAAAGGTGTTGGTCGACACGAAGCTATAGCAGAAGAAACATATCCAACGTTTCACACCCTTGGAATCGAACTCAGAACCTCATTATTGTAAAACGAACTTTTTAACCTCCTCATCGATGAATAATGATTTCTAATTTAGGCACAATACCTGCAATTTGTAGGGGAAAGTGGACCATATCGACCTGGGTACTTTATTTTATCGAACCCGGAATGGTGAAAATCAATGCTGAATTCGGTAGGATTTGAACTGAGAATGTAAAGTGTCGCCACAACTATCGCAAAGTATTTTTTCCGACGCTCTGCCCATCTACAATCTTTAAAATAATTGTTTCTACAAGGCCAGCAATTTCTGGGGAAGAGAAAGTCGATTAAATCAACCCCAGTGCGTGACTGGTGCTTATTTTATCGACTCCGGAAGGATGAAAAGCAGAGTTACCCTCCGTGGGATTTGAACTCAGAAAGTAAAGAGCCGGAAGAAATACTGCTGTATTTGGCCGACGCTCTAATAACTTTACCATTTCACCGCACTTTATACAACAATAATAAAAATGTCTAATATAGGCACAAGGCCAACTATTTGTAGGGAGGAGAAAATCAATTATATCGACCCCAGTACTTGAAGAGTACATTAGTTTTTATACCCTGTAAAGATGAAAGGCAAAACTACCCCCAATAATAATAAAAATAATAATAATTTTATATCTGTCGCAGGGGTACAAAGATGATTAGGATGCCACAAGAACAAGATACAAAGACACCGCGGGAGGGTGAGCTACATATCGTGTAAATATAAAATTAAAAAAACAGCGAATAACAAAAAATAGCAACAAAGTATGCATCCATAATAGTGAAAACAATTATCTAAGGCCAACCAAGGAAATTCCTCAAAACTTGACTTATCCTGGCCACCAAAGCAAGTGCCCTCTCTCATCTAAGTATCTCTGTCTACAGGTAGACATATTCATTTGGGCCATGTTTACCACTTTCACCCATCTTTCAACAAATCTATTGAGGTAGAGCAGCACTTTCCATCCCCAGTAAAATTTTAAAAAGTTGATAGAGATTTGGCCGCAGGGGATTGTGTCTGCCTTGAATATTTTTTGTCGCATTCGCCACACAACGTCTTTGACCATAGCCTGTCCTTTCTGACCTAAAGAATGAGCTGGAGCGATCTTCACGTTGGACTCGGCTGATAGCCAGATCATACTACATAAAATATCATCTGTTCTACAAAGCTCTGCGAATCAAAAATGCCCAGACATTGAATAAGTGTGTGCAGAATGGTCTCATCACCCAACCTGCATTTCAGACAGGTCCGTCTGACAGCATTTCCGGGCTTGTAGAATTTGTCTGGAGCCAGGTGGCGCTGCTTAGCCACATATTTCTATAAATCATTCATAGTCTCCGACCCAAAACTTTTACGAAACAGACCAAAATTTCCTCGAGAACGTAGTCACCCTTCCCTACTAGTAGTCCTTTATAAAATGGTAGTGTGGTAAATTCCTAGATTGCATCGTCCGATTGGTAGAGGGTTGTGAGCCTCTGAGTACATTCCAGATACTCGTCGCCCAGTCTTGGTCTTCGCTTGACCTAGGACTCCAGCTTCCCCAAATGGATGACTTGTAAAAAGATGTGCCTGACAAAAGGTGACCAGATCTGTTCATCATCTAGGAATGTCTATAGCTGTCGCAGCGGCAACAAATACCTGTGCATTATTAGACATGGCATATATAAATCGACCGTAAAATTTATTTTATCGACCTCCGTAAGGATGAAACGCAAAGCTAACTTCGGTGGGATTTGAACTCAGAACGTAAAGGGCCGAAACTCTAAGCTGCAAAGCATGTTGTCCGACGCTCTATCGATTCTGCTTATGGAAAGTGGATTGGCAGAATTGGTAGAGCGTCGGACAACATGCTTTGCAGCATAGAGTTACGACCCTTTACGTTCTGAGTTCAAATCTCGCCGAGATTAGCTTTGATTTTCATCCTTATGGATGCCTATAAAATAAAGTACCAGTAATGCACTGGGGTCGATTTAATCGACTTTCCCCTCCGCTAAAATAGTTGACCTATGCCTAAATCAGAAACCATTATTAGACACGGCATATCAATTCCTTCACGTAGACGATATTGACAGCAGATGGAACGCCTGACAAGTGAAACTTGCACTTTCCACAAGAAGCCAAAGAGGATACGCTCCAATCCGATCACACGGAAATTGGGGTAAGTTGCAATATATAACGGAGGTAATATACGCATGTGTTCGACTTTTTAGAGATAGCTTCTTTTCGGTGCATTTCTGGGTGAGATTGGCTACTCTACATATAACTTCGTCTCGTATCCACTTAGAACCTCGATCTCCATGGTGTCCAACACCATTAAGGTGACGTCGTCCGTATGTGTCGATATGGCTTCAGAAAAATTATATACAGATAAGATGAGAGGATGCCGTAGACGGACCGAGCCAGTGTTACGAAACAGTTCCGAAGGTAGCCAGTTATACGGACTGCCTGAAGGACAGCCGTCAAGTATTGATGGTCGACAGTATGGGAAGAGCTTTATTAATCAAAATTTATCAGAGCCTCACTGAAGCCAGAGTAGATAATAATCTACCCTCTCTACCATGTATCGCATGAGGAGGAGGTTGTTGAGGATAGATCTATTTGCGATTACGCAAATCTGCTACCGATAAGCACCAACATTTTGATAATACCTTAGTCAAAATCTTAAACTCTGCATTTAACTGTGCTATGGACCGAAAATTATTGATTACGACCTCAGTCCACGCCTTTTCCTAGCAGCACTATCATCTCATGTCAACCATCCACCCCAAACAGTTGAGCAACGTGGTCTTGCCAATTTGGGTCCGTCGAAAATATAATCTAGGTTTTGTTGCCACGTCGCGCCTTTGTGACACGGACCCATCGAATGGTTTCCCTTCCTTTGTGTTTAGAGCACGCGACTTAGGCCTAACAACACAGCTCTTGAGTTTTGTGGTAAAGAAACAGTCGAGAACCAATCTTGCTTCCAACGTCGGTTTTCCTAATCCACTTTTTTAAGTTGCTCACTAACCCTCACACCTAGTGTATTATCTTCTATCACCGGTAGTTGCCGATTACCCCTGTGAACTACCGCTTTCCTGGGACTTCAACCTGGTTTTGTGTGCCGGGAAACACACATTCAGTTTCAGGTAGCTCAGCTCTTGTCTATGTATTCGATTTAGGTCACCAGTGAAGATTACAAATTAGAGGTATGTGTAGTCAATGAGTTGAAAATGTGGACACCCAACACTAAACCTGATTAGTGAATTAACAAATACCATCTCTAGTCACGATCTGGGTGGTCAAATGTGATTCCTTCATATCCACATTGACACTTTCAATCCAGTTGACGTCTGTCAGTTGGAAAAGTCTGAGTAGGTTTATGAGGTTTTGCAACCTCCTTTCCAATTTGCATATCCCCGCACAATCCAAATGAGAATCTAAGCTGCTCTTCTAGTCTCCAACTAGACTTAACGTGTGGGCATTTCTAAAAATGTTTCTAGATATATGACGAAATTCGACCGCTATGCTTCTGTCAGGGTATTAACAGTCACCAGTCTGCATGTACCACCTTCGCTGTTCACATCCAGATCCATCGACTTACCATCCGTATCCAGGAACATCCGCCATACATCGAAGGCCAAACAAACAAAGCCATCGAAGGCCATTTCCGAAACAAAGCTGCTAATCTGCCTCCTAATCCAGGCAGTATAAGAGTCGCGTATGTTAGGTATGAGTGCGCATGGAGTCTGGTTTGCTGTTGGTTACCTCATATATATCTAGTGATCTGAAGTCATTAAACAAGCAACTTTACTTTCAAGATGATCCTAGGCCACGTGTGTTTATATTTTCCATGTTGTTTGGAAAGCTGGAAGTGAGAAATAACATTTACCTTGCTCCTGTCGAAGGAGAGCAGAAATTGTCTCCCGAGAAGTGGAGAATTGCTAAGTGTTCCCACCAGGACCCCAACGTTATTTGGGAATCTTTCTACAAATTCCTTACAAATGTTTTCCCTTTTCGAGATGCCAATGATTCAATAGTTTGGGAAAGCCTTCTCGAATCCCTTTCCCTTTGTAGCTGTTTTTCATTATTTTCTTTAAAACAAACTCATTAAATACACATTGACTGGTGTGAGGTTGGCGTTGTTTGTCTGTGTTTAGTTGTTATTTTTTCTAGGATTGATGTTATCTTTTGTTGTTTGTGTTGGATTTGAACTTATAGCATAATGGTGTATAAATAAATGCCTCACTTAATTTTCTCCGATGCTCTAACGGTGCTGCAAATTCACCATTTTCAATGAAAATAGTTGAACCGATAGAAATATACTTTCTTAGGTTCAATTTGAGTATCGGATTCTTTCTTTTCCTTGAACATACAGATCGCGAAAGACTGAGAACTAAAACGAGGGTTTTAGCTACATAACTTGAAATGTTATCTTAGCTGACAGATTACGACACTGGTTCGCTGTCTCTATTATTGCATTGAAAAATTTACTCATCAAAATTAATAATGTAGTTATCAAAGGGAAATAATAAGGGGATTTAATTATTGAGTTATTTCCCTTGAATACAGAAAAATATTTTTGAGAGTATTTTAGTTTTATAAATGTTTCAGTATCGCCTTGCCATCTTTAATTCAGTAATAATTGTTTCTACTTTAGGCACAAGGCCAGCAATTACCCAGTGCATTACTGGTACTTTATTTTATCGACCCCGTAAGGATGAAAGGCAAAGTCAACCTCGGCGGGATTTGAACTCAGATCGTAAAGGGACGTAACTATGCTGGAAAGCATGGCGTCCGACTCTCTACCGATACTGCCAATCCACCGCCCTTTAATTCAGTAATAATGCATTTAGAACTACGTTGTTTAATGCCATTCTTTAAAAGATAGTAGCATGTGTCGTTTGAGAAATATTTAACTGCTAATTCTTACACAACTTCGATCACTTAGAGCAGACCTTTGGTCAAAGATGTTCCAATCATGACTATCCTGTCTTATTCCCAACTCTATGTGGTAATGGGGTTGAGAATGGGATGCAGGTGGTGTTGTTGGTGGTGATTATGGCTATGGCGGTTATAGCCGGGATGGTAGAGCTGCAGATAGTGATGGTTGTTGTTGTGGTAGCATTGATAGTGGATGTAGTGGTAGTAGCGGTGGTGATAGTGATGTTGATGATAACGTTGTTGTTGTTGGTCGTGGTGGTGGTGGTGACCGTGGCAGTGGCGGTGGTGGTGGTGGTGGTGGTGATGGTAGTGATGGTGTGGTGATGTGGTGGTGGTGTGGTGGTGGTGGTTCGGAGGTTCTTGTTGGTAGTGGTGTTGGATGTAGTATTGGTAGTGGCGGTAGAAGTTGTAGTGGTGGTTAAGGAATGGTTAAGGTTAACATGATAAGGTCAATAAGGTATGTCTGAGGAGTACAGTTAAATATAAAGGTGTCGGCCTAATAAGATGTAAATAATTGAGCTATAGTAAGTAAACATCACTTGGAAGTGGTATAGTAGCTTCATAACCTTTTATCAAGTTGGTATTTTTGGCAGTATCGGTAGAGGGTCGGACGCCATGCTTTGCAAGCAAAGAGTTATGGCCCTTTATGGTTTGAGTTCAAATCCCGCCGAGGTTAACTTTGCCTTTCATCTTTACGGAGTCGATAAAATAAAGTACCAGTAATGTAATGTGATACTTGCTGGCCTTGTGCCAAAAGTAGAAACAATTATTATTATTTTTTTTTTTTTGTCCGTGTGAGTGTCTGTCTGTGAAAATATACACCAGGTCCGAACACAAAGGAACCAAACTCCCACTGTCACTGCCTCTGTCTCTCGCTCTCCCTATCTCTTACCATTATGAGTAAATAGGGGCCCACGTACTGGCCGCCCCGCGGCCCAGGCAGACAGAATAGAGAAGGCGTTTCCCCGGAGGATGGTGAGGGAGACGTGCTAGAACAGGCATGTCAAACCGAGGGTGCCACATGGATCACATATATGTTATCTGAAGGCCACATACGACAACTAATTGTGTTCATTACAGCTAATTTGTTTATTTTATATTACGAATATAAAACAGCTCACGCTGTAAAAGCCTTTGTGCGGGCCGCAGGTGTGCATGTAAAGGGGCGCATGCGGTCCGGGGGCCGCACGTTAGACATGCCTGCGCCAGAAGACACTGCTAGCTTGTTATCCTTTTGATCGCCACATTTCTCATGAATGACACTAGTAGCCTGATAACTATTTTGTTACAATATTTCTAATGAAAGACACTTACTTTTACTTGTTTCAGTCAGTAGACTGTAGCCATGCTGGGGGGAACCGCATTGATTCGGACATATCCTACGGAGTACTATGTTATGCTTGGAACCCATTTTATTGATCTCTTTAGGGAGGAATCGCTAAGTTACAGGAAATAAACACAGACTGACAAAAAAGTCAACACAAACGGGGACATGCAAGCGTACATCTAAAGCCTAAAATCTATCTTAAACCAGAAGGCTCATTTGGCTGGTGCTTATCCTGGTTTCAGGACGCCAGCCCATCACAGGGTTTAAACCCCTAGCTATTGCTGGTACTCATTTTCAGCTCAGCTGAGTATACTGGAGCAACGTGAAATGATGTGTTTTGCTCAAGAACACAACACGCAACCCAAGAATTGAACTCACGACATCATGATCGTAAGTCCAACACCCTTACCACGTGCCTCCACAACGAGCGTATATATATATATATATATATATATATATATGTGTGTGTGTGTGTGTGTGTGTGTGTGTGTGTGTGTGTGTGTGTGTGTGTGTGTGTGTGTGTGTGTGTGTGTGTGTGTGTGTGTGTGTGTGTGTGTGTGTGTTAGTGTGTGTACGTGTGTGTGTGTGTGTGTTTGCGTATGTGCGTGTGTGTATGTTTATGTTTGTGTCGGTGTTTATGTCATGTAAAGTAACGGCTTAACAAAAAGGGATCGATATATAAAGTATCAGTCTTGAAAAAAAGTACTGCCTTCGAAGGGATTGACTTTGAAACGATGCTCTATCATGGCGGGTTTTATTCTACGCACATTTCAGTTATGAAGGGAAGCAATCCATAATTTTCTTTAGTCAAAACCAAATAGTTTAATACGGAGATGTAACGGTCGAATAGTGCTGTCTATGTAGAATAGATTGCACTTGTTACATTCTAGCCTGTATACCACGTAGGTTCATAGACAACAATTAGTGTTTCGGATAGGGCAATTGGCTAGGGTGATCTGTATTAAAGACCATGTTAACACCCACTCATCTTCCTTCCGCAAACACATCGTCAAATGCAGAAACCGGGAAAATAACATAATCACCACAGTCTTGGCAACCGAATGCAGTATAGGCACGCTGAGAATTAAGGAAGCCCTCTTGATCAAGCAACTGAAACCTGGCATCAATAATCGAATGGAAAGAAGTGCACCTGAATGGCTGATTTAAATTATCCAACACAAATTACGCCATTATTCCAACATCCCAGTTTCATTCATTCTTTCAAATTAAATCTACATCCTCACGAAGCATACACACTTAGACTCACACATACACATACATATATCATACGCTTATTTTTCCCTTTTTATCATATACATATTCGCACATGCCTTTCGCTACGTAACCTTACACTCACACATACACATACATACATCATACACATACTCTCATACGTCTCCCACTAAGCGCACTTACATTGACGCACACACATGCATATATCAAACATACATTGTCATACATATTTCACAACGCGCACGATCGAAATTTTAACGTCTCTTCATTACATTTAAATTAAATCTGCCAGCCAGACAATAACCCATCTCCGACTGATCTTTGAAGACCTTCACAGCGTAAGGAATGTCGAAACATGTTGCTAAAATCCTAGTCATAATTGTTGTTAGTGTCATAGGCATCATGTGGAGAGTCAGGAGTTAAAAAGATGTTCAGCTTGAAAGAACACAATTAGAGGCAGCACTGGTTGAAAGTGTAAGAGGTATAATTAAAAAGCACAAGCAAAAAAATACAGGCAAAAAAGTTATAAGCAAAGAAAATTGGTGTACAATGCAGGAGTCAATACAGTCAATAAGGCATGTATAAGGAAAGAGTTATAATGCAGTTGAAATAAACATATGTTGTGTGGGGTGTTAAAGCATGTTATAATTGTTATAGATGTTTAGGATAATGTTAGAGAGGCATGTGGTGATAATGTACGTATTTGTTATGTAAGGTGTAATGCAAAGCACGTGATAGAGTTGGATATGTGATTTTCATTTAAGTGTGTTTGTGTTGAAGTTCGTATGTATGTGTATATGTTGTTTGTAACTCACGGCTATTAAGCATGGGATTATTTTGACTTGTTTATAGTCAATAGGTGTTTGTTTGTTAAATGTAAATTCCACCGAATTACTGGCCATGTTGTTATTCTAGGTATATTATCTTATGCATTTTTTTTATCAACAAATTATCTCTTCTAGGGTTTGTATTAACCATTATTAACCATTATTAAGCTGTTGTTAAACCGTTAGGTTACTTAATTTTATAAGTTTACACATGAAGTTGTAAAGGGGGTTAATAACAAAAGGAGGTAATTAAGGTTGTTGATAAATTAAGGGTTGTTTTAATATTGTCGTAGTGTTATAAATTAATCTTTATAGAGTGTATAAAATATTATTGGTTATATAATTATTATCTTTTAAACTTGTGTGGAGGGAGTTAAAAACATTCTTTTAACTATTTTATTATAACTAGATAGTTTTTACATAGTATATGTATATATAATATAATGTATATATATATATATGTGTGAGAATGTGTATATATATATATATATATATACGCATACACACACACACACACACACACACACACACACACACACACACATATATATATATATATATATATATATATATATATATATATATACATACAGATTGTGTAGAGTGTTGAAGTTTTTTATGACAGGATAGTGAGTTGCATAACTGGAGTAATTGGTGTTATATACAGAGTTGTCTGCTATTTAGTTGGTGTTGTATATTGAGAGTATATTAGAGTGTCTATATTATTTAAATATTTTAATTGTATAAGGTAAGAGATCAAACAAGGGGTTTATTGACTGTATGTAGGTTAGTGTGGTCTTTTAATTAAGGTGCAGTCCTATATTCATGAAGGTCTAATTGGATAAGTTAAAAGGTGGTGGTCTAGTGTTATCTCCGACATTGGTCTTTATTTTTATTATTATTATTATTATTATTATTATTATTATTATTATTAGTTACTTGGCTTGAAGTAGTGGAACGAGAATCTATGGTAGTGTGGACACGTGGAAAAGATCTCTGATTTCCTATTTAGCAGGCTAAGATTAGAGTGAATGATTTTTCTAGACTCAAGGATGCAAAGGTTACAAAATTTGTTAGGTGGTCTATATGAAGGGGCCTTAGCTATCACTTCCCATTTTAAGATGTATGGTATATTACTTGATTTTAATGAGTGTATGTATGTGGATAGTGAGGTTACGATGCTAAGTTTAGGGTTTCTGAACGAATTAAGGTGTGAATTATATCTGGTCTTAAAGCTATTCGATGTTGAGCCTATATATACTTTCGAGATGTGATTAGCGGTTACAGGACCTGAGTAGATAATGTCTTTAATTAGGCAGTTCTTATTTAATGGGCATGTCTTGTTAGGTCTACAATTACAGTTGTTTTGGTAACTAGTATACTGGTTAAGGGGGTATGCATTTGAGTGGTTGTTTCTGTTTCTACTTCTAGTATTATGATTATGGTAAGTATTATTATTATTGGTATTATTAGTGTGATTTTCTGTATGGTCTTGTACTGTGTTATTTTTCAGGTTATTTCTATGCTGGACATTATTACTTTGGTGTAATTTGAAGTACTTTTTAATCTTTCTCTTGTTGGTGCTGGCTATATGGTCCGCTATGCTAGGTGTGGTGGAGTAGGAGATTTTAATTGTATTTTTGTTAAATAGGTTGTGGTATTTATGGTTAGATGGAAAGTTTTTGTTTAGAGTAGAGAAGAAAGCTTTAGGTATGTTTGTTGATACATTTAAGTTGAACGGAGGATTAAAAAATGTGTTACTTCTTCTATTCTTCTTATGGTTATTATTCATACTACTGTTTAGTGTGGTGTTAGGTTCCTTCTTATTTATATTTTTCTTTCGGTAGTTTTTCTTAGGATTATTGCTCTGATGTGGTTTAACTTTTTTGATGCCCTCGGTGTAGGAGTCGGGATTTTCAATACTATGATCATATTTAATTTTATTCATGGCCATGTTGTGTGAAATTATATTAGGTTGTCTATGGGTGGTTGACGATTTAGGTTTAAATTTAATTTTATCTCTATGGCCGGAACGGGCTAAGGCTTCATTATAGTATTGGGAGTTACTATTAAATGTATTCTCGTTGTAAGAAAGACTAGAGATTCTATTAGATATCCCTTTAATGATTGAGGTCAATACAGATTTAGGGTGGTTAGAGTTGGTATTAACATACAAAAGTTTTTCATTAGGTTTATGATAAGGTGTATATTTTTTAGAGTCTAAGTAGAGAGTGACGTCCAGGAAGTTAACATTTTTGGTGTTTTTATCTAAAGTGATACCTAAGTTGTAGTTTTTAAATATTTTATGTAGTTGTTTTCTAGTTCTTTCTATATTGAATTTTTTAAAGCAAGAGGAACAACAAGAGGAAAAGTGCGTCGTCTCCGTAGAGACCACCGTTAAGGTAAGGTAGGTTCTTATGAATTTCGTTTAAGAGAAATAGACCAACTAAGTCGGTTACCTGTGCCGAGTCACTAGATCCCATGGTGATATCGAAGTTGTTGGGTGTATTCTTGCTGGTCCATAGTTGGTCTTCAAATTTAATTATTGTTTTCCTGGCCGCAAGGATTATATCTACCTGGGATCTAGTGAGTTCACTATTGTTCATGGCTATTATTAATGCTTTATTTAGGAGGATAGGTGAAATAGAGGTGTAGTAGGAGTTTATATGGAATTGGTTGAATTTCTTATTATTATTTTCATTAATACCATTAAACCATTCGATTACTTCACTAGTGTTTCCCCAGAGGTTAAAATGGATTTTTTGCTTAATTTGGGGGATTACTTTATCTAAAAAAATGTTACTAATAATACGAATGTCGGATCTGGATGGGCAAATAAGTCTAATTGAGAGGTTAGTATTGAAGTCATCCTTATGGTCTTTCAGAGAGAATCGTGGGGGATTAGGGGTGTACTGTTGAGTATATCTCTCTAGTCCTTTTGTAATTTTTATTTTCATTTGGATTAAAACAATATAACATTTTATTTAAAATAATATTTCTATAGTAAACTCTAGTAAACCACGATGACGACGTCACATTTTGCATATGAGTGTGTATGTGT
Source organism: Eledone cirrhosa (assembly GCA_964016885.1). Taxonomy (NCBI): domain Eukaryota; kingdom Metazoa; phylum Mollusca; class Cephalopoda; order Octopoda; family Eledonidae; genus Eledone; species Eledone cirrhosa. Next base: position 207,621,079 of record OZ024741.1, on the reverse strand, counting down.
ATGTGTCTGTGAGTGTGTGTTTGTTTGCGAGTTCGTTACGTACGTTAGGCCTCAGATTAACACATCACACATCTACACATACATATAGCTTTAGTAAGTAGCATACACATTATTTTCTCACACAGAGAATTAAACACACACACACATCTACGCATACAGATACATATGTGGTGACAGGCAAGTAATAGGTGTGCATGAATGTATGTCTGTATGTGTATGTCTTAGTATATGTATGTGAGAGTGTGTGTGAGTGTATGTGTGCTAATTTTTATTTTCATTTAGATTAAATCAATAGAAAACAACACGATGTCACATTTTGTATATGAATATGTATGTCTCTGTGAGTGTATGTGTGCGCGTTCATTAGGTAAGTTATTAAATACACACACATCTACACACACACACACACACACACACACACACACACATATATATATATATATATATATATATATATATATATATATAGAGAGAGAGAGAGAGAGAGAGAGAGAGAGAGAGAGAGAGAGAGAGAGAGATTTTGAGTTTATGTTGGTTGTATACCAACACCTCAGTGTGCAGGCTGGAGCACTCGACGAAGTGCGCAGGTTGGTTTAGTTACTCCGGAGTAGTGTAAAATAAAGTTAAATAAAAGTCAAATGATTAAAATTTAGCTTCGTTTATTACTGCTATATATATTTCAGTGACAGCCATCTTTGGCTGTGACCTCTTCAGGCAGTTTGAATTAGTATGGTATAGACAAGTACATATGTTGTTTAGGTGTATGATATTGTCAATACTCTGATATGCCCAGTTCCTTGTTGGGTTGTTAATTCACTGGGGAACTGGAGTCATATGAATTCAAACAAACGAATTCCAGTGTCACAGGTCCCCTTCTCCTCTCATTGGTCAGTTATTAGAACATTCCTCATTCTAAGTGTTGTTATTGTTGGAGTTAGCTTAAAAATTGATAAAATGGTAGAAGGGACAAGGTGTTAAAGGAACAAAATAACAAAATAACAAAAAAAGTGTCAAACTTCCCATTGTTCAGTTCTGAGAGCATTCCTCAGTCAGAAGTCTATAGAATTCTTTCTGGGGTGAGGCTCCCTGTAGTGTTTTTGCCTGCTATTGTTCAGTACATTTGACCTCCATCGTTATTTTGGTACTGTTGTTGTTGTAGTGGTCAGCTTATATCTTGCTGCTGCTAACAATTTAGAAGTATCCAGTTTGTGTTTTTTTTTCCTTCATCCCTCCCGCCACCATCGTAGTGGTGGTGGTGGTGGGGGGGGTTCTTTCATGTATATGAAGAAATATATGGCAATAAATGAAGAAAACAGAAAATAAATAAATAATATATAAAGTAATTAATATAATTTGTGTAATTTGAAAATAAATAAGTAAAAAAATAGAGAATAAAGAATAAAGAGTAAATGAGAGATTGGTGAAAAAGTAATGATAATGTATATGGAGAGGTGAGAAATAATGTAGGATAAAGTGTGTGTGTGTGTGCTATAACCAATCTCAAGGTCAGAATATGTTGGATAGATTGGTATGAGACAAGATGTTAAGATGAGATATTCAATGTGTTTGTGCTATAATCTATCTCAACTTAAAATAAATATAAGGTGATACAGTGAAGAGGGCAGAAAACAAAAAACAAATTAATAAAGAGAAATCAAGATTTAAGATTGGAACTTGAAAGTCAGAAATCTGGTAAATTAAAAGTGTTTGTGTTATAGATGTTGGCCTAATTATTATGGTTGTGTCCGATTCTATCTCTAGGCTATCATGGTGTCTGCTCTGCCTGGGTTGTTCCCTGTGGCTTGAGGGGAGTTCACAACCTAGGGTGTTGTTATTACCCATATAGCTTGAGGGAGGTCTGGCCGAGAGGTGTTTTCATGTTCTGTAGAAGTCCCTATAGCTTGAGGGGAGTTGACATCTTCTTGTGTTGCTACTGTCCATATATCTTGAGAAAGGTCCCGGCTCTAAGGTGTCTGCATGTCCCGAAGAAGTCGGTTCTGAGGTTTATCAGGCCGCTTCCACCTCTTAGTATCTCGAGGGTCTCGTTCAGGCATAGTTTGCATATGCAAGATCCCTCTTTATCGAGTGGTACTTTCCTGATTATGTACCAGGCCAGAGAGTATGGGGTCCTGTCCAGCTTAAGCTTCCAGATCAGGTCGGAGAGAGCTGTGCTTTTCCTTTTGGCCTCCTTCTTGAATGAATGGCGATGGTTGTACCAGCGGTCCTTAAAGCTCGTTGATGTGGCTCCTATGTAGAGGTGTTCGGAGTTGGGGGTTTTAACCCTACAACCGTACACTAGGTTCTTCTTGAGACATTCATTACCAAGGGGGCATGATTCGGGGTTTCTGCAGTTGCAGAGGGTGGTCTGCCTCTGCGTGCCTATATTAGGGTTCTCATTATGTGTTACATGTTGGTCTTCCCCCATGCTCGGTGGGGGGTCCTTGGGTCTGTTTGTGTTTCTTGGGTGGGCTCTGGGTCCCCCCTTCCCTCCTTTCACATGGTTCTGCTGAGTGTTTGTATTGCCATCTTCTGGTTGTGTGTGGTTTTTAAGCCTACTTCTGTTGATGCTAGCTATGTGTTGGGCCAAATTTCTCGTGGTGGAATACGAAAGCTTCACAGTGTGTCTGTTGAAGATCCTGTGGTATTTGTGGTCCCTCGGGAAGCATTTGTCAAGTGCTCCAAAGAATAATCGGGCCAAGCTTTTCTTTAGGGCCGCTGAGTAGGGTGGGTTGTACCACGTGATTTGTCGGTGTCTTCTCCTATATGTGTGGGTTGGGGGCTTCGTGATTTGTTGGAGATTTGTTGGGTTGCTGGTGGTTTCCGCACTGTTGCTTCCCTTTTGGGCTCTATACTTTTTGTTATCTTCGCGGCCCGGATTTGTGGGGTGGTTTTTGTCGACCCCGGGAGATCCATCGTGGGGTGGTCGCCCGTTTCCCCCCCCCCCCCCACGTGTTCTGCGGTTGGGGTTGTCCGTCCTGGGGTAGTTAGCGTCACGCCTGAGACTGCTACTCATATTGTGCTCCATTTCGTGGTCAAGCGCACTAGTCCCCACCGCCCGTGTGGTGGTGTCTGGTACAGGGTGCCTATTTGATTCTCCTCTTCCTGTATTGTTAGGGTTCGCCCTCCCCCCTCTGGCAACGCGGTTGTGGGTGTCTGTTGGGCTATCCACCTCCCGGCTTTTCGGACTATATGTTATATTTTGTCCATGTGCCGCCTTCTTTAGAGCTGCGTTGTAATATTCCGCGTGGTTGTTGAATATTTCCTTAATTGCGGACAGGCTGGAGATCCTGTCCGAGACACTCTTCACCACTGCCTTGGTTATGGATCTAGGGTGGTTTGATTTGGCGTTAACATATACGAGTTTCTCGTTGGGCTTGTGGTAGGGGTAGTATTGCTCGGTGTTCAGGTTTAGGGTGGTGTCTAGGAAGTTAACTACCTTCCTATTTGGGTCTATTTCTATGCTGAGCCCCTGGTTCTTAAAGAAATGGCGAATACGCCTCCTCATACCCTCCAACATATTGGTGCTGTGGTCATGTACTGTGAATAGAGCATCGTCACGATATAATCCGCCGCCCAGGCAGGGGATTTCATCTTTTATCTGCTTCAGCAGGTAGAGCCCAACCAGGTCCGTTACCTGCGCTGAGTCGCTGGAGCCCATCGTGATGTCAAAGTTATTTGGCCAATCACTCCTGGTCCAAAGGTCTCCATCGAAGCGGATTAAGGTCTTTCTTGCGGCGTGGAAGATGCTCGCCTCCTCTCGGGTTAGGTCCGTATTGGACATCGCTAAAAATAGGGCCTTATTAAGTACTATGGGTGAGATTGAGGAGTAGTAGCTTGCGATGTCCAGTTGTATAAAGCTGGTCCTACTTTTCTCATGCAGTATTTTGAACCATTCTATTACTTCTCTCGTGCATGACCATTGCTGTAATTTGGTTTTCTTCCGAAGCTTGGGAAAAATCCTATCCAGTATTCTTTTACTGACGATCCCTAGGTCAGATCTGGAGGGGGCTATTAGTCTGACAGGGAGGTCGGACTCAAAGTTTGACTTGTGGTCTTTAAGGATAATCCGCGGCTCCCTTGGTTGGTATGGGGCCGTCCTGTCCTCTATGCCGATTCTGGATATAATCCTGTAAGATATAGCATTGATCTCATCCAGGGTAAATCCAGGTGTTTTTTTGTAGCACCTCCTCAGTTCCCTGAGGATTAGCTTATTGTACAGTTCAGTGTTCATGTTGTAGAGGTTGTTTGTTTTGTCAGCATGGACAAGTATTCCAGTTGTCCCTTTAAGTACTGTAATCCGGTTTCTCAGGTGTCTGAGGTACTCCTGACTTCTGGTTGGGTTTCCGGAGAATTTGAGGTTGGATATGTTGTTAATCATCTCGTTTTCAAACTCCTCCATTAGTCTGTTGTGGGGGGGGGGGGATTCCTCCTTGATCGAAAAAGGTACTCCATGTTTTCTGTGTTGGTAGTTTTCTGCGTTCCTCTTTCGAAGTGGAACGCCTTCCATCTCATCCTACGGATGAGGGAGTCCGTACTCTTGATGAGATCACTGGTGTATTCTCGTTTATCAGGTAGGGGGATGTCCTTCAGTGACGCTAAGGTTGCCAGTTTATCCATAGTGACTTAGGTCCGCTACTGTTTGAAGCGCTCAACCCATGTGGGAGCTAGATAGATTTTGAGTTTATGTTGGTTGTATACCAACACCTCAGTATGCAGGATGCCGAACTCGACGAAGTGCGCAGGTTGGTTTAGTTACTCCAGAGTAGTGTAAAATAAAGTTAAATAAAAGTCAAATGATTAAAATTTAGCTATATGGGCAATAACAACACCCTAGGTTGTGAACTCCCCTCAAGCCACAGGGAACAACCCAGGCAGAGCAGACACCATGATAGCCTAGAGATAGAATCGGACACAGCCATAATAATTTGGCCAACATCTATAACACAAACACTTTTAATTTACCAGATTTCTGACTTTCAAGTTCCAATCTTAAATCTTGATTTCTCTTTATTAATTTGTTTTTTTTTGTTTTCTGCCCTCTTCACTGTATCACCTTATATTTATTTTAAGTTGAGATAGATTATAGCACAAACACATTGAATATCTCATCTTAACATCTTGTCTCATACCAATCTATCCAACATATTCTGACCTTGAGATTGGTTATAGCACACACACACACACTTTATCCTACATTATTTCTCACCTCTCCATATACATTATCATTACTTTTTCACCAATCTCTCATTTACTCTTTATTCTTTATTCTCTATTTTTTTACTTATTTATTTTCAAATTACACAAATTATATTAATTACTTTATATATTATTTATTTATTTTCTGTTTTCTTCATTTATTGCCATATATTTCTTCATATACATGAAAGAACCCCCCCCCCCCCCATCACCACCACCACCACTACGATGGTGGCGGGAGGGATGAAGGAAAAAAAAACACAAACTGGATACTTCTAAATTGTTAGCAGCAGCAAGATATAAGCTGACCACTACAACAACAACAGTACCAAAATAATGGTGGAGGTCAAATGTACTGAACAATAGCAGGCAAAAACACTACAGGGAGCCTCACCCCAGAAAGAATTCTATAGACTTCTGACTGAGGAATGCTCTCAGAACTGAACAATGGGAAGTTTGACACTTTTTTTGTTATTTTGTTATTTTGTTCCTTTAACACCTTGTCCCTTCTACCATTTTATCAATTTTTAAGCTAACTCCAACAATAACAACACTTAGAATTAGGAATGTTCTAATAACTGACCAATGAGAGGAGAAGGGGACCTGTGACACTGAAATTCGTTTGTTTGAATTCATATGACTCCAGTTCCCCAGTGAATTAACAACCCAACAAGGAACTGGGCATATCAGAGTATTGACAATATCATACACCTAAACAACATATGTACTTGTCTATACCATACTAATTCAAACTGACTGAAGAGGTCACAGCCAAAGATGGCTGTCACTGAAATATATATAGCAGTAATAAACGAAGCTAAATTTTAATCATTTGACTTTTATTTAACTTTATTTTATATATATATATATATATATATATATATATGTGTGTGTGTGTGTAGCGACTCACAAAAAAATGATGTGAAAGGCTATGCGTGAATGTATGTCTCTGTGTATCTGTCTTAGTATATGTATATGAGAGTGTATGTGTGTGAGTGTGTAGCAACAATTTATTCACTTGGACACCAACAAAAAATTACACATTGAATATTGTTTACCCTAAGGTGCTTCAAGATTGACAGATTTTCCTCTCTAAATTCTATTAACATTACAATCCCGATATTATTTTTTATACAAGATTAACACATTTTCATTTCTAAATTGTATTATCATTACAATTTTGATATATATTTTTTAATAAAATATAGATATTTTGAAATAATTGTGAGAGAAAAAACATATCTTCATATTTATTGCTTACTAATCTAAACTCTGCTGCTGGTGATCGAACTTTGTGGAGAAGAATATCAGTAACCCAGGCAACACCGGGTAATTCAGCTAGTATATATATATAATTTTATTAATATGCCATAAAAGGACCTGATAATTTAAACGTGTGTGTTTAGTCTTGAAACTGCTTGCTGTTACCCCAAAACGTTAATATAAATTCAAGTAAATACCGGAGCTTGTCCGGCCGCTTCCGCTTTGTACCGGTCACAGTGGAAAGTTCAGGCGTCCTTGGACCCCGGACAACTGACCTCCTCCGTAAAATTGGATCGATAGCAGCCCGCCTAAGGAAGAAGCCCTGTGAGGTGGGATGGCTGTCGCAGCGTGTGTCACTGGCCATTATCCGCAGCCGCTCTGACCTATGTGTAGAATTACCCTCTCCCTTCCCCCCATTCTTTCTTCCTTTGTCTAGTAATCCCTGTTCTCCCATTCCCTCCCTTTCCTCTCATTTATAGCATTTATACTCATTTCCTATGTTGCTATCGTTTTCTGTATGTTTAACCAAATAAAAATAAAATTTTATTTGTTACTAAACTATTCTAAAAATATATATATATATATATATATATATTCTGATCTACCACCTGATGTCCTTTTCCTTCTTTTGTGAGCACAACTCTCCCCTTCTCTTTCTCTCTCTCTCTCTCTCTCTCTCTCTCTATATATATATATATATATATATATATATATATATATATATATATATATATATATGAAATATAAGAATCAAAGAACTGTTCAAAACATTATTGTGCTTACAGCTGTTTCCTCCAAACCGAGGTTTGGATTCTTCGGAGCAATTTATTAATGCATGGACAGTTATATGACCTCCTTTTCAGCCGAGAGACATACCAACACATATTCAAACATTGATACATATTCAAACATTGTGGGTCAACATTCATTACAGAATTTAGAGTGGCAGTACACACTTCGAGATTACATTTATATTAATAGGTACAATCAAAAATCAAAAATATAGGTTAAATTTGCACTATATAACCGCTTATCTTCATGTTGTATTTTAACCTATTTTTTGATTTTTGATTGTACCTATTAATATAAATGTAATCTCGAAGTGTGTACTGCCACTCTAAATTCTGTAATGAATGTTGACCCACAATGTTTGAATATGTATCAATGTTTGAATATGTGTTGGTATGTCTCTCGGCTGAAAAGGAGGTCATATAACTGTCCATGCATTAATAAATTGCTCCGAAGAATCCAAACCTCGGTTTGGAGGAAACAGCTGTAAGCACAATAATGTTTTGAACAGTTCTTTGATTCTTATATTTCATATAACTGCTCTGTAAATCATCTGATGTTTTTACATTGAGCTACTTAACTTACTGGTAATAAGGTAGTAATACAATACTGCCTACCACTATTTAGGGTGTGTGTAAAATACTTACAACTGCTTAAGGTTTTGTATTTACATAACCATAAATAGTATAACTAATACTATATATATATATATATATATATATATATATATATATAACGAAGGAATTGTGGTAAGGAACCAGATGGACCATATATATATAGAGAGAGAGAGAGAGATGCGTGTGTGTGTGTGTGTGTGTGTGTGTGTGTGTGTGTGTGTGTGTGTGTGTGTGTGTGTGTGTGTGTGTGTGTGTGTGTGTGTGTGTGTGTGTGTGTGTGTGTGTGTGTGTGTGTGTGTGTGTGTGTGTGTGTGTTTGCGTGTCTACGTCTATCTACGAGTGTGTGTGTGCGTGCGTGTGTGCGTGTATGTGTGTGTGCGTGCGTCTATATGCGTGTATGAGTGCGCGCACGTTTTTGTTAAGATATAAACATATAAACATATGTGTGGGAATATTTGGGGTTGATAAATTCCAAAACGTTTCGTCTTCTGATCTGAAGCCGATGGCATTGTTGGAATATATATTTGAGATTTACTTTTGAGACGCCGTGTATGTCGTGAACTTCAACGGTATGACCTATTAACTTTTATACTCACACTTTTCCGATGGAATTATTTCATTCACACATATATATATATATATATATATATAAGGCGGGCAAAATTCCCGAGATCCATGGAAGAGTTCTCTCCAGCGGTCTCTGTCCCTCATTATCGCTGCCATGT
>OZ024741.1:207554989-207607489 GCA_964016885.1 Eledone cirrhosa | reverse complement strand
CGTTGAAAACTGCGCATTTATTCAGAATGCTTATTTCTTTGGTCGCTGGCCTCTTGACCCTTCCAGGTCAACGCATTCTCAATATCGACCATCAACTTTGGCTGTTAATTCTAGCACTTTGCGCAACTCATTTTTTCTGGGCAAATTTTTACTGTGAATTTAAACATCGAATACGCTCACTCCGCGAGACAACAACATCAACAACAACAGAGCTTCATCAACAACCAAAACCAGCAGAACAAGCCAGAAAATTTATTTTTGCAGCACTCTTCCTGTGAGAAAATCCCTTCGGAGGTTGGAAATTTCACGTTATACCACAGACCAGAAACCACCTGCATACATTCTCTGGAACACACTTTCTTTCCTGCTGTCATGTGATTGCACACCTGTGAACTGTATTTGGAACATTTGAACTTTAACCACTTCTTTTACTTTGATTACAGTGTATCTTTAAGTGATGGATAGATATATGTCCAGTCGATCTCTGGCCAAGACCGGTTGGCTACCTTGATATCTATCATTGATTTTTGCATGCATATATTTTGCCGTTTTCCTTTTATTGCAAACATTATTTTTTTCGTAATTTTCATGCCTGGACTTCGGTGTTACAACATACTCGCCATCTTACTTCATACATGGTTCATTCGATTTTTATGTTTGAAAAACCTGGCGGGAGGTAATTAGCAAGAGTTGCCTCCCTTGTGACGATCACATCACCAATAGATTAACGCTCTCTAGACAGGAAGTAGCTAGAGTTACTTCCCGTTGGGGTGGCAGAACCCTTTTTGTCACCCGTCTTGAGACCCTATAAAAGGGTTACTCAGAGCGATCTCTCTCTAATTTGCCCTTTCGGCTGCTGGCCCTCGGCCAGGTGCATTCGCCGAGTCTCTACTCTCTGGCAACCCTAACATGGTCTCTTGCGAGCTAACTTGAAAACGGTAACAAATAACTTTACTTCATATTTCATCTACTCTTGACATGTCAGCAATTCTATACTACATAACTTCAACTTGTTAATTAAACATTATATACACAACTGAGTCTCCTGTTATATTCATACACACCAGTATAAGTTATATATATATATATATATATATATATATATATATATATATATATATATATATATATATATATATATATACATTCATTCATACATACATACATACATACATACATACATACATACATACATACATACATACATACATACATACATACATGGTGGCTGCCAACTCGTTTTCGAGTACGGCCACTACTTTATATCCATGTAGGAGAACCCCTACCGATGCGCTGAACGAATGTGACTTTTTAGTCCAGCCAGCGACTTGAAAACTCTGGTACAAAGACTACACCTGTGACCATTATTGACACATAGTGCAGGGCCCATGGTACCATGTGATGACAAGTGCAGAGAGATCTCCAGATATAAAGCAATGCCTGTGCTGTGAAGCTTTTATAGTGAGCAAAGGCACTACACAAAGCCAGTCCCACTCTCTTAACTAAGATGATATTTACCAAAAAGTCAACATCATTGGATACCATCAGGGTTGCAGGTGTTATATCAGAGTTTTCCTTCTCCTAGAATTCTGCCTTGACAAAGGCTAAGGGGTCCTCTCTCCCGGTGATTTTGGATGGCCATTGACTCTTAAGAGCTCCTTTGCCCTTTGACATGTTTTGTATTTAGTCCTGCAGGATGTCCAAAGTCACCCTCCTCACCAAGAAACCTTGGTGGGGTTGCCAGTTTAGTCGCCAACGACCCGACCATGAGACAGGTTGTACTGGGATGCAACATACATAATTACAACTCTATGACAAGAACATTAATGGGATGAAGAAAAATCTTGACCTAGTTCCTATATCAAAGGATATAGGAATGAAGTTTCGCCAAGATAAATGTTTATATATGATTGTAAAACGGGGAAAAACTACAAGCCAATCTAGCAGCATTTTTATCAATGGCCTAACTGTTTCACCAATATCTGACAAGGACTGCCACAGATACCAACGGATAGAAGAGAATATACACTACAATGGTATCTGTAACAAGGGACGCGTAATATTACACACAACTAAGAAAAATATGGTCATCGGAACTCTCTGCGTACAATAAAACAGTGGCTCACAATGTGTTTGCTGTGCCTGTCCTAACCCCAACGTTTGGAATATTCAATTGGACGATAGAAGAAATCAGAGCAACTGATGTTAAAACCCGAAAAATCCTGAACAATACTGGAAAGTTTTACAACAGTGACATAGACCGCCTCTACTTGAAACATAAGCAGGGAGGCGGAGGCCTAACATCGGTCCAGACAACATTTGAGTGTCGCATCCCTCCGACAATATTTACGAACCTCCAAGCGGAGGAGCCCATCTATTGGACAAGTATGTCTACATAAGACAGGTAAGATCATGAGAATTGGGAAGGAACCCCTTGAAAGATATTCCCTGCATGATAATCAAAAACTGACACCCAGGGAACTTGCCCAGCAATACCGCAGTGAGTCCATGGATGAAAAACTGCATGCTTATCAGCAAAAAATAATGCATGGATATGTTGCCAGGAAGCTCTAGAGTGAGAGTAATATAGATAAACAAAGTAGTCTATCTTCGATTAACCGCTATATTGGCTCTCACTTTGAAGGATACACTTTTGCAATCCAAGAACAGGAAATCAACACAAAATACCTGATTCGCAAAAGAGATACGGATGCAGGCAAAACAGATATATTTGAGAACAAGTGCAGACTCTGCAGAATTAACATCGAAGATGTCACCCATGTCATAAGCAGCTAACTAAATATGTCAACACGGTTCCGTAGAAAAGATAGCCCCGACAATAAACACATTAAAATCTACAGCAATGTGGAATACATATACATACATAATATGAAAGAGTACTGGTGGAATGTTCCAGTCAAAACGCCAATAAAATCTGGTCCGCATAACAGACCAGATATAATAATATGGGACAGGGTAAAGAAGGCATGCACAGTAGTGGAAGTTAGCTGCCCAGCAGATACCAATATAATGTTAAAGATTAGCGAAAAAGAGAATAACTATGTAGAACTAATGAGAAATCTGCAGATTTACACCTGTGATTATTGGAGGAACTGGGATATGTTAGTAATTGTCTCAGTACAAATCTTGAGAAGCTGGGATCCACAGAAACAGAGACAACACGACTAGTTAGGAAATTACAAGTACAATCCATTACTGGAACAGTGAAAATATATAAGGATAGGATAAAGATCACATAACTCCTTGTAGAGTCGTAGAAGCACCGACATACGGCGTGTCTAGGGCACTTTAAAACCTCTCCAGATTTGAACACAGACGATTTTTTCCTATAGAGGAAGAATCGACCGTAGTACTGGGCTGGTACTTTTGACCATGGCGATATTTGAAATCAGAGCCCGCAATGAGGTAGGACGAATTCGGTAAAGCATTCTATCCGACATCTTAACAACTGTTTCAATTCGCCGCCTATGTATTCTATATGGATTTATAAAACATACTAGTTCAAACGTAACATCACCTTAGACTAACAAAAATGTCTGAGCCTCTACACGGTTGCTTGACCAACAAGAAATAATAATCAAATGTACCTCAAATCACCAGATTTGAAGATAACTGATAGAAGGTCATTGTGGTTCTGATCACAGGTCGCCCCACAACACTCTCCTGTCTCCAGCCTGCAACCCAACAACATGACCTCGTTATATATATATATATATATATATATATATATATATATATATATATATAATTGGAAATCAGTAAAATCGAATCTCTGGCGGTTTGCAAGTAAATTCGGCCTACTTATATATATATATGTGTGTGTGTGTGTGTGTGTGTGTGTGTGTGTGTGTGTGTGTGTGTGTGTGTGTGTGTGTGTGTGTGTGTGTGTGTGTGTGTATGCGTGTGTGTGTCAGTGTGTATGGGTGTGTGAGTGTCAGTGTGTGTGTATGTGAGTGTGCGTCAGTGTGTATGTGCATATATATATAAGTGTTTGTGTGTGTGTATCCTAATATCTAAACCTTATTGAGACGTGACTAAGAAGTCTTGTACGTTCTTAGAGATGAGCTGATTATAGCATGGAGACGGATATGCTTTAATAAAAGGGGAGGAACGACGTGTAACACGCTTGGAAGTATTAATCTGGCGTCTGTTGTTTTATTCCAGGATCAGTTTAAATCGAGTAGACTTACTATCAAAGACGGTCGAGCAATGATCATCTCGACATTACAACTTCATTGTAGACATGTTTCAATAGAGGGAGATGACAGGAGTAACACAGTTTGGAAGTATTAATCTATCTGTTATTTAGACCCTCGTTATCCCCCATCGAAATTCATTGATCATAGACATTCCATGTGTGAGCACCTTCTGTTTTTGTAAATCAAGGGCGACATTTTTCAGTTTATTTATTTTTTTTATTTAAGATGATAGGATATTATTTCAGGGGCAATGGTGACTATTCCAGCCAATCGGCTGCTATAAAACGAGTTGTTATTGTTTTTATTGTCCCTACGACCTACACATTTCTGTAAATCTTTATGCATAGGTAAAACCAGCCGTTAACTACGAGTTCTCTTCCGTGTACCCTTTTCCACGTTCGGAATAATACAAGCACTCTTCAAGCACATAGCTGTACATATGAATTCACCAGGCCACTCCTGAAACACCGTTCAGATGGCGGAGTTACGTTACTCCAAGGTTCATGTTCATTTATATGCCCAGAGTCAAATACCTCATTATTATGCCGTGACTTCCTTGCCCTTAGCTATTAATGAATGCCTTTAATATTCCCAGTTGATTCTACCTCTTTAGTATGTTTCAAATATGGCAACTCCTATTATATTTTTTCACCTTGTCTTCTGATGTTAATTCTCTCCCTTCTCCGCATTTCATTTTTTCCACCCTTCCTTCCTGATTGTCTGGTTGTCAAATTTGCCAGCATTCTTATTGACCTTCTATCAGTTATCTTCAATTTTCTTATTTTTATTTTCCTGCATTCACATTTTACACATTTGCCAGCGTTTATCTTTGTTACTTCCCCGATTTGACCATCTTTTCACCTGCCCCTACTTTCCTCCTATTATTGGCAGTATCAGACACCATGCTTCGTGGCATAGAATTACAGCCCTTTATGTTCTGATTTCAAATCCCACGGAGGTTAGCTTTGCCTTTCATTCTTACAAATCTGTTTATTCAAGACCAGAAAACCTTTCATATGTGTCACTGACGTTAGATTGATTCCCTTTCTCACAGTAATAGAGCTATGAATTTTGGTGTAACAGTTGGCAAAGTTTTCAACCACTAATAAATATGATAAAACTCTGCAACTCGTATTGAGTACTCTCTTCTATCTTTCATGTTCGCGTAATTATGTGTGCTATAACACACCTAACCGAACATAAACATACATACCACCTTAAACACACACACGTATATGTTTGTACGTATGTACGTATGTATGTATATATGTAGCGAAATCTGTCCGCGCCTTGAACCTTGGGTGACACCTAAAGGTCAAATTCTAGGTCAACACCCTTTGGTGTGAACAGGTTGATGTGTTGACTATCCCCTCAAGGTGGGATACAGGAAGTGACAGCTATATATAGAGCCTGTACCATCCCACATTAGCCAGAGACATCGGAGCATTACGCTAGCAACTAACTATGTAAGGATTCACTGATATCAACAGACCCCAGTGGTCTACAGAAATAGAGACATCGGAGCACCCCACTACAGAACAAGCTATGTGAAAGATTCACCACTATCAACAGACCCCATGAGGTCTACAGATACACACAGAGAGATTGGAGCCCTACTACTACAGACCATGTACAAGCCACAGTGATCTACAACCAATTACAGACCATTCAGAGGTATACAAACCATTACTTTCTCTTACTCACTACGGTCTCAGAATTACTACCACGGACTCCAAATAAGAACAACAACATTATCTGTTTACTCGCTGTTTCACATAAACAACAATAACAAAATTAACAACTCTTGGTAATTTTTTTATATGTACTTTTTAATTGATTCACGTGAAGTAAACCATATATAAACTAAAATCATCTAACAATTATGTTAAATCCTTCTAACTAATTTCTACTTATACCTTCGTTAAATATATGTTTGTATGTATGTATATACATATACATACATACATACATATATATATATATATATATATATATATATATATATATATACACACACACACATATATATATATATTGCCTCCCTTGTCGAGCCCCACGTGGGTATTGGTAACGGTCAATCCTTGGCCTGGCACTTGAACTAAAAGCCTGTTGAGAAAGTGACTTCCTTGTTCAATCATCTTACCAAAAGCTTAACATTATTTGTCTAAGCGGACAGTACTTGATTTAGGAGTCGCAGAAACCCAAATGCTGGATTTTCACCAACCATCCAGGGGTCCGGGTAAATTTTTCAATAACATTTTTTGATTTGTTTGACCCAAATTACTTGGTCGTTTCTATGGCTGGTGCGGATAATGGTTTAACCATCGTCTCAGTGTGTTTGGCCTTTTAACGTATGTTGTAGCTCTGGTTCGTTAGAATCTATTGAGCGTTTGCCACACATCTTGGAAGTTGTTTTTCGCTAATTTCCAATAGCCGAAATACGATTCTCGGTAATTTATATTTGTATATATATATATAAGCGTGTGTGTATATGTGTGTATGTAAGAATGTGTGTAGCGGGGAAGTGTAAAAGTATCTGTGTGCATTTGATGTAGAAACATTTCTCTGACACAGCTGAGAAAGTTGTTTATTTAGGTTTGGCACGAAAATTCTCACCAGGTTTGGCTACTTAACAGGTCTCTTGATAAATAGGACACTACAGTGTGATAGTAGTGGTGGTGACTGCCGTGTTGGTTGTTGTGATAGAGTGGAAGTAATAGTGATGCCGAAGGTTTTTAATTGTTTGTCCATTTAGATTTATAAATTATTTCCCTAATCTGCAATAATAATGATTTCTTTATTAACCATAAGTGTTGGCACAAAGTATAACATTAAAGACAACATAGAACAGTACAAATGGGCGTTTCTGCGTGTAAAAATAAAAACAAAACAAAAACAAAGGATGCAACGGAAAATGAAACAAAGGAAAATTCCCCGATGGAGGGGAGACTTCCGAGGTTCACTTGTGGAGAAAGACCACAAAAAAGCCACGGTGACCCTGACCACCAGGGCAAGTGCCCTCTCCCAGTTTTCCACTACTAATCTACAGGCGAATAGTCTGGGCAGGCCCATTCACTCGGGAGGGCCAAACTTGCCTCTTTTACCCATCTTTCAACAAATTGGTGGGTAGGGAGTATTTCCCTCCTACCCCTGATTTTCCATTTCAAATGAAATTTGAAAATAATGATAATAATAATGTTTTTTGTATTGCCCACAAAGGGTTTACATGAAGATACATTAAGGACAGCACAGCTACCAGCTCCTCCTCCTTTCTATTTTTTCTAAAGCTTCTTCTTTGCTAAAACCTATCGACATTACTCTAATCTCACTTTTGAGAGTCCACCACAACTTTTGCTTAATTAAATTTTTGACCCGGTCCTTGTATGCCTTACGTGCCGGAAACGACATGACCATACAGATCACAAACCTGTGATCTGTATAGACGACCGTTTGAAAGTGTGTACAACCTATACTATCCTGATCTATTGACCTAATAAAAAAATCTATCTATATACGATGACCCTGTGTTTGGTCTAGGTCCAAACTGGCGCATTTGGGAAATCTATTCGTTACCTGTCAGGCAGTTGGAACTGGCTGATCAAATACTTGAAGCTTTTTCACCCCCACCCCCACCCCCGCTCCTATCAGCTATTCCCACACTATCCCAGCGTGCGTCTAAGATGCCGTTCCAGTCCTCCGCTAACAGTAAAGGGTGAGACGTATCCAGAAATGCTTCCAGGTTCCTAAAGATGTCCGGCCGTCCGGCTCCGGTTGGGGCGTAGATAGTCACCAGTAGATAGTAACCGTCCGGGTCCCGAAAGATCAAACTTACCTCGAGATCCAGATCTTTCCTAAACACCAATGCCACCTCACCTCTCATTCCCGGCCGACTAAGAAATCCAAAGATCTGAGAGTCGACGAAAATGGGGGCTGGTGCGTACGTGTCGTTAATCATGGACTTGCTGATGGCAATCACATCGATATTTAGTGATCTGATGTCGTTCATCAGGTGACCCTGCTTCCAGGACGATCCCAAGCCACGAACATTTAAACATCCTACTCTTAGGATGGCCATGCTGTCAGGCTAAAATGGAGAGGAAAGGTTTACTTACATCTCGGGGGCTTGTGGAAGTCGGGTGATTCGACCTCCATGGTTGGTAGGGTTTCCATTGGGAACCCCTTTAAAAGCCATCTTGACGCTTTCACGTCGTTAGGAAAGCTCTCCTTAATGATTTTGTGTTTATTGGCATCCGCACCATCAGCAGTGTTTGGGGCACTTTCAAGGTGCAGGTGCCAAATATCTCTCCCTCTTTCTCAATGTCTTGTTATAAGTACAATAAGGTTTTTGTTGCCCCTTTTTGTAACTCGAAGTTGAGTGTGTTTATCGTTGTTGGTGTCTGCGTGTGTTTTCTTTTGTGAGGCATGATTTGCGGTTGTGTTGGTGGTAGTTGTATTTTTGTTGACGATTGCGGAGTTGGTGTTGTGGGTGCGTCTGTGTTTGTTGTTGGTGTTTTTTGTGTTTGTTGGTGTGCATGATGTTGAATTTTTCTTTTTCTTTTTGTTTTATTTTTGGCTTTTTTTTGTTTTTTGGGGTCCCCACTTTTTGGGTGATTCCCTGGGTTTTAATGGTCCTTGTTGGAGTTGCTGCTGCTGCTGTTGCTAGTGGTGTTGTTTCCTTTACTGTTGCTTCTGCTGCTGCTGCTACTGGTGGTGCTGGTGATGTCCTTTGTCCTGGCAACGGTATTTGCAACAGCCGAGGTTTGTGAACCCCTGCAGTTTTCAGCTGGGGGCAAAAGGCTCACAAGTGTGTGGCTTCACCACAAACGAAACAATGGGGCCGTTTTCCCTCTGTGACTACCTGGATCTCGTAACCATAGTTTAATGTGGATATTTTTTATGTCTTCAGGTCTGATTTGGAGAAGAATCTCCAAACCAGTCCCGGACCACCTCTCCCTTTTTGTAAATTTGACGTCGAGGAGGGTGTCAGGACCCTCTGCCACCACGCATCCAAGGAGACACCATAAATCCAGTTCTGGCGGAATCCTGGGAACACAGACCCTTACTGTCCTCCTCCACATGTAGGACGGGTACATGATTATTTGGTCTGTATTGCAGGGGACCGCAGAATGCATGATAGCAAGGGCCTAAGTTTTGAAGAGCACCAAGATGCTCTCATATATTTTGGCCCTTGCTATATGTTCTATGTCATTATTGTTGATGCATTTCAGTGCCGTCTCAACCTCTCCTTTACTGCCATTACCTTTTCTAAGTTGGTCGCCTTAAAACAGTGCAATGTGTGGCGCCTTATAAACAGTTTGTAACCAAAATATAAGGATGAATGCAATGTAAACACTTAAAAATTGACAAAACTTACGGAACTATATTCAAATACGTCTTGACAGACGAAACAATAATAATTATAATAATAGGAACTTTGGCTATTGGCTATGACTCGCTCTTTTTGGTATAGCGCCGGTTTAACATCTGCCAGAGCAAAAATGTATATGAATAGTAGTAATAATCATAATATTTATTTTATATTTCATTGAATGAAGGAAACATTACAAAGACAAGTTACAAGCTGGGAGCGGGGGTACATTACAAATACAAGATAGTGGTTTAAAACCCATGAGGAAAAATTGGTAACATGTATAGATATTATACAAATTAGGTATACCTAAAATACAATTATATAGGGTATTCAATCTTCCTAAATATCTAGTTAGTTAAGGAACCACACAAATCCACAATCAGCCTAGCCACGAAAGACCAGTGACCTCTTCAAACTGCCGTTGTTCTACTTACAGAGAAAGCTAAATGTAGACTCATTCACGCCATTTTCGCAACTTTACCATCTTTTGATTAATTTCCTGGAAGAAAGGACCTAATGATAATAATTGTTTCTACTTTTGGCACACGGCCAACACTTGTCCCAGTGTATTACTGGTACTTTATTTTATCGACCCCGTAAGGATGAAAGACAAAGTTAACCACGGCGGGATTTGAATTCAGACCGCAAAGGGGCGTAACTCTACGCTGCAAAGCATGGCGTCTGACCCTCTACCAATACTACCAAACTAATGATTTCTAATTTCTCGACCCCGCAAGGAGGTTGACTTTGTGACATTTGAACCCAGAATACAATTGGTCGTAACTAAATGCCTCGTGGTTTCTAATTCCAACACAAGACCAACATTCTGTGGTTGTGGTAAGTGAATTCGATGCAATCGAACCAGTACTTGACTGGTTCTTTATTTTAATGAACCGAGAGGTTTAGAAGATAGAATCAATCTTGGTTGGATTTGAACATAGAATGACATGATTAAATACTGTAATATATTTAGTTCTTAATCCCACCATTCTACTAAACGCTACCCCTCAAGATTGGTGGAATGAATAGAGTGGGAGATAAAACACCTTTAGCTTTTAAAGACCACACGCGGATGTTTCTGACCACGTTAATTTCAAGATCAAACAAGTGAAAAGTTTGACGGATATTCAGCCCTAACGCACACGCAAACACACACACACACACACACACACACACACACACACACACACACACACACACACATATATATATATATATAATAAATGTAATCTGAGTTTCTCGAATATTAGTAATTGTTTCTACTTTTGGCACAAGGCCAGTAATTACCCAGTACATTACTGGTACTTTATTTTATCGACCCCGTAAGGATGAAAGGCAAAGTTAACCTCGGCGGGATTTGAACTCAGAATGGCAAGGGCCGTAACTCTATAATGATATTCGATTCATTTGCAATTATGCAAACAGCCTCTTTAAAGCCATATCAGTAGAATGACCGCCTCATTCTTGCTCTTGTGTTGCCATGTAAACAGAACTGCAGAGACTACTGTTTCTGGGTGCTTACCCTTCATCACTGCAGTACACTGCTTACCTGTCAACTATCAGAGATAGTGAAAATATATATTTTCTAAAATATACAGTAAATGATCGGCCTGATTTGCACATTCGCAGACTGGCTGATCAGTCAGGTCTGCATATTAGCAGACCCACTGATCAGCCAGATTTGCGTGTCAGCAGATAGGCTTGTCAGTTTCATGTATACGAGCGATTAATTTTAATATTCGAAAAACTCAGATTACATTTATTGTATTCAGCCATATAGAGCGATAAACAATTTGTTTGTTATGTGTGTGTGTATATAAATATATATATATATTTATTTGTTTTGGAAGGTTTTTGATATGAGGAAACATAATAGTACCACTGATGATGTCACAGATGTGTGACGAAAGAACTTTTATATACTATCTATATATATCTATTTATATCTGTACTTTTAAGTGTTGGTCAATGACAGCCGTAACTCGCTTTGTATGCAAATGAAGTTAATCAACCGATGTATACTTCAGAAAATACTATACATTTAATCCATTCAGCCGATTGCCACTGTTGAACAAACGAATGACGATTGGTCATCAAGGCACAGGACAGCTTTATCGGTCCGTTTGCTTGCAAACGAATCGATTATTATTATCAATGATCGATATAACCCATACGTACATATGTATATGTATGTGTGTGCGTGTGCGCATGCGCGCGTGTATGCATAATTACACATACACACACACACACACACACACACACACACACACACACACACACACACACACACACACACACACACACACACACACACATATATATATATATATATATATATATAAGAGTTTAAGTGAGTTAATAATACAACAACATTAAGGCAAAGAGCATTTTAAAGCTCACTGTGATTTTATAGTCCACAGCAAGATCGGTGAGAGTCAATTCAGAGTTTAATCCAATCGGTAAATTTCCAATCACAGTAGTTATACAATATCACATAGCATATATATAAAAGAATAATGATTAACAAGGAATTAAATTCGTTAGAATAGCCGGAATATTCCATTCCTGTTAAAATAAGCTCACCAGAATCAATTAAGTACAAATAATATTTAACTTACATATCCAAAACATTATACAAGTGCGAAAAAATATAGACAATTGCAATACAAATATTATCGGGAAATTATTAAAATTGTATGGAAGCCTAAATACGTAATTAAAACTTATCAGTGATAAAAAGTAAAATATAACGTTCAGTATCAACGATGGGGAAAATGTCTCAAAGGACAGAGACCAGCGGTCAATGGTCAACAGAGAGACAATCCACAAGGTGGGTGACAGGCAGATGAATTATAGAAAAGATTGAAAGAGGAGGATGACAAGGAGAAGTACGCTGGCGCACTGAAGTGACTGGAAGAAGGAAATTAAGATAGGCGATGTACAAGATAAGTTTATACACACACATCTTTATCCTCATAAGCTCTCAAACTAGAAAAATAGTTTTACACAATTTACTTTAGAGTACCATTTTAAAATGCTGGATCGTGCAACAGAAAAATAAATCTTTCTTTTGGTATGATGTGAGTGTGTGATAAAACAAACAACACAAATAAAAGGATGAAATAAATTTTTAAAAATAGAATAATGGGATAGTGAACCTAGAGTTGTGGTGTCTGTCCTAAATTGTAAAATAATCATAGCTATGATGAAGTTGAAAAAATGTTGTATTTGATCGAGACGAATCGAGAGTGTATTTGAATACTTATAAAAATGAGAAATTCATAGCTAGAACAGGTAAATGCTGTCAAAGACATTTCTATATGTATTCATATACACTCTCGCTTTGCCTCGATCAGAGACAACTTGGTTTTAACTTTTCAGAATTTTGGCCAACGACGAGGTTGGCGCTTGTCGTGGGTGGTCTGGTAGAGGAAGCGCAAACATGTGACATTCCCATGAGAACCATCCCCGACAACATCTATCTTATGTTATACATCATAGAGAGGGTGCCTAAGGAACTTGGCACGAGTGGGGTGGGGAATTGATCCACATAACTCATTCGAAAGCATTCGATAAGGTCGACTTTCGGCTTTAGGCCCGTTTACAGAGGATGTCACTCTGCTATGGACAGTGACATCTGTTCTGTGGTTAGAATGAATTGTCACCTCTCGGAACCGTTCAACATCATGTGCTCGGTCTGCCAAAGCTGCCGCCTCTCGTCTCTGTTGTATGTATTATCTCTCGAGCCACTACTGCAAAAAATTAGAGACATTGACACATGAACTAGGATATGGGAGATCTATGTCAACTTATGGCGACTATGTCACCGTAGTAGTGTCGAGCACCAAAAGCCTCGAGGTGATCGGCGCTGCTCTGGGGGAATGCGAAGTGCTGACAGGAGCGAAAATTAATCAGGAAAAGTCGGTGGGCTTGCAAATCGGCCCCTAGAGAATCAGGTGCATGCCGTCCAACACCGTCGCCGGACGCTGGAGAAACGGACCGGTTAAATTACACGGGGTCCAGTTTGGTCCGGACCTTCAAATGGAGAAAAGCTGGGACGAGGTGATGAACAGAGTGGCCAATCTCACAGAAATTGGCCGAGAGGACAGAGTTGGCGAACGCGTACATTGCGTCCGTCATCTACTACCACTTGACCATCTTGCCTTTTACTAAACCCCGTTTGACTGCACTAGAGCGTTTGCTCTTCCGGTCCTTGTAGAAGGGACGCGTTTCGGTGGTCAACACTGCTGCGTTTTCTGGGAATGCCGTGGCTGATGATGCGCAAACATGCGCTGCGGTGACGAAATTTTCATATTTTCCTTAACAGTGAACAGGAGTGGTCGCCGTACACCAAACGCTTGTTCCCCAGGTTGTCTCCTTGACGGAGCTGCAGTTCTGGGTCAAGCGGAGACCGAGGGGTTCGCTTGGAAACTGGAATGTTTTCAGGCGCTCACAGCGCTCCATCAATCAGGCACTGCGATATGTGAAAACTCCACCTTGCCGTTCTATAGAGTATTAGTTCTTGGGGAAACTCTAAGATAGGGATGCAGGCAAAACACCTAGATGTGATAACAAGTGCAGACTCTGCAGAACTAACATCGAGGATATCACCCATGTCATCAACAGCTGTCCAAATATGTCATCGCGATACTATCTACCTATGAGGTATGATGTAGTGGCCAAAACACTGTACAATACAGTTCGTAAAAAAGATAGCCCCGATAATAAACACATTAAAAGCTACAGCAATGTGGAAGACATCCATGTACATAATATGAAAGAGTACTGGTGGAATGTTCCAGTAAAACCCCAATAAAATGCAGGCAGAACATACCAGATATTATTATATGTGACAGGGAGAAGAAAGCATGCACAATAGTGGAAATTAGCTGCCCAGCAGATGCCAATATAATATCAAAGATTAGCGAAAAGGAGAATATTTATGCAGAACTTATGAGAAATCTGCAGATACTCCACCCTGATTACACCTTCAGATTTATGCCTGTGATTATTGGGGCACTGGGGTATGTTAGTAACTGCCTCAATACAAATCTTGAGAAGCTAGGCGAACAGAAAGAACACAACTAGTTAGGAAATTACAAGTACAATCCATTAATGGAACAGTAAAAATATGTAAAACATTCCAAATATTTTGCATCTAATAACTGCATATACACATGTACAGATGCAAAGCATATACACATGCACACATACAACTCAAAACATCCACATCCACACATACAATAACAACCATATCTACACATGCATGCATACATAATCTACCTAGTTGATGTTGTGTAAATTCCAATGAGAGAATCTTGTGTCTATGTTAGAAACCAACTCTCTCTCTATTGGGAAAAAATTTGTGAAATTATAAAACCAGAAGAACATACATACATACATACATACATAGTCAGATAGTTAGTTAAGTAACAATTACCGGATAGCCGATGTCAGCGATTTTTCTTTTAACCAATCATCGTTGCCAAATATTTTCGCTGCTTTAAATTTAACCAATGTAATTTCAAGGATTAAAACTGCAGCAGTCATATCTGGAGCAACAAGACTTTACTATAATAGATGAGAAGATACTACTTGGCAACATTTACCGACGAATATATCATCAGGAAAGATTGAATTTATACAATGATGCGCAAACGTTGGACACGCCGATTCATTTTCATAATATTTGGTGAGATATTATTTTTGTTATGCTTACAACAAAATGTATTTCAGTTTCATTAACTCACAAGCTACTTTTCTTTCATTTATCACTTTCTTATTCCCCCTCTCTCTCCCTTTCTCCCTCTCTTTCTGACGCTCACTCTGTGTGTGTGACTCTATCTTCCTCGCTCCCGCCCTCACTCTCTTGACATATATACAAGGTATCCCCAAAAGATGTATACACACTTTGATTACCTGTACAGGCAATATTTATTAGAATTCACAGCATTTCCCAAAAATAAAATGATCTACAGACATAATTCAATAGTATGAAAACATCCAAAAATGTTTACATAATATAAATAATTGTTGCTACTTTTGGCACAAGGCCAGCAAATACCCAGTGTATTACTGGTACATAATATAAATAATGCATATGAAACAGAATTTGTTTTAATGTATAATTTAAAGATTATTTATGTATACATTTTTGGGGATTCCCTGTATATATATATATATATATATATATATATATATATATATATATATATATATATAGATAGATAGATTTCTTTATTAGCCACATATATATATATAGATAGATAAATATACACGGGTGTGTATGATTGTGTATAGAAGATTATATTAATAAGAGGAATTCCAACTTTGTCTGATTTACTCGTTTTATTTACAATCCTTTAAAATTTATAATGGTATTATAATGAAATAGTATGATACTAATACCATTATAAATTTTAAAGGATTGCAAATAAAACGAGTAAATCAGACAAAGTTGGAATTCCTCTTATTAATATATATATATATATATATTTATTAAAATAACAGATTAAAGTTTTAGCAAAGAATCGCTGCTTTCATCCTTAACGGGATGAAAGTTTAAGCAAATAATCGCTGCTTTCACCCTTAACGGGATCTTAAACTTTAATCTGTTATTTTAATAAATATTTGCTCTACGGTTCTTATATATTTGATATATATTTATTCTTATCGAGCCCTCTTTGGATTTTAGTCTTCATATTTATTATTATTACTATTGCACGCGCACACGCATATATATATATATATATATATATATATATATATATGCGCGTGTGTGTGTGTGTGTGTGTGTGTGTGTGTGTGTATGTGTGTGTGTGTGTGTGTGTGTGTGTGTGTGTGTGTGTGTGTGTGTGTGTGTGTGTGTACCTGTATACACACATGCATACATACATACATACATGCAACGAGGAAGAATATATTGAGACAGATGGCACTAAGGAATACTGGTGGAACCTGAAAATAAAAGCTGCCACCAAATTAAAGCACAACCGGCTTGATATTGTAGTTTGGGACCACACATTGAAAACGTGTTCTGTTGTGGAGATCAGCTGCCCACTTGATGTAAATGTTGTCAGAAAAATACAGGAGAAGGAGGACATCTACGGACCATTGATGAGGAGTTTACAAATCCAGTATCCAAGATACACCTTTAGCTTCATACCCATCATTATTGGAGCTACGGGTTATATACCAACCCGCTTGGACCAAAGTATGACTGAACTTGGATTTGCAGACAAAGAGCGCAGCTCCCTAATTCATAGTCTACAAATGGCTGCGATAGCTGGCACCTTCAAAATTTGCAAAACATTCTTGCGATTCAAGGGATGACAATTTCTTTTCTTTTACAACCTTGCCACCAGGAAGGTGGCCGGTCAAAAAAATATACTCGAAATTAAGAGAAAGAGAGAACATACAGACATACATATATACATACATAAGCCAGTACGATTTTTGATCTTGATCTTTTTAGCGAGATATTTAATCGCTAAAATCACTGAGGTAGCACAATGACAACAAATTGTCAGTGATTGTAACTTTATGACTTTATCAATTAAGCAAACAAATGAACTTAAAATATACTATATAATGAATATATGGAAATTTTACTACGAGTTATATTCTAGGGCATTTAGATATGTCAATGACTAATCACCTCGTGTGCCCTGTTAACATAATATATAGCAGTTGTTGACATCATGAATCTTTGGTATAAACATGTTTCAGAGTCTGACAAAGTAACAAGGCGGTCACTTTAAACAGTGCCGGATTTAGGACGAATGAGGCCCTGTGCTAGTTAAGTTATGAGGCTCTTTACTTGGGCCCTAAAGGAGATAATTCATCATTAAAAAAAATTGCAGTAAGATGCCACCCCACCCCCACCCATGGCCAACGGGGCCATGTGCTTAAGCAAATCTAACCACAATTATAAATCTGGCACTGACTTTATATAAGACTGAGAAATAACAACATAGAAAAGTTGCGAAAAATACCTGCACTGTTCACTTTTGGCGGAATTGTGAGTTGGGACACTTAAAATACATGCAAGGATATACATAAGAGATAGACATAGGAACCTAGCGATTATACATATTCATGTTCACATACACCTAAATAATTCTATAGTAATGAATATCAGACTCTCCAACCGGACATACTTGTTATAGGGTAAATATGTAAATAAAAAAGATGTTTGGGCAACTTTCAAAGACGACCGCTAGGGATTAAAGGGGATTATGTGGAATTAGAACTCTAATCCTTTCCCATCAATATCTTTCTTTCTTTAAGTGTGTTTGTTAATTCCTTGGTGTTCCGCGATCTGACAGAAATAACTAAAGTAATGTGTTAAAATGTGTTTCAGCTGTGTTTATTGTAAATACTTCCTGAAAAGAAGAGAACAAGTTGGGGCGGAGGATTATGTCTGGCGGGGAGGGAATTATATCAACATTTAATAGAAAGGGAGAGATTTGTGAGGTAGGGGTCGATAAAGGTATGTGACGCAAGACACTGACTGATGATAGAGCCATGTTCTACTGCCCTGGATTCATGCTAAACTAAGGTCAACATTGAAACACGGAATTCCATACCTAACAAACCACCTCCTTTCTCATGCCGTGTGCGTTCGTCTGTGTGTGTGTGTGTGTGTGTGTGTGTGTGTGTGTGTGTGTGTGTGTGTGTGTGTGTGTGTGTGTGTGTGTGTGTGTGTGTGAGCGCGCTTTTAGCCATAGGTCAACACTGATTGAGTAAACGTGATCAAAAGCATTCTAACTGCGACCATCCATTTTGTTTTGTTTTGTTATAAAGGATTATATTGTCCAACGTGTCCCTCCCTGTTTTTAACACAGTGTAGTGTGATATG
The DNA here is from genome assembly GCA_964016885.1 of Eledone cirrhosa. Classification (NCBI taxonomy): domain Eukaryota; kingdom Metazoa; phylum Mollusca; class Cephalopoda; order Octopoda; family Eledonidae; genus Eledone; species Eledone cirrhosa. The sequence goes on along the minus strand of OZ024741.1, from coordinate 207,589,038 downwards.
ATGGAAACTTTGCTGCTGTTTCGGTTAGGTAAAGCGACCCATGTAGAGGTTCTTTATTGATGTTTAGCCCCAGGGCAGACTTCACTAAGCAATTATATGATTAAACATATTCCATGTGGGACCATCCCGTATTTTTAGGGATATATAGGACTTTCATCATCCAATAAGTTCACTTCTTTCCAAATATGGTATGATGGGAACTGACAACGTTTTGATTGCCTTTTTTAGCAGGTTGAGAGACCGTGTAGAGGTTCACTGTGAGTACATATTGAGATTGTAGTTGTAGTTCGGTGTAATAAATCAATAAGTACCAGTAATATTCTGTGATCAATCGATTCACCAATCCAATTGACTATACCTCCCTCCTTCTTCCTCCACTCTGTAAATATTTGTCTTGTGTTGAAACAAGAGATCAATATTTTTACGTCTCAGCAGTAGTAGTAGTAGTAGTAGTAGTAGTAGTAGTAGTAGTAGTAGTAGTAGTAGTAGTAGTAGTAGTAGTAGTAGTAGTAGCAGCAGCAGCAGCAGTAGCAGCAGCAGCAGCAGTAGTAGTAGTAGTAGTAGTAGTAGTAGTAGTAGTAGTAGTAGTAGTTGTTGTTGTTGTTACCAATCGCTTTTTCAAAGGAGAGCAATGGCAGTGCGCATGAGCCTTCCCAGGCCCTAGACACTGTTGGCAAGAAGGAAGCTATCCACACTTTACAAATCTAGTCTGAATGATTGCCATACAGCTAAAAACGGTGGACGACTTCAAGTACATCGGCAGTGTCATCAGCAGCGATGGAAGCCTCGGCAAGGAGATAAATGCCAGGATCTGCAAGGCCAGTCAAGCCTTTGGCCGCCTGAGGACACGCGTCCTGAACCAGCACAACATCAGGCAGTCCACCAAGCTCAAGGTGTACAGGGCCGTTGTTCTCACCAGCCTCCTCTATGGAACGGTTCCACATGCGCAGTCTGCGGTCAACCATGAACATCAAATAGCAGGACAAGGTCTCCAACCTCGAAGTTCTTGACATAGCTGAGACAACCAGTGTCGAAGCTATGATACAGAAGAGCCGACTTCGATGGGTGGGACATGTCATCCGGATGGACAATCACAGGCTTCCGAAGCAACTGATGTATGGAGAACTCTGTTCGGGGAAATGAAAGCGGGGCAGTCCTCTCAAGAGATTCAAAGACTGCGTGAAGTCCAATATCACCAAAATTTGAATCGCCCCAAAACATCTCAGGACAGGACTGAGTGGCGAGCCCTTACCAGACGCGTCAAGGACTCTTTTGAAGAGAAGAGACGGGCAGAGGTCACTGAGGCCCGTGAAAGGTGGAGAAAGGCATCAACACCTGCCTCAAGCGACTCCAGTCTCTTCCCCTGCCTCCACTGTCCTCGGACCTGCAAGTCAAGGATCGGCCTACACAACCACCTTCGTGCCCACGGCAGACGGGAACTAAATTAAAGAAGATGTCATCATCGTTCACGATGGTCAACCAAGTATAGGGAAAGAGCCAGGACACCAACGACTGAGCTCCGGTAGTTTCGACAGCTAGATGTATGTATATAAGTGCGCGCACACATACCTAGATGTAATTACACATATGTTCGGAGACGTACTTCAACCAAGACAGAAAGTACACATATATACACACCCTACATACGTACGAACCCGCATACTCACACAGACGCGAAACTCCCGTATACACATAACCAAAAGTATATGTACTAGAATATATAATATATACGTCATAACATATACAATCAAATATAAGTACGAGAAAGTATACGTACCTTCACAAAACATAGAGGTAATATATACTTACCTATACAAATAAGTAATGGTATAAACATAACATAAACTTAGCTACCACATCAAGACGTAAAATATCCGCGTATAGTTCGTACTATCGTATAATGTGGGGCTGTAATACAGGAAAGTATTGTGAATTTATGTTTACAAGCCGAAATTGCCTCAGATTTTTTGTTTAACATGTGGTCTTTGGCGTAGAGTATTTCCAGGGCTTCAGCGGCGCAGAGGTCTCATGGTCTTTTATTTCCGTTATACGATCTAGCCCTAGCTAGGATCTCCCAGTGTAACTTATATTGGGTGTGGTTGTCTTTTAGACTACAGATATAAGCTGAAAGTGACGTCATATTCCTTCTTAAAGGGTTAAGAAAAGAATAGGTGTGCATGTAAAGACGCTGCTTTAAATCTATTGGCGGTTAACCCTATGTAGGCCCTACGGGACGTGGGTGTTTCAACCTTACATGTGTAGACAATGTTGCTAGAGAGGCATTTCCCGGATAGGGGGCAGTCAACCCGATTCCTACAATTACAGTTAGTACTAACTACAGGGTTGCACGTGTTCCTACGGCTAGGTAGTTTAGCTAAATTTGAAGCTGTGATGTTATGTGCAAGGTTAGGAGTCGTAGAGTAAGATATTTTAATAGTATTTCTATTAAAAATGTTACTATATTTATGTGTAGGGGGAAAATGCTTCATAATAAAAGAGAGAAAGATCTTAGCTAATGGTGTGGTCACCTCCATATTATATGGTGGGTTATACCATATAATGCGTCGGGATCTATTTCTTCTAGGTCTATTTTCGTACTCTGTATATGCTACCTTATCGACAAATCCACTCCGAGCAAGAGCTTCATTGTAATATGTGGAATGGTCGTTGAAAATATGCTCGTTAGTAGATAGACGGGAAAGTCTCAAAGAAACGTTTCTTACCAGGTTCTTGGTTATGATGGCAGGATGGTTAGAATGCTTACTTATGTAATTAAGCGTATCTTTCGGCTTTCTATACGGGTTATGCAAGCCATTCGATAAATTGAGGGTAACGTCGAGGTGATTAACGACCGAGAGGTTGGCTTCAACCTGTATAGAGAGGTTGAAGCCTTTAAAGAAGGCTGTGAGTTCTTTTCTGAACCTGTCGCAAATGCGTGGGCCGCACTTTGTCACGGTCAAAAGACCGTCATCACGGTACAAATCACCGCCCACGTTGGAGAATTCTTCCTGGATAGAGAAAAGAAGGAAAAGGCCGATAAGATCAGTAACCTCCGCAGAATCGCTGGCGCCCATACTCACGTCGAATGGGGTACTATTAGATTTTTTTAATCCAAATAGAGTCGTCGAAATTAATCACCGACTTACGAGCATTGAGGATGACATCAACTTCGAAATCCTTAACCACTGTGAGTGTTTTAGCGAAATTGATAGCTCTAAGGAGAAGTGGTAAAGTGATGGAGGAGTAGTAATTATTGATGTCGAATTAGGAAAAACGGCAATGTTCCTTGTTACATATGCCGTTGAACCAATCAATCACCGCGAAAGAATTGTTCCACAGTGCAAGAGGGACCAAACTTCTAATTTCAGGTATAATTCTAACAAGAATCCATTTACAAAGTCTACCTAAATCGGACTTCGTAGGGTTAATAAGCCGAATAGAGGGGTTGTTTGGAAAATTGGATTTGTGATCCTTCGAGGTAAAGTGGGGAGAAATAGGATCCAGAGATTCAGTCCGGTCCGGGATGTTGCGATCAGAGGTGATTTTAAACCCAGTATCGTTGATTTCATTCATGACGCTCCGATTAGTTTTACGGTAATCCTTAGTTACAGCATTATGTAGCAGTTGATGGTAAGTACTGCGCTCCACTTGATATAGATTGCCAGTTTTGTCGGAATGGACGTGCACGGCATTAGAATCCTTAATAGAACGAATTCTATTCTTCAGGTCCTGCTGCTCCTATTCCGAAATTTGATACTGCGTATGAGTTCCAAGACGTCACTTTCGAAGGGTAGCAATGCTGGGTTACTCGGAGGGTTATTGTAGATTTTAAACCCAAATTTATCTTGTTTGTTGTCCGCTCTTCCCTGATTATCGAAATAAAAGGCATGCCAACGCAACGTTTTAATGAACGAGTCTGTTTTCTGTATCAGGAGTTTTAGGTATGTTTTCCTGCTTGGTATGAGTATGTTCTTTGTAGAAATATTCAGATGTTGTTTCTGCATGATGAATATAAGTCAATAGAGTGCTCAACCGAGGGAGCCAAATAGTAATAATAATAAATTTGAAGACTAAAATCCAAAGAGGGCTCGATAAGGATAAATATATATCAAATATATAAGAACCGTAGAGCAAATATTTATTAAAATAAGAGATTAAAGTTTAAGCAAAGAATCGCTGCTTTCACCCTTAACGGGATCTTCTGAAACTAACAAAGTCAATCTGTGAATGCAGAGGTGAATATTTCAAAAAACGTTGCAACCGGAGGAAGACAGGAAGACGATACTTTGGTTCGTGGAAACGTTCCCTGGCAAAGAACGGGAAAAAACGAATATAATACGTCACTATTTGGAGCGGTGAAAAGCAATTACACGCAAAGACAAAACGACGTTTATGGTATAAAAGAAGTCGTAGACTAATATTCTATTAGGTGGTTCATAGAGACGTTCTCTGGCAATAAACGAAAAAAACGAAGATAATAGGTCATATGTGGAGCGAGGAGAACAATTGCACGCAAAGACAAAACCACGTAAATGGTATAACTGAAGTCGTAGACTAAAATTCTAACTAGGAAACCGAATGATTCTCGGCTTCAGAGTTAAGAATAAAGTAAATAAAATACAGAGGTAATTGAAATTAAATAAATACATACACGCATCCATATACGTACATACACAAGCATACGCGAAAATACTCGCCATAGGTATACAAATACACGAACGTACACAAAAAAAAACCCGCACGCACATACAGAACCGATGCAATGCCTGTACCCGCACTCATACGAATGTATACACCAAATACACATAAAAATATATATTGAAAAAAAAAATATATATATATATATGTTTGTGTGTGTAAATATAATTAAATAAACGTAAATAAATAAATATATACGTATATAACAAGCGCACACACATACCTACATATAAATACATATATGTTCGGAGACGTACGTCAAGCAAAACACAAAGTACACATATACAGACACCCTTAATACGTACGAACCCGCATACTCACACAGACGCGAAACTCACGTATTCACATAACCAAAAGCATATGTACCAGAATATATAATATATACACCATAACATATACAATCAAATATACGTACTATATATGCATATATGTATATATATATATATATATATATATATATATATATATATATATATATATATATATATATATATATATATATATATATATAGATAGATAGAGAGAGAGAGAGAGAGAGAGAGAGAGAGAGAGAGAGAGAGAGAGAGAGAGAGAGAGAGAGAGAGAGAGAGAGAGAGTATAGTCCCAAACCTTTTGTATACTCACAGCAGGTTTTAGAACAAATAAAAAATATTTTGTGACATTGAAATAAAAAGATGCATTAAATAAAGTTATTTATATATTTTAACAAAGCTAGAAGACGGCGGCCAAAATATTTTTACGTTCTAAGAAGTAGAGTTTACGTGATGGTGTTGTTGTTATTGGTGTTGGTGGTTATATTGGTGGTGCTGATAGTTCGTGTGTGTGCTGATGTTCTCGCTCTCTTTCACTCACAGCCTCCGTCTCTCACGCTCTCCTCATCTCTCACTATTTTACGCAGGCGGGAGTCCACGCGCTGGCTGCCCCGTGGCCCCGGTGGACAGAATAGAGAAGGCGGTCCCCCGGAGGATGGCGAGGGAGACGCGATGAAAGAGCCATTCCAGCTCGCGAGTCTCACACCTGCGGGTAGCCAACTCTATGCCGATGGTGGTGAGTAGGGAGATGGTCCTAGAGCCAAGGACACCAGAAGCTTCCACTGCTACGGGCTCGACCGCAAACCTGTTGGAGAGCGATCGATATTTGTAGAGTTCACACTCTCCGGCCCGAAGTGCAGCAAAACCTGGGTTAGTCACAGACTGTACCAGGTTGCCACTGGAGAAAGAGTCACTGCATGTGGCATCCCAGATGAGGGGTTTAACACTGCGGATCAGGAAGGTGGTTATGCCGTCTGGCATTTGATCGTTCCTTCAGTCCAGTCACACCGATTCGAGCTGGGAGGGGAAGCCTGCAGCATCCAAGCCATGCTTTATGATCTCGTTGAGAGCAGTTTGGCATGGCAGGCGACCCGCACTGCAGCGACAGAACAGCGGGTGGGGAACAAAAGAGTCAACAGTGGATCCTCAACGACACTTGTGTGGCTCGCAGGTCCGGAGGCCGAGCCTCAGGGAAACTCCAAATCACGGGCTATCATTATCCAGCTGCGTACCAACCAAAAAGGAGAGTAAAGCATTGAGCAAGGCACCGCCGTGGAATTTCGAGGCCGAGCAAAAACATGTGAGGCTGTGCTGGTCGAACTGGTGCGATAGCCTGTCCGACGCCATGCCGCACTGGATGGCATCCCATCTGTGGGGATTTGTCGTCAACAGGGGGATGAGGTGAAGGGACGTCTACTGGGTGGAGTCCGAGCCGGTTCTAAGTTTCGCAGAGCGGTCTCGTGTTCCTCGATCACTGTGGGTTCCGTTGTGTTATAGAGAACCCTGTGTATGAGGATACGGCAAGAGGTTACCGACGAAACAAACGCCGGCAAAGCCAACGAGAACGGTGATCTCAGACTAAATCCACGATTTATAACGTGTAAGGTAGCCTGTTACCATTCAAAGTCGTCAAACTAAACGTTCCATATCTCTTCAGCTGCCACTCGGATACAAGTATCGATGTCAGTGAGGAGAGATGCGTGGCTGTACATGCAAGGATCACTACGAAGCGTGTAGAGATGCTTCAGTATGGCGCAACAGTTCTTCAACAGGAAGAGGGCTGGATGAGCGTCAATTAAGCCCAGTCTGCTCATGAGGGTAGTGAGCTGGTGGAGCCTGGACCTTATGGTGGAGCAGATGGCTGGAAGGAGGATCGGTGACACGAGGATGAGGACATCCTCTTTCGAGGTCACCTGCACCTGGCGGAGAATGGAACGCACGCCCGAGACGGGGGCTGTACAGCCCTCTGCGTCGTAGTTGACATTCAGAGTTTATATTCATTTTTACTTCATTTATATTTTACAGAAATTAAATATACTAGCAGAAAAGGTGGTTTTCTGCTAACATATGTAGTGTATATATTGATATTATACGCAAATATACTTCAAATAAAATCTTAATTGACAATATGCACAGAAATTGAAGAGAGACTCTGTTACACTGACTTCTGTAATCAGTAAAGTAATCCATGATACATTTAAAAAAGACGATATCATATATAAACTGCATTCCAGTGAAATGTAATGAAAACGAAAGAGGAGAAAATTAGCGACAGAAATATAAATGCTATGATTTAACGATGCAAATATATTACCGTTTTTATAAGCAATATGTGATATAGCGTCCGTTAGTACCGGAAGTATTTACATTTGAAAATTTTAAAAGAAGTGAATCTTAAAATAAGCAATCATTATATATAAGAATATTTATGTTTAATCAACAACTACGAAATTTAGTACATAAATTATTTAATATTCATTCATTATTTATTCAAAGTAATTTAACTTATTTTACTAACGAGATAAAAAAATATATTCAGGACACAGTACCGCACTCCCCACTTTATTATATTATGATTATCATTTTACAGTAACCGTAATATGTTGAGAACCGTTGTTTAATTCATGATTCCTTGTGAATTCATGGTATTTTTGGTAGAATTGGAAGTATCGGTAGACCTTTCGATAGAATGACTTGCGGCAATTAGTCTCGGCCCTTTACGTGCTGAATTCAAATCTTGCAGCGATCAACTGTGCTTTTTATCTTTTCGGTGTCGATAAAATAAAGTACCGGTAAAGAACTGAGGTTGGTATAATCAACTTACCCCTTACTCCAAATGTGTTAGCTTTTAGTATGTGATGCTAGCTATGACATTGTAGATGGGAACGAATTTCTCCTTTTAGAAGCCGGCAAAAACTATTAATTTACATCAGATGGGGTGTCGTTAGTGGAATATCACTTTGCGCCAGAATTGCAGTCACTTTTCCTGTGTGAAGGTTGTGGCCACCTAGAGACGTTGGCAGCTACCGTAACCTCCCTATAATTAGTAGACCAGGAAATGTCCCCGAGAGAAGATAGCCATACACCAACTGTCAAAGGTCAACAGCCGAATGAATGCAGTTGACATCCATCAGCGTCTGGGTGTGTACAACAGAATGAAAATATTGTTGATAACTGCTCACCTATGCCTCTAGTAATATATGTATATATATATATATATATATATATATATATATATATATATATATATATATATATATATATATATATCATCATCACCATCATCATCTTTTGTTGACCTAGAGAAGGCCTTTGATAGGGTACCCCGATCTGTCATCATACATATATATATAGATATATATGTAGGTAAATATACACGGGTGTGTATGATTGTGTATAGAAGATTATATTAATTGGAATTCCTTTTATTAATATATATATATATATATATATATATATCATCATCATCATCATCATAATCATCATTTTACGTCCGCTTTTCCCTGCTTGCAAGGGTTGAACGGGTCCTATTCAGCACAGCATCTCTCCACCCGTCACAGTCCTTCGTCATCTCCGTGAGTTTCAGCGATCTGAGGTCTGCTCTCACCACCTCCGCCCATGCTTTTCGTGATCTACCTCTACTGCGTCTTCCCTCCACTGGGACTTCCTAGCACTTCTTCACCCATCGGCCATCCTCCATGCGCATCACATGTCCATACGATCTCACCCTTCTCTCCTGCACACCACATCTTATCCCTCTTATACCCAGTTTCTCTCTCAACTCGTCTATGCTTGGTCGTTCACGCACATTGACATTGCACATCCAACGGAGCATACTTGCTTCATTTCTCTCCAGCCGTCGCATATCTTCTGCAGTTGCTGCCAATGTATCACTACCATGCAGCATCGCGCATCTCACACAGGCATCATAAAACCGTCCTTTCGTACGCAGGGAGAAACCCTTCATTGTCAACAGAGGGAGCAGCTCCCGAAACTTCTTCCAACCCGTCTTTATTCTAGATACTATGGCCTCGGAACCCCCCCCCCCTTCCCGTGCTAATCTGATCACCTAGGTACCGGAAGTTATCAACCACTTCTATAGAACCCATCCGCATTGGAAAAATGAGTCTATCACAACGATTACTACTGCCAACTTTCCCTGTACTTCTACTGCATACGTAGTTTTCCCTACCTGTTAGTTTGTCTACTATCCCACTACATCTCTTGTTCACCCAAGATCTGCATTGCGTACATTTTATGGAATTTATGCCAGTTCCTTTCCTACATATCGAACATGGCCATTTCCCTGATGGAATCAGAGTATTGTCCTCTCTTCTACTTATCAACGCCATTGAAGTCCTCTGCTAGCATAACGATGTCTCTGTCCTCTGTCATTGAGGCTGTCTGTAAAAGTTGCTCGTAAAAGCTGTTTTTCTCTTCTTTACCTAGGCCTGCCTGGGGAGCATAGGCAGAGATGATTGTCAGTAGTCTCTTGCCTACAACTAACCTAAGCTTAATTATTCTATTACTAACTCTAACTACCTCTATTGTCTTATCGATCCATCTCTCAGTCAGTAATATGCCCACCCCACCTAACCCATCATCATTACCCACCCATAAAAGCTTATAACTACGATGTTTGCCTGCGATTAGTCTTGCAGAGGCATCTCTCTATCGCACCTCTTGCACACAGCACACATCCACATGCTTTCTCTCCAGCATCTCTGCAATCTCACCAGATCTACTTGTTAGAGTGCCAACATTAAGTGCGGAAACTCTGAGATGCGCCATCCCGTTTTTTTCCTGTTGTGCGATTGCTTGATGACGGTCGGGGGATTCTCGCACATGACCTCACTAGCCACCACACTATCGCGCGCAGCCCTAACATGGTTAGTATTATTTCTGTTGACGCAGTTGTTGCAATTCTTATTTGTTGTGCTCATAATTTTGACTTTTTATTATACTGGTTGGATGCCCTTCCTAACACCAGCACCACTTACAGCATGGACTGGGTGCTTTTATTCGTGCCACCATCACTAGAGAGGTTGTCATACTGGACTCAGAGGCCCTCTTTACACTTCCATTTTACAGCATGGACTATGTGCTTTTATTCGTGCCACCAGCACTAGAGAGGTCGTCTTACTGGACTCAGGAGCCCTAACCACCCCTCCATTTTATAGCATGGACTGGGTGCTTTTATTCGTGCCACCACAGCACTAGAGAGGTCGTCTTACTGGGATCAAGGACCCTATCTACCCCTCCATTTTACAGAATGGACTGGGTGTTTTTATTCGTGCCACCAGCACTAGGGAAGTTGTCTTACTGGACTTAGGGGACTTCTCTACCCCGCACCAATTTATTCGGAGTGGTAGCTCTCCTAGACGAGTTGCCTACATTGCGGCTTACGGAGCCTCCGTCCGCCCCTTGTCTGTTCTATGATATGTTCACGAGGGAGGGGTTAGCATACACCGTTGCCAGTCACATACATACAAATATAAATAACAAATATGCAGCTACCTTTACGGACCCTTTTCGTACAAACTGTTGTTACACATACTATTTGAACATAATTTGTATATAACAAGAAATAAAATGACACTTATCTTTTCCCTGCTTGCACGGGTGGGACGGGTCCTATTCAACATCTCTCCACTTGTCACGGTCCTTCGTCATCTCCACCGTGAGCTTCAGCGATCTGAGGTCTGCTCTCACCACCTCCGCCCATATATATATATATATATATATATATATATATATATATGTTATCATGAAGTACAAGTGAACAGGTTAAAATTCACTTTATTTAATCATAATCACTGTTATATATATTTCGGTGATAACTGTTATGCCACAGTTATGACCTCATCAAACTGCTAGATGTTGAACAGAAAAAGACCCAGAAAAATATAAAGAAAAAATAAAGCTTATTTCTGTTTCGATTCATTGATATGCCCCCATGCTGATATTTGATGTTGTTGCGACGGCTGGAGAGAATTGAGGCAAGTATGCTCTGTTGGATGTGCAATGTCAATGTGCGTGGAATATGTGTTGAGAGAGAAACTCTGTCTGAGAGGGATAAATTATAGTGTGCGAGGGAGGAGACTGCGATGGTATGGACATCTGATGCGCATGGAGGATGACCGATGAGTGAAGAAGTGCCAAGAAATGCCAGTTGAAGGAAGACGTAGTAGAGGAAGTCAACGAAAAACATGGTGGAGGTGGTGAGAACAGACCTCAGATCGCTGAAGCTCACGGTGGAGATGACGAAGGACCATGACAAGTGGAGAGATGCTGTGCTGAATAGGACCCGTCCCACCCTTGCAAACAGGGAAAAGCGGACGTAAAATGATGATGATGATGATGATGATGATGATGATGATGACGATGATGATGATGATGATGATGATGATGATGATGATGGTGGTGATGATTTTCTCAGGGATCCTCCTGCCATCTGGCGCCTCACCAAGCCGTTTTTCGACCGCAGCATTTAGCAGCTGAAGCAGAATCTGCTGCGCTGAACAATCTCCACTCTATCTCAACGTCCTCAGTTTGCTCCGGGAGTTCTCTGAATTTTGATGCAATAGTATCTGACATCCTCATCCACCAATGCTTCCCACTCTATCCTGTAGGTCGCCATGGACCTGCCAGTTTTGTGGGCTCCTTTGGTTTTAGGTAGTCGCAAGTTGCAGATAACTAGATGGTGATCAGTTGACAGCTTAGCACCCTCCCACCCCTCTTAATACGAGCATCCAGTACAGAATCGAAGAGATCATAGACAATAATAAAATTATTTATTGATATCTGTCTCTTATTCCCATTATACCATGTATATTCTATCTCTTTTTCTATTTCCCTTTCTCTCCCCCTCTCCCCCTCTCTTTCTCTCTCTCTCTCTCTATATATATATATAATATATATATATATATATATATATATATATATATATATATATATATATATATATATATATAGTCCCTTCTTCAATTGTCTGCTGGAGGTCACGGATATTTCAATGCATTAAAGACAATATGTCTAACTCCAGTGCGTCAATAACTTGTGAAAGTTATTGGGGAAGGAAAAAAAGAGTGAAAAAAAAAATTAAAAAGGGAAAAAAAGAGAAAAACACGCAGAGAACATACCGAAAAGGGCGGGGAACACGAGGTAAAGCACATGTATGCAAGTAAATGTTCTCACACACATGCAGAGCATTCAGAATTAATGTTGTGTTTTGTCTACATTTCAGTATCAACAATCAATATAATTGCTACAGCAACAACAGTGAACAAAACGTGTGGTGGTGATCATGCCCAGACCATACTTAAATGTCTCAACCTCATCACGACAATATTTACTAGTGATGACCTCTTTTGGTTTGGAAGGATTTATTCTTCGTTGTGTCCGTCTTACAAAGCCAAATTGGATATTTCCTGCTATAAAGAACCACTAACCATCACCACCACTGACATCACCACCACAACTATCAGCCATAGGAACGACAATAACAATGGTGATAGCCTATTAACTTTATTGTTTGAGCCAGGTCAGTTCAACATCAAGCGATTCGATCGCTATTTGAACGTCTCATATCGTTCTCCACAAGGTAATGTAGAACCTCTTATTTCTACCTCTCTCCTTTGTCATCATATCAACCCGTGTTGTGTTAGTAACTATATAACATGATATAATGTTATCTAAATCCCGTGCAGCAATGATAACCCAATCAAATGCGACAATAGTAGGCAGTATCATTTTTTAGCAAGATTGCCACTTTAGGAAGATGGAGATGTTGAAGAAGTGTTCCAATGGTTCAAAAAATATATCAGAAGGCTAGTTTTTATACAAAAATAATTTATTTTTATGTGTTTGAACAACGTGCACAAAGTGTATGCAGTAAAGTTTTCTCTGTGGCGATGTCAGTGAAATAAATGTTTTTAGTAGGCTAAAATGTAATGAGGCATGCACTAATTTATCAATACTTACTATCTCTATTAAAGTTGGTAACATTTTCAAAGCGGTTATAGGAATGATAATAATGTTTCATCCGTAAGAATGGAATATTTGGTAAAAGAAAGTTGACAGATAAATGGTAAATCTCTGAAAGGCCGCTTAACGAACTACTCTCAAGGTAGGAGAGAAAAATCAAAACAGTGGGAAGGCGAGTTACGAGCTGTTGCACTATCAACGTCCAAAACTCAACGACTAGTTAGTTTCGAAAAAGGCACGTTCTACTACTGCGCGAAAGTGGTTATTTGTATTCATACGTCACCAACCCTATAAGCACGACTAAATTACGTCACAGCGATAAAATAGTACTATCATCTCTCGCTACAAACTCTATTACATGTTACAACGTTAGCTTAATCACATATTGATGTTAACATTATACGCACTCTCGTGTTAGTCATATCACGTGATGAATGTGTTTGACTTTAAATTGTATTATGGTGTTAACTCGGTGTGAGAGCTGGCTTTTCATCCGAAGGTTACATATTTTCCTGTTTCTCTCTTATTCTATCTAATTAGACGACGAGGAAGCGTAAGTACGGGGTTAAGAGGGATGTGGACGAGAAGTAGAGAGGGAGAGCGTCATTCATAAACATTTTACGATGTCTTTGAAGCTGAGAGAAAGGAAAACGTTATCCTCAAACCAGAGACCTTGTTCAAATGTTTTCAACAGAGCTGACTCCGCTAATGGCACCAGATGCTGGTGCTAAACTGGGTGTTAAATTATGCTTTCTACCCAGAGCAGGAACGATCCCTCTGACTGCCTTCTACAGAGTTTCCGTCTGGAAATGTCACTCACAGACTTTAATCGACACAAAGCTGTTGCAGACTTTCCCCCACAGAGTTTTCGTCGGCCCTAGACTACAGTAAAAAAACAAAAAGCATTTACACAAAATTCTGTGCAGTAAAATCGAACTGAAAACAGCGGTTGCGAAATGAACTTCTTGACTACGTCTGTCGTTATGCCTAAGCTAGAAATTAATATAATTGAAGGGCGGTAAATCGGCAGAGTCGATAGAGCGTCGGACAAAATACTTAGCAATATATGTTCAGGTCTTTACGTTCTGAATTCAAACCCAACTGAGGTCAACTTTGCCTTTCAACATTTCGTGGTCGATAAAAAAAAACTGTTAGTCCAATACTGGGGTCGATTCTTCCACTATATATTTTTCTCATTTTCTTTTTATCACCCTCTTTCCTTGTCTATAAGAATTCGGCTGTGTTCAGACCTGGAGAGGACATGGGCTTCGCCAGGGATAAATTGCTCAATTCACACCATATGTCACTACGGCGCCCCCATGTCTCCATCAAGAATTACAGGTTCATACATTACGAATGAAATAAAAGCTTCAATTTCAACTTAAATTTGTATGAAACATTATATCATCCATCTTAAGAGAGGAGACAAACTTGTTCGCCAACATCAGAGGAACTGCTTATCTTTTATGTCTTACATTGGTTTGAATCGACAGAACCATTGAAGCGCAAGGGTAAATAACTTACAGAGTTTGTTCTGTCCCTTTAGATTCTTGGTTCAAATCCTACCGAAGTCGATTTTCTCTTTTATACTGGAGTCGATTTAGTTGGCTGTTTCCTCCCCACAATGTCTGATTGTAGAAGATTCATTAAATTTATAAATTTTCGAGAGAATTCTTCCTTGGACACTAGCCGTAGTGTCACGTTCTCTGTTCTGGCAACTTTATTCAGGAACTGCGATCAGAATTAAATATAGACAATTATCAGGTTGCATTATAGTATTAAATTATATTTGTACATAACTAGAGTAAGGACGGTACTTATATATTAACTTCATAATTGTTGCCTTACATATGCAAGCATTTACAACCCAAGTTGTATTGATACTATGGTTATTTATATCGGGCCGTGAAACTATGTAAATGAAGTGGTGTGCTTAGTCTTGTTTGCATTTTGTAGAAAACAAAGATAAGCTCTCCCTATGGAGCCTAAACATATGCGAAACTATCCTGCTTGATTCTCAGTCCAAAAGCCTATATGTTTAATAAGG
This sequence comes from Eledone cirrhosa, assembly GCA_964016885.1. Lineage (NCBI taxonomy): Eukaryota > Metazoa > Mollusca > Cephalopoda > Octopoda > Eledonidae > Eledone > Eledone cirrhosa. The sequence goes on along the minus strand of OZ024741.1, from coordinate 207,573,996 downwards.
CTCCGATTTTCAAACAAGACTAAATATATATATGTGTGTGTGTATGTGTGTGTGTGTGTGTGTGTGTGTGTGTGTGTGTGTGTGTGTGTGTGTGTGTGTGTGTGTGTGTGTGTGTGTGTGTGTGTGTGTGTGTGTGTGTGTGCGTGTACCAAACGGATTTAACACCATATTTTTGAAGTTATTATTTGTTTATATTTTATGGTTTTGTCTGAAGAAACGGGTTTTGCCCATGGCCTCCACCGGAAATAATATTTATTCATAAATTGTATTTTTATAATTTTCCAGGAGAGTACAAAGCATGCGGTAATAAATACAAGATGGATATGTATCCCAATTTAGACGTTAACCCTTCAGCTGCCACATCGTTGACACCTTGGCAGATGAGGAAGACACCACGTGTTCGCTGGATTCAGTTCAGTTCAGACCCAGAACATTACACCCTTATGTTTTTCGATACAAGCAATAACAAGGTGAAAAGTCTCTATACCAACATCCTTGGCAACGAGTTGACAATTTCAACGGTATGTTGTGATCATTATTATTATTATTATAAGGGCGGCGGATTGGCAGTATCGGTGGAGGGTCGGACGTTATGCTTTCCAGCATAGTTACGTCCCTTTACGATCTGAGTTCAAATCCCGCCGAGGTTGACTTTGCCTTTCATCCTTACGGGGTCGATGAAATAAAGTACCAGTAACGCACTGGGTAATTGCTGGCCTTGTGCCTAAAGTAGAAACAATTATTATTATTATTATTATTATTATTATTATTATTATTATTATTAATTGTTTAGGGCGGTGGATTGGCAGTATCGGTAGAGGGTCGGACGCCATGCTTTCCAACATAGTTACGTCCCTTTACGATCTGAGTTCAAATCCCGCCGAGGTTGACTTTGCCTTTCATCCTTATGGGGTCGATAAAATAAAGTACCAGTAATGCACTGGGTAATTGCTGGCCTTGAAACAATTATTATTATTGTTTAACTGTTTCTACTTTAGGCGTAAGGCTTGTAATTTTGAAGGGGGGGGGGGGGGGTTCGATTAAATCGACTCTGGTGCATGACTGGCACTTTATTTTATCGAATGATTTCATTTATTTTCTACAATGGTAAAGGATAGAGGGGACACGCAAAGACAGGGTACAATAACAATAATAATAATTGTTTCTACTTTTTTGGCACAAGGCCAGCAATTATCCCAGTGCATTACTGGTACTTTATTTTATCGACCCCGTAAGGATGAAAGGCAAAGTTAACCTCGGCGGGATTTGAACTCAGATCAGTTACGACCCTTTATGATCTGAGTTCAAATCCCGCCGAAGTTAACTTTGCCTTTCATCCTTATGAAGTCGATAAAATAAAGTACCAGTAATGCACTGAGATCAATTTAATCGATTTCCCCTCCGCAAAATTGCAGTCCTTGCGCCGAAAGTAGAAACAATTATTACTATTACTAGCAGAAAAAACCCTTCGGGTGGTTTTCTGCTGACATGTATAGTGTGCAAATATACGTGCATGTAGATATGATACATCAAATAAAATCGTAATTGACAATATGCACAGAAATTGAAGAGAGACTGTGTTACACTCTCTTATGTAATCAGTAAAGTAATCCATGATACATTTAAAAAAGACGATATTATATATAAACTGTATTACAGTGAAATTTAATGAAAACGAAAAAGGAGAAAATTAGCGACGGAAATATAAACGTTATGATATAACGATGCAAATATATGAACGTTTATATAAGCGATATGCGATATGCGATATGCGTCCGTTATATCATAACCGGAAGTAGTGACATTTGAACATTTTAAAAGAATTGAATCTTAAAATAAACAATTATTATATATAAGAATATTTATGTTTAATTAACAGCTACGAAATTTAGTACATACATTATGTAATATTCATTCATTATTTATTCAACGGTGGATTGGCAGTATCAATAGAGGGTAGGACGCCATGCTTTCCAGCATAGTTACGTCCCTTTACGATCTGAGATCAAATCCCGCTGAGGTTGACTTTGCCTTTCATCCTTACGGGGTCGATAAAATAGAGTACCAGTAATGCACTGGGTAATTGCAGGCCTTGTGCCTAAAGTAGAGACAATTATTTATTCAAAGTAATTTGAGGTTAACTTTGCCTTTCATCCTTATGGGGTCGATAACATAAAGTACCAGTAATGCACTGGGTAATTGCTGGACTTGTGCCAAAAGAAGAAACAATTATTTAGTCAAAATAATCCAACTTATTTTACTAACGGGATACAAAAAATACATTCAGGACACAGTCCCGCACTCCTCCCTTTATTATATTATGATTATTATTATTATTACTTCCTATCCCGCCAGTACGACGAGCGCAACTCTGTGCAACTTGTGGTTTGCTTTTTTTCTGTTGTATCATCAGTATATTTTATAATAAGTGTGTAATACCTCGCAGTGACTATTTTCTCTCTTTTGTATATATTTGTACGCCTATACAATATGCGTATAGTTACTAGTAGCACTATTTACTGTATAGCATATATATCCAGCTCTGGGCTGTTCAATACTATATGTGGCCAGTGTCTAGTAGTAAGTTTCTATATACAATGTATATATGTGGTACTGATGAAGTTTTGGTAATGTATTTATCTACATGTATTTTAATCATTCCCAAGACATCTATTACAATACGGATTGCTTTTGTCGTCAATCTTTGCATTCTGATTGTCTCTATATTTAGATCTATATATTTGGATAATTTCACAATTTCTTATCGTCTGTTGGGATTGAAAGATTGATTAAAAGGATATTTCCTTTCTTGTTGTCCTTCACAAAATCCTACAATTTAGCCTTAATCATCCATTTCTGTAATTATTGGCATATATCGTAGCATAGTTATCTCCAAGTCTCAATACAGATATCCCTCATCGTAGTTTTGGAGGGTTTTTCGTGCGCATAGCCTCCGTTCGACCCAAGTGCCCTAAGTAAAATTGGCCTAACAGAAAACATGTGTTTGACTGTTGATTGGATTTTATATTATCTTCGAAGATAGAAGCAATACGTTACCATTTTATCACCACATTGTTTGCCTTTGGTGACTACTCAGTTGTGAGGATTCGAGTAAGATCTCTGGTCTGAAGATATAATTGCTTGCTCTAGGTCCGCTTCATTAGAATTGACCTGTGGTTAAACAACAACTGACAATATCAACCACTACAACGAATCAGTCATCACCACAACAACCACTACCACTACAGCCATCTCCTCTACCACAAAGTCAAACACAATTACATCAACCAGTTCATATAGTATATATATTTATATATTTATCTTCCGAACATTTTGAAATTTCCGGTTGTTTATGAAGGCCAGCAATTATCCCAGTGCATTACTGGTACTTTATTTTATCGACCCCGTAAGGATGAAAGGCAAAGTTAACCTCCACGTTGTTTGTGAAATAATGGCTTCTGTTTATAATAATCCCAGTACTAGTCAGTACATAGCGCTATTTCAGTATGATGTGTTCTTTTTGCGCTTGCGTGTGTTGAGTATCTTAAAGTTTGTATATGCCTATATGTATGTGTTTATGTCTGAATATGTATGTCTATATTTGTGTGTGAATGTGTGTATAAACATGATGCTCATACAGAAAATAATAATTGTCATTATGATAATGATAGTATTTATATAACACATGACAAACGAATACTTGTATAGAAGCCACAAAACGTAAGTACCAATTTCAGAGAAGGTCGATTGTGTCAATCAGGACATCCTACACAACAGTCTGAAAAGGAAGTATCAAAGCTGGGCTTGTATGATCAATCAACCATGCAGTGTGTAATTGTGTGTTTTACGCCATGTTATACATCGACAACACGAAGGTAGTTATGACCTGCACTCATAATTCTCGCTATACATGCATATATGATGGCTACAATTCGATTTCGAGTAATGCTATCGCTTGATACTTAACCATGAACATCATGAACGTGGCTTTTTAGTCCTGCTAGGGATTTGCGTATGGCCAGCAATACAATGCATCGCAAACGATGTCACATATCATCCGATGCCTATGCTTGAAGCTTTTATTAAGTGAGGAAAGGCTTTGCACGGAGTCAATCCCATTCTCTGAACATCGAATGCATTTGCCCAAAAAGTAGAACAGGTGTACATCATTGGATACAAACGAAGTCGCAAGTTTTATATCAGAGTTACCTTCTCCTAGAGAGACGTCTTAATGAAGACTAGGAGTCTCTTGCTCCACAAAAAAAAAAAATTATTGGATGGCCGTTGACTCTTCTGTTCCTCCGCCCTTTGACTGGTTTTGTTTGTCATCCCGCAGGGTGCCCAAAATCACCCTCCTCAACAAGAAAGCTTGGTGGAGTTGCCAGTTTAGTCGCCGACGACTCGAGCATGCACATGTTGTACTGAGTTACATGTTACCAGTAGCGCTAAAGAGCGACTTGACATACATACATGGCTGCATCTTGGTTTCGAGAACTGCCTTACCTTGAACCTTTTCTTATACATGGGTGGCACAAGCATGCTTCTTAATCCTTCCAATGATTTAGATTCATTTCTGCATATGCAGCACGCCGACACAAGTACAAATTACAAGTATTTTTAGCAAGAAGAGTTACTTCGTTACGTTTTAAGACGGCAAAAATATGTAATATTGCATTTTCAAATTCTACTAGAGTCTAAGAAACCCAGTTGCTGTTGTTCTGTATCGGAGCCGAAACTACATGTTCGACAGAGTTGAGTAAGATGGAATTAGATCTTTATTTTGAGAAATTGTTATATCATATACAGCATTTTGTTGTAAGTTAAGAATGTCTTCCCTATGTGGCCGGCACTACTGCGAAGTTAGATATTTCTTCGCTTCAGGACACTAAAAAAAGTGTTATATCCTCTCATTCCTCACTTGTTTTACATTGAGTTTCCTGTTTTGACGAAATTTTCTATATTTCTTCAAACGAAGGGATGTAATACTGACAACTGGAATTAAAATGTTCCCTCCGGGTTATTGAACATACATAAGAGCTGGCACACTGGCGGTTATGTCAACAAGTGTTCTACTTGATATACATTTATACATACAGACAGACACACACACACACACACACACACACACACACACGCGCGCGCGCGCGCGCGCGCGCACATATATATATACTACCCACCACCCCCACTCTCAAGCTTGAACCTAATACCTAAACTTTCATAACTGTACTCCTTGTTGTTATTTACTTTTCCTATATATATGTATATATATATAGAGAGGGGGGGGGAAATGGCTTCTACAGGGCGAGAACTGTTTCATTCGTATGATTTCGTACGAATGAAACACTTCTAGTCCTGTAGAAACCATTTCAATAATAAATAATTACGCTTACACCCTACTAAGATATTGAGTACCTTTATTAACTGTGGTTACTCCTCGATATACACACACACAAACATGTAGCGAAATCTGTCCACACCTCGAGTCCTGAGTGACACTTAAAGGTCACCACCAAGAGAGAGAAGGTTCAATCAACACGAGGACTACTACCTGACTGCAACGACCAACAAACATTGTCTGGTCACTCGTTGTTTTTACATCAACAACAAAATAACATTTGCGACTCATGGTAACATATTTGTTGCTCTTTTTGACTGGAGTAAATTTTATATCAAAAGTAAACCAGCTATTCGTGTTATTTCTTCTTACGATAACTACTAACTTTGATTCCCTTCAATTGCTGACCCGACATTAGAACACGCAGCTTTCTGAGCCATCTATAATTACCAACGATAATCACCCAGCAATATGGAACAATCACCAGCATCATCGTCCGTACAAGCAGCAATATCCCTGCGGATACCGACATTCTGGCCTCATGATCCTATCATTTGGTTCAGATTCATCGAGGCCCAATTTGAGACACACCATATTTCGGCAGACAGGACTAAAACTTCCCATGTTGTCGGGGCGCTTCCTCCCGAGAGCCTGCAGCAGATCAGGGATTTGCTTACAGCACCACCAGGCACATATTCTCATGCTACATTTAGGTCCGAGCCTATAAAGTGGACATCCGTCTCGCAGCAGCAACGGATTAATCGGCTGCTATATTCAGAGGAGTTAGGCGACAAGAAACCGTCACAGTTTCTAAGACGGCTAATTGGGAGAAAACACCATGGAGCCGACCAGCTTAAAACAGCTGTTCTTACAAAAACTGCCACCAGCCACTCGCAGTATTTTGACGGCCAGTGAAGTATCCACCCCAATCGAGGGCTGGCGGATTCAGCCGATAGGATCAAAGAGGTGGCAGCACCATTGTTACTCGTGACCCAGGAGACACACAGACATCCAATAGTAAGCTCTTTTTCTTCCCCTCTTTCTTCCTCATTTTCTAATTCTTCCCCTTCCTCGTCTTCTGTTTCGGAGGTGGTGGCGCTCGAGGCTCGGGTGGAAGAACAGGCCGAGCAACTGAACGCTCTTATGGCTAAACTGCAGCTACAATCACGCAGCAACGCCAGCTCAACTCGATGCGCTTCCCACCAGCGCCCGTGAGACCCGAGTCGTACCCGGCCGACCGATCCCATGTGCTATTACCACCGTAAATTCGGCGAAAGGGCTCGTAAATGCCTATTGCCCTGTTCTTTTAGGAGGGATTTCCGTTATGTTCCGGGAAACAACGTGGTCAGGCAGTAACGGCGGTAACTACACCTGGCTCTTCCAAACCTAACCGCTTGTTTCACATTAGCGACCGATCAACCGGTGTTTGTTTTCTGGTGGACACCGGAGCTGAGGTTAGCGTTATACCATCATATCTGGTGTCAGGCAGTAGGAAACCCACAACAGTCCTCCTCACGGCGGTGAACCATTCTGCTATACCCACATGTTACGGATATTCGCCACATTAAAGGTTCAGACATCTCTGCAGCTGACGCCCTTTCTCGTGCACACCTGGGTGCATTGCATACCTCTTTTTCCATCAGCCTCAGAGACATCGCTGCCGCTCAACAGACGGATGGGGAGCTCCTCAAACTTTGAAATTCTCCATCTTCTTCTTACTTGTCTTTCAAACTCCTCCCTCTACCCTTTTCTTCTAATGGTATTTGGTGTGATGTGTCTACGGGTCACGCGCGCCCATATGTGCCCCTACAGCATCGACGTTCGGTTTTTTCTGCGCTGCACAACCTATCGCATCCTGGAACCAACTCTACCCTGAAATTATTAACAGCGCGGTTTGTTTGGATTGGTGTGAACAAGGATGTCAGGGAATGGGCCAGACGTTGCGTTCAGTGTCCTTAGGCGAAAATTCAATCTTCGCAACACCGGGTGCACGTTCCCAACACATACACATCGACATCGTCGGACCACTGCCTCCTTCTCAGGGTTGCACTCACCTTTTGACCTGTGTGGACAGATTCTCCCGGTGGCCTGAGGCCATTCCTCTTTCCGACACTACAACCGAATCTATTGCCAAGGCGCTACTACAGCATTGGATTTCGCGTTATGGCACACCTTCTACCATAACAACGAACAGAGGCGGCCAGTTCGAATCAAACATTTTTCAAGAATTGACACGCCTCCTAAGTTGTAGTCGAACACGTACAACAGCCTATCACCCTGCAGCTAATGGTATGGTGGAACGTTTCCACCGGCAATTAAAATCGGCTCTCAGAGCCTATGTCAACAACAGCAACTGGTTGGAGATCTTACTCTTCATCCTTCTTGGAATTCGCTCCACCGTAAAAGAAGGACTTGGTGTTACGCCGGATAAGCTGGTTTATGGCACGACATTGGTATTACCCGGGCAAATGATTGCTCCTGAGTCTAAATACCCCGCAGATCCAATGAACTATATCCATCTCCTGCGGACCTATATGGCAAACCTGCCATCGGTTGCCCGCACCCTCAAAGCATCACTACGCAAGTTCCATCCGACCTACAGCAATGAACACGTTTTTGTCAGACGGGACACTATCAGGGCTCCTTTGCAACCACCGTACTCGGGGCCCTACCAAGTACCCAAAAGGGCATCCAAACATTTCATTTTGGACATTAATGGAAGGAGCGATGCTGTCAGTGCCGACCGGTTAAAAAAAGCTCATGTAGATTTGGATGAACCCTCATCATCAAATCAAGTTAACCCAACACCAGTGCTCCCATCCACCGGCAATCCGAACTCTATGCCAACAACAAGCACTAGATCCGATCGACGTGTGCACAGGCCATCTCGCTATGCTCAATATGGCAAGTAACATTCCTCATCTCATCTATAATTTGTTCATTTGCATTTAATTGTTTACTGGTCTTATCTTATAAAGAAAATATCACAAAAAAATGTAACAGTTAAAATAAAAATAAAAAAAATCTCATTTTCTGGAGATGTTAAAAAGATCAAGTTGTGATGGAGACTTTATGGACATGAACAACAAGTAGTGTGTGGAAGGAGAGAAACAGAGTTGAACTAATATAAACTTTTTTTTTTCCTTGGCCAACAACCTGTCTCGTATATGTGTGTCTATACACCCACGTGCTTGCTCTGACTGTATATATATATATATATATATATATATATATATATATATATATATATATATATACGATAGTAAACAAATGGAAACTATATTTATAAAACCATATTTATTTCATTATACATATTTCAGGGATACCATATTAAAAATATGGCATGCCTTCGTCAGATAAAATACAATATATAAACTGTTTTATAAATAATTTTGACGTACCATAAATATAAGCCACCATTAAGGTAGGAAGCTGGCTTGGTAGTGAGGTGTTTATAATTATTTAGTTATAGTGTTAAGCACAGTTAGAAAGAAAGACGGAGAGAAAGAAGAAATGTATGTAAAGAAAAACAGAGAGAAATAGAGAGAAATGGGGGAGAGAGAAAGAAGGAGGAGGTGAGAAAAGAGAGGCAACCGAAGTCAACAGATGAATAATAATAATAATTCACCATACAAATTAGAGAAGAGACGGAGAGACAGAAAAAAAATGGAGATGACGAGAAAATAGAGAGAGAGGTGGGAGGAAAAGAAAGAGGGAGAAAAAATAATAATAATTATATAGGGGGAGGTGAAAACCAAGAGAGAAATAAGAGAGAAACATGGGAGGCAAAGTCAAAACGACAGATACATAAACTTCATCAGATATAAAGAGAGAGGAGAAGAAAGAGCTATATCTAGAGAGAGGGATGATAGAGTTACATCTTTACGTCATGTCCTATCAATTTGAATTATCAGTTCATATGAACTGGGTAATATAATGTAAATATCAATATTCATGAATGAGACATAGATATATAATGTGTGAAAATAATTTTGCTCAATAATGACCATATGTTTAGTTTAAAACTCTGAGGTAAATGACCATATGTTTAGTACCAAAATCTGAGATAAATCTTTAAAAAAAAAAAAAAAAAAAAAATGCTCCCAATGTATTAAATAAATTTTACGCAAGATAAATTTCTATACTAAATATAAGAGCATCCGTAGAAACACAGGGTCTTCTAAATCCTTTAAATAATTTTTGTTAAATAATTTTTGGTTTTTTATTTGCTTTCTGATTCTGATTGCCTCTAAAGAACTTTACAATATATTGTCTGAAAAAATTGGAAGGATAGATTTCTGTGGTAAATATATGAGGCATACTGTTTTTATGGCCTGAGATACCCTAGGGTGTGTTGAAAATATTTTTAACGTTTTGATATTTCTGTGCTGATATATTGATATCTGGTTATTTCTATATAAAGGCCATATGTATTAACATGCATATGGAAAGATTACAGAGTATATTTTATCTGTTAATGTGCCTGTATGTGTGCATAGAGATGCTGGAACACTCACGCAGATATCTTGTGTATACATATATATGTATATATATATGTAGGTATAGTTCTGTATATGTTACAGATATGCATAATATTATATACATGAACGATAATCATATGTGTGAGGGCTTGAATATTAATCGTTTATTTTTATATATATATATAGTGAAATTTTTTATAACACAAGGAAATTTTTTATGACACAAGAAATTATAGAGCTAATCACGTAAAGTCATGTGTGAGTCTGTATTATCGACTAGAGCTTGACATGACTTTCTCTTTATCTTTTTCTTTTTTCAGAAAGTGCATATGCGTGTGAATGTATTTATAAATAGGGTAATTTTTTTTTTTTTTTTTTTTTTTTTTTTAAGATTTATCTCAGATTTTGGTACATTGACCTCAGAGTTTTAAACTAAACATATGGTCATTATTGAGCAAAATTATTTTCACACATTATATATCTATGTCTCATTCATGAATATTGATATTTACATTATATTACCCAGTTCATATGAATTGATAATTCAAATTGATAGGACATGACGTAAAGATGTAACTCTATCATCCCTCTCTCTAGATATAGCTCTTTCTTCTCCTCTCTCTTTATATCTGATGAAGTTTATGTATCTGTCGTTTTGACTTTGCCTCCCATGTTTCTATCTTATTTCTCTCTTGGTTTTCACCTCCCCCTATATAATTATTATTCCATCCTCCCACCTCTCTCTCTCTCTCTCTCTCTCTCTCTCTCTCTCTCTCTCTCTCTCTCTCTCTCTCTCTCTCTCTCTCTCTATTTTCTCGTCATCTCCATTTTTTTTCTTTCTCTCCGTCTCTTCTCTAATTTGTATGGTGAATTATTATTATTATTCATCTGTTGACTTCGGTTGCCTCTCTTTTCTCACCTCCTCCTTCTTTCTCTCTCCCCCATTTCTCTCTATTTCTCTCTGTTTTTCTTTACATACATTTCTTCTTTCTCTCCGTCTTTCTTTCTAACTGTGCTTAACACTATAACTAAATAATTATAAACACCTCACTACCAAGCGAGCTTCCTACCTTAATGGTGGCTTATATTTATGGTACGTCAAAATTATTTATAAAACAGTTTATATATTGTATTTTATCTGACGAAGGCATGCCATATTTTTAATATGGTATCCCTGAAATATGTATAATGAAATAAATATGGTTTTATAAATATAGTTTCCATTTGTTTACTATCGTATATCTACTCCAAAAACTTGTCGAGTGCTTTATATCGGTTATAAAATATTTACTTGTTGTAACCCAACAAATTTAAATAAAACTTTTGCATATATATATATATATATATATATATATATATATATATATATATATATATGTATATATATATATATGTATATATATATATGTGTGTATATGTATATGTGCCAAGCGTGTGTATAATGGTGAATTTAAGCTGTTTTTCTCCTCTATCTTTGTCTTATATATATATATTTATTATTATTCTTTTTTTTTAAGTTCATTTTCGTTTTATTTCCAGGCTGAACAAGGAATGGTGCCTTGTTATGAGTGTATATATATATATATATATATATAGGAACGAGTAGGACCTCGACGGCTGAGCTCAAGCCGTTTCGACGGCTAATTCAGTCCAGAATTAGCCGTCGAAACGGCTTGGGCTCAGCCGTCGGGGTCCTACTCGTTCCTATTACCCACTCTACTACCCTAAGTATTGAGTACTTTGGTGCGTTATGGTCCACCTGGTTCCTTACCACATTTCCTTCGTTATATATATATATATATATATATATATATATATATATATATATATATATATATATATTTGTTTTTTTTTGTTTTGTTTTTTCTCTTTCTCTTTCTCTTTCGCTAACTTTTCGATTATCGATCGCTGCTCCCGCGCATCGATCTAGGCGGGGGAACTAATGTAGCGAAATCTGTCCACACCTTGAGCCCTGGGTGACACTTAAAGGTCAAATTCTAGGTCACCACCCTTTTGGCGTAAACAAGTTGGTGCGTGGGCGATCTGTCGAGGCAGGGGACAGAGGAATCTGGCGATATAAATAGCCGGTACCAAGAGAGAGAAGGTTCAATCAACACGAGGACTACTACATGACTGCAACGACCAACAAACATTGCCTGGTCACCAGCTGTTTTCACATCAACAACAAAATAAAATCGTCAACCTTTGCGACACGTGGTAACTTATTTATTGCTCTTTTTTTACTGAAGTGGAGTAAATTTTATATCAAAAGTAAACCAGCTATTCGTATTATTTCTTCTGGCGATAACTACTAACTTTGATTCCCTTCAAACACACACACACACACACACATATATATATATATATATATATATATATATATACACATATATATATTAGAAAATGAGGGATTTTTTTATGTAAAAAAAACGAGATGTAAGGAAAAGGGTGGGTATGTATAAGAAAATGAGCTTTTTGTTATAAAAGAAATTTGGTATTAATATATTGGTAAAAAGAAAAATTTTACAAGAAAATAAGGTAGTCTGCCACATATTAAAAATATGACTGTGTTCAACTCTAATCTCATATCGTTTCTATCTAATTCCCTTAGTTCTTTACGTTTGGTTTAGAAGAAAGGTTCTCAACGGGGGGCACACACCCCACCCCCGGTGGGAGGGGCGTTTCGGGGCTCCCTAGGGGGATATTGGAGCAAGGGGGCGTTAGGGGGGGGGGGGGGGCTTTGAAGCTTTGCGAGGCACTAGGCTATTTATTTAGGTAAGTTTTATAAGCCATATTTGTACGTCTCTGAGACAACCAGTGTGAATGCATTTGAATGAAGAAAACAAAGAAAATAAATAAAAGAAGCTTGTCAACAAATTCCCTAGGGAGATAAAAGAAAAACGAAAGAAATAAAAAAAAATGAAAATAAGGACAACGTCAACTTTGACAACAGTTACAAGAATAACAGAAACGACAAGAAAAAGAAGCAATAGTGATGAAAGGTGTGGGTGTATACATATACATACATACAATCATATACACACATGCATACGCACATACATACATACATAAACACACAGGCCGGCGTTCGTGTTTGATGAGCTTGAGAACCTGGTCAGCTTTCAGCCAGAGCTGTGGTATTTAATCTCCCTAGGTAATAAAATCTGGAGACAAAATTCTCTCCTTACCAAAGAAAAAAAACATACATCATGTCAACATCCTTACACACTTAAATATATATACAAATGTATAAATGCATAGCTATATACATAGGTAAATGTATATATGTATATATGTATATATGTATGTATATTTATATATATATATATATATATATATATATAAATCAGATTTTGAGTTAGAAACTCAAAAGGGTCTATTACTTTTTTTTGATTTATTACTTTAAATTAAGTCTGGCAAACCATATTGTTATAGTTAGTATTTTTTCCAGCCTAGTGAACTTGGTCCTTTACAATTCAAACACATGTATGTTTATATTTGTGTTTATCTCTCTTATATATTCAATTATATATATATATATATATATATTTATATATTACACACACACACACACACATATATATATATAAAACTGAGGATGTCTGTCTGTGTGTGTGTGAGTTTGCATCCCTAAAACTAGAGCAGCACGCAACCGACTGTTTTCAAACTTTACACATGTAATACTTATGTTTCAGGGAGTGTTCTGAGCAAAAACAATTTCAAATTTTCAATGCCCTAGGGACCGCATTAGGCGATTTAGCGATCTCTCTCTATAATTCTTAGTCTTACTCTTTTTAGATAGATACATACATATAACGTCGCGCCCTTATAATATCTGTCTGTATGTCTGGCTGTCTGCTGCCTCCGGTTATTCTGCCACCCTTGCTCAAGACAAATCTCAAACTCATTCCCAAACAGTTGGTAAGTGCACACAACTTCTTCCTCACGTTTTAAACCAGTGTTGCTTACTTACGTACCACCAGACCCTTACTTCTTTGCCAGCCGTGGTCGTGGCAATACTAAGCTTAGCTAAGGCGGTTATATATTTCACAATACCTTATCTCGTGCGACGCTGGATACCACTGCTAGTATATATATATATATATATATATATATATATATATATATATAAACGGAAAAAATGAAACGATATTTCATTTCCCACTCTTAGTACGGCTGTTACTTAAATATAAGTATGTACACGTACATACATATATGTATACCGACGTACAGTAGTATGTATATATATATATACATACATGCACACATATATATATGCACGTATGGATTCACCGAACATTTATTATAATGCTCGGTGTGTTTGTAAACAAACATCCCGTATTAAGCCGTAGTGTCTAGCAACCACCGTTGCTCGTTTGTTCAACACTGACAAAGGAACGCTGTACTAGTTTCAAGCTTGTTAGCTATCGTCAGCAACGTATACCTTCCTGCCAGATTGTTGAACGTATATACTTACCTTATGCATATTAACGGCTGAGTAGCCCAATTTGCATATCGAGTGGGTTAATCGGCCGGGTGCACCGAAAACGATAAACGGAAAAAATGAAACGATATTTCATTTCCCACTCTTAGTACGGCTGTTACTTAAATATAAGTATGTACACGTACATACATATATGTATACCGACGTACAGTAGTATGTATATATATATATACATACATGCACACATATATATATGCACGTATGGATTCACCGAACATTTATTATAATGCTCGGTGTGTTTGTAAATAAACATCCCGTATTAAGCCGTAGTGTCTAGCAACCACCGTTGCTCGTTTGTTCAACACTGACAAATTGGGCTACTCAGCCGTTAATATGCATAAGGTAAGTATATACGTTCAACAATCTATATATATATATATTCTTATATATATATACGTTCAACAATCTATATATATATATATTCTTTTTTCAGTCTGGTCTGCCTCTGGTGGTAGGGTCCGTATCGTAGATAGGACTCAATGTAATTTTGTAAAATCCATAGAGAAGTTCTGTGTTTCGCTGAATTAATTCTTTAGATACACAGTCAAATATTAGGTATTAAATTAACAATAAAAATAAAAACAACAAAATAAAAACAAAGTTAGAAAGTAACTTGACTTTGTTCTTTTTATTTTCATTGTTAACTTAATAACACACACACACACACACACATATATATTGAACGCCCTGGGCGGTAGATATCTTGTCCTTAAAGCGTAGAAATATCCGAGACCCAGTAGACAACTGTTGAGGAAAACACCCCTCCCCCCGTTCTTGCTTTCTTCGTATTCCCACTACATTTTAAGTTACCTTAAAAAGCAACTACACAGCCATTTCTATTCTTCATATATTTCATCATGTTTTTCGCTGTGACCATTCTTCTCTCCTCTTCTACCTACCTATTTTGCTACTTTCTACTCTCACCCCTACCCCTCTTTCTTCCCATTCATTTCTCCCTATCTACTCTTACCCCACTTTCTTCGTCTCCCTTTCTCCCTCTCACTTTCACCTCCTCGCCTGACCGTTTAGCAGTTTTCTTTTCACTTAGAACTGCGGCGATCGGACGTGTGTCTCCTCTCGACCACTCAGTCTTGAACTTATGTTCTCTTATCGAGTGGTCTTGGATTTCCTATTCGCATATTGCTCGGTTTGTTGATTTTTTCCGCTGTTTTGTTAATATTTTCTCTTTTCTTCCCCATTGCTTTCCTTCCCTCCTTCCATTTTCCCAATAACTTATCCAGTTATTGAACGCCCTGGGCGGTAGATATCTTGTATTTAAAGCGTAGAAATATCCGAGACCCCCAGTAGACAACTGATGAGGGAAACTCCCCGCCCCCCGTTCTTGCTAAGTTACCTTAAATAGAAACTACACAGCCATTTCTATTCTCTCTCTCTCTCTCTCTCTCTCTCTCTATATATATATATATATATATATATATATATATATATATATATATCAGTAGGTAGAACTAGAGTATATATAAAGAAGAAATTAAGAGATGGTTAAAAAAGTTCCATATATTTTATTATGCGCATTTCGAAAACAACATCACCCTGGGACAAAAATTTTATCTGATGAGAACACAATTTTGTCCCAGGATGATGTTTTCGAAATGCGCATAATAAAATATATGGAACTTTTTTAACCATCTTTTAATTTCTTCTTTATATATACTCTAGTTCTACCTACTGATATGTGCATAGTTTTATTGTTCTACAATATTACTCACCTCTTACATATATATATATATATATATATATATATATAAGCAAAAAGGATATTTAATTTGTTGGTAATTCAACAAATATAAATGTTTATAACTGATTCAAAGCACTCAACAAATTTTCTGGAGTATAATATTCAATGATATTAAATAAATGGAAACTATATTTATAAAACTATATTTATTCTATTATAGGGTACCAAAACTTTGGTACACTCTCATCAGATAAAATACAAAGTTTGTTTTATAAATATTGACATAACCAGGAAGAAGATCTTAATGGTTCAAGTTTTTCCTGGATAGTAAAGGAAAGAAGGGAAAGAGAAAAAAGTCAAATATTTCAAATTATTAAGATTAATATGCAAATGAGGTTGAGGTATAGGGCTGAAAAAAACGTTATTTTCAGACGTTAGGTAGATTTAAATAATTATTAGGATATATGTATGTATATGTAGGAAGAAGAAAGAGAAAGAAAGAAGAGCTTGTATTTACGTTAATTTAAAAAGAATTAAGAGTTTGTAGGAATGGTGGAATATGATTCCATAATGAAAAATAAAATTATTTAGCTATATTATGAGTTATAATATTGTATATATAATCAATTAGATTATATGAAGAATTATGGTTGTAAGTACATTTTATCTTATTACATTACAACAGGTTGTAAGTATATAAATATCTATATAGATTAATAATTGTGCAAGTATAAGTATTATTGGTGATTTTATAGAAATAAACCACATGTATTAATTGTTTACATTTCTCATATGAGTTACGAAGGATGTTGATTTTACATTTTACATAAATATTTAAGAAAAAGACGTAGTTTGAGTTGCAAGAGGAGAACAATTGTAGATTCAAATATTTTGTTCCAACATTGAAAATGTTTTCAGAATATTGTTAATTTAGTGAAGTTATATAGTTTATCATACAAGTTATAATGTGTATGTTTGCTCAATTGTAAAGGAAAAGATAACTCCAATCTTATTTGCTAACCATTAAATTTGATGAAAGTATGTAGAGAAAATTATATATTATTTTGGGTGAGATTATTTTTTCAAGGATGAGAATTTCAATATATATATATATATATATATATATATATATATATATATATATGTGTGTGTGTGTGTGTGTGTTCCGAAGTGATTGTTTGGGAGAACTGCTGAAATAATTATAATGAATAAACGATTTATGTAACATCATATATATACGGACCGATTGGACTTAAGTCTTGTGATCATATAACTGCGGAGCAAGGTTTCACACATGTCGTAAACCCCTTTGGGATTATCTCCCTTTCCCTTCCCCCTCGCTTTCTCCTTATCCCTTCCGGTTTCTCCGTCTTTCTCTCTTTCTCTACAGTCACTTTGCTGAGATCGCATGGAAAAACCTTGCTCCGCAGTTATATGATCACAGGGCTTAAGTCCAATCAATCCATTTTAACTTATTCTATTTCTCCTAAGTTACTAACTTGCATGTGCCATTGTCCTCTGTCCCCCCTCCATTCGGTTTGTTTAATTCCTTTTATCCTCTTTCCTTTTTTCTCTTTCTTCCTCTCTCTTCACTATTTTTTCTTTTCTTTCCTTCATGGCCTTTTGATCGATAAAAGGCCTTGTGCCGATCGATTTCGATGTCCTGTTTTAAGCGCCGAAACATCTATGATCCGCTGTTAAAAGCTGATGAAGGGCTATTTTTCTTCTCCTGTTTACGTCCATATTACCATCTTACAGTTTGTTTACAGTAACCACGCAGCCTGCTTCTTTTATAGTAATTTTTATATACAGTATATATATATGTAGGAAAAAAGTCAGGACCCCGACTGCTGAGTTCTGTCCGTTTCGACAACTAGATCCGAACGCATTACGGATTTAGCTGTCGAAACGGCCGGAGCTCAGCCGTCGGGGTCCTGACTCTTTTCCTACGACCCACACTAATACTCTAATTATCGAGTACTCTGGTGCGTTATGGTCCACCTGGTTCCTTAGCACACTTTCTTCGTTATATATATATATATATATATATATATATATATATAGAGAGAGAGAGAGAGAGAGAGAGAGAAAGAGAGAGAGAGAGAGAGAGAGAGAATCTGCCATATATATATATATATATATATATATATATATATATATATATATATATATATATATATATATAGAGAGAGAGAGAGAGAGAGAGAGAGAGAGAGAGAGAGAGAGAGAGAGAGAGAATCTGCCATTGACCAGAGGCAGTGAACTTTTTCAGTGCTATGGAATTTAGTCCTCGCTAGCTTATTACATCCACTGAATTATTATTTTTATATGGGTTCCTAGTGTCCGCGCATTGCCTGGGAACTTAGCTGAGAATAGACTCCCTGATGATGTAATGAATTCTCGATAGTTATATTATGTAACTATATTTATCCCATTACAGAAACTAATTAGTTGGAGTGAAAATTTTAGTAAGTAAGTTAATTTTTAATTTTTAAAATTTTCTTATTTTACGTCTTTCATATATATATATATATATATATATATATATATATATATGTGTGTGTGTGTGTGTGTGTGTGTGTGTGTGTGTGTGTGTGTGTGTGTGTGTGTGTGTGTGTGTGTGAGAGAGAGAGAGAGAAATGCCATAGACCCTCCATCTCAATTCTAATTTTGAAATGCAGAAGAACTGCGAAACCGGTAAAGGAACCGAATAAGTATGTATTTTTAAAAAAAGACTCCAGTTGCATTTTCGATTTCATCTTTTTTCACTATATATATATATATATATATATACATATGAATGAAGTATTTCCATCAGAAAGGTACAGGAAAAAAGAGTGCTCTATGTAGGCTACAGAGCTTATTAGTTATGTAATAAACAACATCAGATAATTATTTCATTTACCAGTGGTTTCTTGAAAACAGATGTTGTGTCTGTCTTCAGTCGTCAGTTTATATATAACGGCGATGAATTAGTTTTGCGAGGTT
>OZ024741.1:207544989-207547489 GCA_964016885.1 Eledone cirrhosa | reverse complement strand
TAGAGTAGCTATGTCTAGATAAATTTTTTTTTAAATGAGCACAACTCGGATGCTTTTTATCATGTTTGCTGTATTAACCTTCGAGCCGGACGTAGAAATAAAGAATAAAAACGTTGGACCATTAAAGCGGTATTTAAAATTTTCTTATTGTCTGTGATGTTTTATAGAACTGAACCCCTTGTCTAGTTTACTGATTGGGTTCTCAGATAACATCCAACTTTTAATACGTTTCGGGTATGCAATCATGTTTTTCGAAACCAGAATCTAGATTATGTTGAAATATGGAATTATCAACCACCAATTACAATTAGACTCTCATTTCCCTCAATCCTGATGCAGTCGTCAGTCAGCCATTAAGAGAGAATGTCGAATAGAAGGATCTATCTAAAATGTTACACCGTTTTACTCTTCCTCGTGGCAAACGAATTTATTTGAGCTCCTTTTATGAAATGTATATATTCAATGATTACCAACACAGAACATTATATGTTTCTTTAGTTGTAACTGCTTGATTTACATATCAATTAGTTGAATGGTTAGAAAATCGATCCCTGTGATGTATTGCTGGACATATTCAAGGCACATGAATTACTTAACGACTCAATTCACTTGGCTGTAAGAAGGCACCAGATTCACGGGCTGGAAATTGCCGCTGCAAACAAGTAACCTTATATAATGGTGTTGAGCGTTTCGTTAGTTCACATATGTAGGTTCATGGCTTCTTGTGATTTCAGACATAATGTATGTGTTCCCTATTTCAATGTATCCCTTCTCCAACACCCGTGTAAATTAGAGACTCATTAGATTTATTTTTATATCGGTGCGATATGAATTTTTATTCGTTCTTTTCTATTTTTATTCGTTTTTTCTTCTCTTTCCTAAATCTTTCATTATGTCTTTTCTTTTCTCTTTATCTAAAGGCCCTGTGGCTGTCAATTGGGCCTTAGTCTCAATTGATCTTTACGCTATAGAACAAAACCGCATTTCTGATATTGTCGACAACTGTCCGCGCTACATCGCTAAAGGTAAGTAATTTGGAATACACACATACAAATATATTTATATATATATATATATATATATATATATATATATATATATATATATATATATATATATATATATATATATATACAGTAATAATAATAAATTTCTAACCATCCTGCCAGCATAACCAAGAACCTGGTATGAAACGTTTCTTTGCGGCTTTCCCGTCTATATACAAATGAGCATATTTTCATCGACCATTCCACATATTACAATGAAGCTCTTCCTCGGAGCGGATTTGTCGATAAGGTAGCATATACTAAATATGAGCATAGACCAAGGAAAAATAGATCCCGACGCATTATATGGTATTACCCACCATATAATATGGAGGTGGCCACACCATTAGCTAAGATCTTTCTCTCCCTTATTAAGAAGCATTTCCCCTCAGCACATAAATATAATAAAATTTTTAATAGAAATACCATTAAAATATCTTACTCTACGACTCCTAACCTTGCTCATAACATCACTTCTTCAAATTTAGCTAAATTACCTAGCCGCAGTGTCTTTACATGCACACCCATTCTTGTCTTAACCCTTTAAGAAGGAATATGACGTCACTTTCAGCTTATATCTGGAGTCTATAAGACAACCACACTCAATATAAGTTACACTGGGAGATCCTATCTAAGGCTAGATCGTATAACGGGAATAAAAGACCATGTGATCTTTGCGCCACCGAAGCCCTGGAAATACTCATACGCCAATGACAACATCTTAAACAAAAAAATCTGAGGCATTTTCGGCTTGTAAACACAAATTGCAATAAACTTTCCTGTATTACAGCCCCATATTACACCCTAACGGATAGTACGAACAATACGCGAATAATTTACGTCTTGATGTGGTAGCTAAGTATATTTTATGTTTATACCATTACTTATTTGTATAGGTAAGTATACCTTACCCGTATGTTTTGTGAAGGTACGTATACTTTCTCGTACGTATATATGTTTGTATTTGTTATAGGTGTATATATTATATTATATATACTGGTATATGTGTATATTGTTATGTGTATATGTGTATTTTGTGTTTGTGTGCGTATGTGTGTATGCGTGTTTGCTGGTACGTAAGGTGTGTATATGTGTACATTGTGTTTTTACCTGTAGGAATGTGTGCGCGTGCGTTATATGCGTATTTATGTGTGTATATTTATATACGTTTATATAATTATATGTATATACACACACATATATATCAAAAACTTTTATGTGTATTTGGTGTATACGTTCGTATGTGCGCGGGTACAGGTGTCGCACGGATTTATGTATGTGTGCGCATGTTTATGTATACGTGCATGTATAAGCATGCATGGCGTGTGTTTTGCGTATGCCTGTGTATATAGATGCGTGTTTATAGATACGTGTATGTATATATTTAATTATTTGATTTTAATAACCTCTGTCAGTGTCGTTCTACTAATTTATTTACATTATTCTTAACCCTG
>OZ024741.1:207532489-207542489 GCA_964016885.1 Eledone cirrhosa | reverse complement strand
GACAACAGAATATATCTGGAGTTGAAAACACAAGTGACAGTCAAATCAGGTAGTGAAAGAAAAGGGGGAAGTAAAATATGTAAAATTGTGAAGATATAAAGTAAGTGAATCACTGGTGGGTATGAAGTAAAAATAAAAATAAAAATAAAAATAAAAATAAAAATAAAAATAAAAATAAAAATAAAAATAAAAATAAAAATAAAAATAAAAATAAAAATAAAAATAAAAATAAAAATAAAAATAAAAATAAAAATAAAAATAAAAATAAAAATAAAAATAAAAATAAAAATAAAAATAAAAATAAAAATAAAAATAAAAATAAAAATAAAAATAAAAATAAAAATAAAAATAAAAAAAATAAAAATAAAAATAAAAATAAAAATAAAAATTAAAATAAAAATAAAAATAAAAGTAAATCAGAAAGAGAAGTCTGTAAAGAAAGTAAGTTAAGGAAAGTGAAGAACAAGAGTTTATGGAGGATAACTATCTGAAAGTGAGTTAAGTTTATATGAGCTGGAAAGCAAGTGTGATTTCATGTGTGGGCAACTGGTGAAAAGTTCTGTTTTTGCATTTAAGAAGGTTTTTTGGTGATTTAAGGTTCTGTAAAATCCAATATTTTTCACTTATGCAGAGTGCGCATCTTCTTGTTCCTCTTGCATATTCTTTAGATTGGTTCAAAATTGACCAATCTAATTTATATTGGATACCTTGGTCTTTCAAATCCCATATTCTGCTAGCCAAAGCTGTTGTAAATCTTTTTTCAGGATGTCGGAAAGATGCGACATATGAGAAATAACGCGTTTTGAATTTGTCTTGTGTCATACCCACATATTGTTCGCTGGTGGCTGGTGGCTGGTAGGTTTTTGCTGGTGGTTGTCACTTTAGCCGCATATACAATGGCTTTGGTGTTGCATTTACCTTGTAATGGGCATTCACTTTTGACTCTACAGGAGCAATTTTGATGTTCTCTGGATATTTTCTTATTGAGGATATAAGATTTAATAGGGGGACCGCAGGAGTAGCTGATTTTGACACAGTTTCTATTGAAGATCTTATAGTATCTATATTCTAGGAAAATGTTTATCTAAGAGCTCTAGGAATTTTTTGCCTACATTAGTTTTAACTGCTAAAGTGTAGGGGGTGTGAACCAGATTATTTTTCTTTTCCTATTATTATGTTTAAAGGGGTTAGTATTGTTGGGTATGTACTTAATCGGTTCGCTAAATCCGCTATTTTGAAGGGCTTTATTATAGTAGGGGATGCCTTATTGAAAATAGCTTCTGAGGAAAAGAGGGTGGAGATCCTACGGCTAATATTAGGAATAAGATTTTTAAAAACTATAGGAGGATGGCAAGAGCCTTTATTTATATATTTTAAATTTTCATTGGGTTTATAAGAAGCCGTAGGCAGATCTAGGTTTATATCTAGAAAATTAACATTAGAAAGGTTAGTGTCAATGGTAATTTTAAGATTAAAACTAGCGAAGGTTTTTATTAAGTCTTTCCTGAATCTATCTAAGTTATGGCCTATAGTGGTATGGGAAATTATTAGACCATCGTCGCGATAAAGCCCAAAGGTATGGTTAGGGAATTTCTCTTTAAGTGTGTGTAGGAGGAATAGGCTGACACACACGTCAGCACTGTCAAAAGAACCCATTGAGACATCGAATGGGTTCTCTGGGTTAGTTTTTTTTTTACCCAAGTGTCATTATTAGTAAATAGTAAAGTGACATTCTCTTCAATATCAGAAATATTGATAAACTTTCTAGCGAAATTTAATGCTTTCGTTAAAAGAGGGTGAGTAATAGACGGGTAGAAGTCTACAATGTCAAATTGGGTGAATCTAGAACTATTTTTATCTTTAATATTATTAAACCAATGTACTACGGAAGAGCTATTTATCCATTTTTTATATTTATCATATTTTATATTTTTATATATTTATCGACCTTCAGCCTGACACTGCTTTGACTGATACACTCCCTTCCCTGTATATATCACATGCATGTATGTGGTTGCGCGTGTGTGTGTGTTTATACGCGTGCTTTCATACTTGTATGTGTATATATTTCAATCCTTAGTCCCTGAGTCTGTATGTACGCTAACTATCTTACAATTTCTTTTTTCAACATATATTATATACGTATTTGTGGTCACACATTCACTGGTATGCTTGCCCTCATGTATGTACTTACGCACACATTTTTTCACTATACACATGTATTTGTACAAACACACATATGTACATTTGTAGGTGCATATACACACATTTATACACATACCCTTACTATATTTCCTTATTTTATTTTTATATATCTCTTGCATTACTTTTATTTATATATATATATATATTTTTTTTGCCCTTTAAAGTTTTGCCTTTCTTGAGGAGATTTTTCAAATATTTCACTATGTTTTAAATTGCTTTGTCTGACGAACGAATGAGGACGTTTCTTGTATTCGTCTTATTCGGGAAACCTCTGGTAATGAGGTAATTATATTGTATTGTTTATTATACATTAAATTTAGCTCTGTAACTTACATAGAGCACTCTTTACTCCTATGACTTTTTCAATTTTCAACGGAAACATCAATACTTATATATATATATATATATATATATATATATATATATATATATATATATATATATATATATATATATATATATATATATATATATATATATAGGCGTTTAGAATGTATTACGATATTCGTCTCACCTCCCGCCATGGTCAACTGTGCCTTTCATCCTTTCGAGGTCGATAAAAAGTACCAGTCCAGTACTGGGTCGATTCTTCCTCTGTTCGACTCTGTTGAGAGCTGGAGATGGTTGGGCTCCGCCCGGTTTAAAAGTGCCCTAGACACGCCTTACGACGGTGCTTCTACGACTCTACAAGGAGTTATGGGATCTTTATCCTTTATACACACACACACAGACACGTATATATACGTGTGTGTTTAAGAGTTGTATAATGCCTGTCATATATTATTATATAATTGCAATCCGAAATTAATTTCAAGAACAAAGAAACACAATAATTGATACATTTGTATGTATTGTATATATGTCTACTAAGACATTGTAGTTTAAGATGGTTACTGTTTCAAAACTTCAAGATTGTTGCCAACAAAAGCAACCTTCAAGTGGATTCTCAATTATATATAGAAGTATAAAGACAACAAAATCAGAACGTTAAAATCAGTTCAACAATTACAGCTTGCCCAACCATTGCTCCCTATGTATTACGGAGTAACATTTCATCATATCTTATCTCGTGAACTCAAATAACTAACTAAACAAAAAGATTTGAAAAGTTGACAAAGTTTATACATTTAAGTTAGTTTCTCGTATCAGTGTAGCAATGAGATCAATATTTACGTACCATGTCTCCGCCATCATCATCATCGTCATTATCATCGTCATCATCATCGTCATCATCATCATCATCAACAGCAACATCATCATCATCATCATCATCATCATCATCATCATCATCATCATCATCATCATCATCATCATCATCATCATCATCATCATCATCAGTTTAGGCATCTATAAAAGTATTTGATTTAACGCATTTTTTTGTTTCTCATTCCATAATTTCCTATCTGATGGCAGCACTTGAAAAACACAAACGATCATTTATTCCACCTGATCTACAACTCACAGTTGGGTTGTATGTTTCCTTCAGATCTGACGGTATAACGTATCAGTCATGCTGCAATGAGTATAAATCGAAGTATGTATTATGTTGTTGTTGTTATTATTATTTTTTTCATTCATCTTGCTTTATGTTCATACGAGTTATCACCAAGTCACAACCAGTGACCTCAAGAGACAACAAGGTCCGACATGTTCAAGAAAGAACACACACACACACACACACACACATATATATATATATATATATATATATATATATATATATATATATATATAATACTGAAATGAAGTCATCGGATAGGACCGAAAAGCCTTCAATCGTTTTCTCACTCGCTCAATACTTTGATTAACCCAGTATCATTAAGATACCAATCTAAAGGAAAGCAGTGTGCACACTAATATGTTAAATGGTGAGGAAAAACGATTTCGAGTGGGTAGAGAATGTTATTCTCTAACCCCGGACTAATTCATTAGTTTCTGCTACTCTATCTGCTGGCGACAGTCCTATACGAGGCTGGCGTGCACAGAAATTAAGTGTTACGTAATCGGTTAAGAGTAGCCTCCTCACGGTCGGATTTTTACCTTCAGCCAAACTCCTAGATTTCTCATTCTTTGGTCTTGTATTTCTATATCTTTGATCGAAAGAAGTATTTCTATCCACCATTCACACCCTATACTTCACTTTACACTGATTTATTATTACTTATCTGAGATCTAGTTTAAATTAATATTATTTTCAGTGCTGCGGTCGTTTATTTGAACCCTCTGGCGAACGGAACAGCGAAAGCGGTTGATACCCGGTCTGGAGTACATCCTAATGTCACAATCAGTTTTATGACCCTTGATCAACATCAAATGGAAGAATTTCTCCGTAAGTTATTTATTTCTGAGAAATTGTACCATGAGACAGATTCTCTCATATTCATTCCAGTAAGTAGAAAAATATCGATTAACTGAGATTATTAATGTAATTAGTAGAGACAAATGCCAAATGCAGAATTTGAAAGGCAACAGTAGTGTGGGGATATTTAAAGTATGGGGACGTTGTGTGTGACTGCGGCATCGAACCACAGACTACGCAGCACCTCCTGATATGCCCCCTGCTAGAACACCCCTGCACAGCTTTGGACTTGGCAGAGTTTAATGAGAAAGGGCATCAATGTGTTCACCTGTAGCGGAACTACATCTAGCCAAGCTTTGTAGCCGACACTCTTGTGGACACGATAAGAAGAAGTAGTAGTATTTCAATGAATGTGTAAAATTTGATCTATAAACTCACTGAACACCAGCATCAAGAACTGCCTTTTTGTTCTACGTATAGTGAAATGTGGAAAGAAACTACGAAAACCACAAAAACATTGGATGCCTATTGCCAAAGGTGCTTGAGAATTTCGTATCATGATTATATCAAGAATAAAAACATCTTGAGAAGAACACGATCACGAAATGGTGATAGAATGAAGAATGTGTCCACAACAGCAATAACATAAGTACCATAGATTTGTACGTTATTCAACTCTGGAAGCAGTGGTAACACTGCATAGCTGACAAGTGTTTCAATATCACCTGTTTCATGTTGCAAATAGCCGCCTTCTATTTCTCAAGTCCCATCAGATGTTAGGGTACACAAAACAAAGAAAAATAAAATAAAATTGAAATGAAATACACATGTCTAATCCCATATCTCCCCCATTTATTTCTTTATAATAATTGATTAAGTATTAAAATACTAATTTATTTATTTATTTTACAGGTTCCCTCTATACTCTTGTTATGGTTGATCCAGATATCCCCGAGGTATACCAATCATTAGGTAACTCTACTTACCCACTTATCCATTGGATGACCATTAACATTGTAGGCAAGCAATTGTCAACTGGGGAAGAACTGCACTCCTATATAGGGCCGCTACCACCAGATGAGGATCCTCATTTCTACTACTTTATTCTGCTGAAACAACCCCGGAGACTGAAAAGAGAGGATCTGGATGGGTTTTATTCCGATTGCGGCGAGGCACTAAGGGGCAGGTAAGGAAGGGTACAAGGCCATTTATAGAGTGTACGTGTGTGGATGGGTGTTTTTAGATATTGTTATTTGACGCCAGACCAATCCTGATTCGGGAAATGATCAAACATTCCAGCCATTACTAGGACTACATTTTCACATATATCCTCTTTTTTGAGACAGTAATTTATGAATTGAAGGGGATTTGACTGCCATATCTAGCAAAACGAATGATTGTGTAAAGGGTCTCTCATTGCATCATTTAATTGTAAATCCTTGGGATATTTAACTACGTATCTTTAAGTTCTTAGTTCAAATTTTGCTGGGGTCAACTGTAGTAGAAATATACTACTGAAAGAGCTAATATGAGTGTAGGTGTCCTCATCCGTTCTCAAATTACACCAAGCTACTGTTATGAATATATTTAGTTAAGGGTTTTCCAAACTGCCTATACAATACTTTCTACGTATGACATAAAATTTAGTCAAGCCTGATCAATTTTTACGAATATTTGGCTCTGAAATATATTTGAAATCTGCGTATAATTAAACATATGTCTAGAAACACGGGATACGATGTTTAATTGTTCAGTTATTAATTTAGTAAAACTCGTGACGTTAACAAAACATAACTAATGAGCCACGAAAAATTTATTTTTAAAATGTGTGCCTCTATATTACGTAATAAATTAATAGATTTTAAAATGAACGTTTTAGTCGATATTAAACTTGATAATTACAAATTTGAGGAAAGAGAACAAGTTCACTGGCAACAGTCACATGGCAAGCAACACATACATGGGTCATCCCCGTCAGTGTCCAGGTGTTTCTTGTCAGTGTCATTCATAATATCTAATATGATACTAAACCACTTGTCAGTGTCATTCATAATATCTAATATGATACTAAACCACCAAAAACTAGCTCTGATTCTATGAAATAAAACCACCCATTTTGAAGCGTTCCTATTTAAATTATAATGTTTCAACATAATTTTATGTAAGAACCATATTTTAAATTTACTATCTAAACTATAATAAAGGAAGGTCTGCGGGATTGCGTACGGTTTATTCTTTTTTATCTAATAAATTTCGTGGCTGTTCATTAAATATATTTTGTTTATTTAAAGATTCACTTCTTTAACATTTCTGAAATTTCAACACTTCCGGTGGCCATCGCTTAAATAAACATACTAATTTTCTCCTAATGCAGTTTATATATAATATCGTCTTTTTTAATGTATCATGGATTACGTTACTGATTAAATAAGACAGTGTAACGCAGTCTTCGTTCAATTTCTATGTATTATATATTGTCAATTACGATTTTATTTCATGTATCATATCTACATGTATATATACCTGCGTATAATATCAATATACACACTACACATGCTAGCAGAAAACCACCCGAAGGGTGGTTTTTCTGCTAGTCATAGTAATAAATCAATTAATGATTTTAGTAAATCCTTCAAAATTCTTCATTAGCTAATTAAAATAGAGAGTACTTCTTTAGAATTATTTCCACGAAAGAATTAATATCTTAGCAGTAATTTCAGAATTTGAGTCATGTGGTTATTTCTTATCAAAAACATCGAAACAAGGGGTGGCACATTGACATTTTGGAGATTAGTAGAATAGACGCTTTTGTTGCTAAAAGACAGACTATTTATCTGGGAGCAAGCTGATTAAAACAGTTAAATGGCAGAAAAAGAATTGATAAACACCCTAAATTTAATCGTTAACCCAGTTATCCAACTAGTAGCTAATATGTAGAGCAATGTCCTCAGTGGTCTGGTTGCTATTTTCTGTTTCAAATTGTCAAAAATATTAACTCATAAAATCTTAGTAGTTGATTCATGGAGTTATTTTTGTCGCAAATATCGATGTGATGTAGGAAAGCACACGATGTTAGATAGTAACTGCTAGAATAGAGATCAACTATAACACATAGAATTCTCTTTCTCTTTTCTCTCTCTTGAAAATGGGCTTGGGACTGAAACATGTAAATCTTCCTTTCTTCAACCATAATTTGGCATCCGTTCAAAGTACCACACTTCTCCTTGGCAGATAATTCAGAAGTGAATTTGTAGATGATCATCTTTTCCTAAGCTTTTATGTATTTGTACTTATGTCGGCGTTCACCCGGGATGAGTTAAGGTGGCTCCAACCAGAGAATCCACAGCATGACGAAAAGAAGTTGACTATTCAACAGGTCAATCAGATGTATGTGATTACCGAGCAGGATCAACTTCTTCAAAGTTCAAATTTCAAATATTCTCAATATTTCTTAAAAGAACTATATATATATATATATATATATATATATATATATATATATATATATATATATATATATATATATATATATATATATATATAGGATTATCCAAGATGTAGTAATGGTTAATTACTACACTGGATATGGTTGAGGTACGGTGAGAGGTTACTCTACGAGTTATGGAAGAATTGTTGAAGAAACTTAGTTCCTGATCCTTCTGTATTCCGGAGTGTATATAAAGAATGAATAATAACAGGTAGACATCATAAAAAGGTAATTTATTCCGTGTGCTTACAAATGTTTCCACGGAGGTACTACAGCCTAGTTATGATATGTGCAAATTTACAACTATTTGCAGAACTAAAATATCCAATGCTGTGACCACTGTATCCTCAGAGCATTCTGCTCTGAGGATACAGTGGTCACATTATTGGATATTTGAGTTCTGCAAATAGTTGTAAATTTGCACATAGCATAACTAGGCTGTAGTACCTCCGTGGAAACATTTGTAAGCACACGGAATAAATTACCTTTTTATGATGTCTACCTGTTATTATTCATTCTTTATATATATATATATATATAATATATATATATATATATATATATATATATATATATATATATATATATATATATATATATATATATATATATATATATATATATACATATATATATATATAATATATATATATATATATATATATATATATATATATATATATATATATATATATATATATATATATATATATATATATATATATATATTATATATATGAATAAAGTTAGTCCTTCATCAGTGATCTTCCAACCATCATTGGTATTTCATCGCTTTAAAGACCATATACCTCCGGTTGGTGCGAGCAACGGCTAAAAAAAGTCGTTGGGACACGTAATTAAAGGGGACGCGAGTGTAAACAAACAAAATGGTGAAGCAACAGAAAGTGAGGAAGAAGGAGTCAAGTCCCAAATTTCTATGAATTTAAATTCGGTGAAATCGTGAACGAGAGAGAATAAAGACCATCAAACCTGGTTGGAATGTAAGCAAGAAAGGAATTCCGTACAGGTCTAACGGGAGGAAGAAAGGGTCTAGTCTGTGATTTCGGTGAACGTAAGTTCTGTGAAATAGTAGACGAGAGAGAGAGAAAAAAAGCGACTTGCCAGACCAAGGGTGCGAAAGAAAAGAATTACGCACAGGTCAAACGGGAAGGAGGAGGAGGTGAGGTAGTAACAGAGAATGAGTGAGCGAAGGGTGAGGAAGAGGCTAACAGAGAGAGTGACTGCTAGAGAGGGTAAAGATACAGAGAAAGAGGAAGCAGTAAGAACGAAATAGACGTGTAACAGCGGGGAAAAAAATATGTGTAAATATGAGAAAAACGTGCTGCGAGTTGCTAATGGGTTACATATGAATAAAGTTAGTCCTTCATCAGTGATCTTCCAACCATCATTGGTATTTCATCGCTTTAAAGACCATATACCTCCGGTGGGTGCGAGCAACGGCTAAAAAAATCACAGACTAGATACCTTCTTCCTCCCGTTAGACCTGTACGGAATTCCTTCCTTGCTTACATTCCAACCAGGTTTGATGGTCTTTATTCTCTCTCGTTCACGATTTCACCGAATTTAAATTCATAGAAATTTGGGACTTGACTCCTTCTTCCTCACTTTCTGTTGCTTCACCATTTTGTTTGTTTACACTCGCGTCCCCTTTAATTACGTGTCCCAACGACTTTTTTTAGCCGTTGCTCGCACCCACCGGAGGTATATGGTCTTTAAAGCGATGAAATACCAATGATGTTTGGAAGATCACTGATGAAGGACTAACTTTATTCATATGTAACTCATTAGCAACCCGCAGCACGTTTTTCTCATATTTACACATATTTTTTTCCCCGCTGTTACACGTCTATTTCGTTCTTACTGCTTCCTCTTTCCCTGTATCTTTACCCTCTCTAGCAGTCACTCTCTCTGTTAGCCTCTTCCTCACCTTTCACTCACTCATTCTCTGTTACTACCTCTCCTCCTCCTCCTTCTTCCCGTTTGACCTG
>OZ024741.1:207444989-207527489 GCA_964016885.1 Eledone cirrhosa | reverse complement strand
TTTATGATTTTTTTCTGTATTTACTTAGTTTTATATATATATATATATTAAAATAACAGATTAAAGTTTAAGCAAAGAATCGTTGCTTTCACCCTTAACGGGATCTTCTGAAACTAAAAAAATCAATCTGTGATCGCAGAAGTAAATATTTCGAAAAATGTTACAACCGAAGGAAGACAAGAAGACGATACTTTGGTTCGTGGAAACGTTCCCTGGCAAAGAACGAAAAAAAAACGTCATTATGTGGAGCGCTGAGAACAATTACATGCAAAGACAAAACCACGTTTATGGTATAACTGAAGTCGTAGACTAAAATTCTATTTAGGAAACAGAATGATTCTCGGCTTCGGAGTTAAGAATAATGTAAATAAATTACAGAGGTTATTGAAATCAAAAATAATTAAATATATAGATGCACGCATCCATATAAGTACATACACATGCATATGCGGAAACATCCGCCATGGTTATGCAAATGCAGGCACGTGCACAAAACTACGTGTACACATACAAGAACCCACGCAACGCCTGTACCCGCACACATACGAACGTATTCAGCAAATACACATAAAACATATAAAAATAATATATATATATATATAAAAAATATATATATATATATATTAATAAAAGGAATTCCAACTTTGTCTGATTTACTCGTTTTATTTACAATCCTTTAAAATTTATAATGGTATTAGAATGAAATAGTATGGTAGAATATTAAATGTTAAGTGTTAATTGAACAAGTACTTTCATGCTTTCGCAATTTCAGGTTCATAATGTGTGGTGACAGTCAAGTTTGCAATTTTCAACTTTTTTTATATATATATATTTCACAGTTGAAAATTGTAAACTTGACTGTCACCACACATTATGAACCTGAAGATTGCGAAAGCATGAAAGTACTTGTTCAATTAACACTTAACATTTAATATTCTACCATACTATTTCATTCTAATACCATTATAAATGTTAAAGGATTGTAAATAAAACGAGTAAATCAGACAAAGTTGGAATTCCTTTTATTAATATAATCTTCTATACACAAGCATACACACCCGTGTATATCTATCTATCTATCTATCGGACGCTGGACGGAGGGCCCGGTGAAGTTGCTCGGGGTCTGGTTCGGACCGGACCTCCAGGTGGAGAAAAACTGGGCGGAGGTTACGAACAGAGTGTTTGCACTGACCCAGAAGTGGGCCAGTTGCAAACTATCCCTGAAAGGTCGGGCGGAGGTGGCGAACACCTACATAGCGTCCGTCATCTACTACCGCCTGACCGTAGTGCCCTGCCCAAGGGAAACCCTCACCAAGATGGAGCGCGCGCTCTTCCAATTCCTTTGGAAGAGGCGGGCTCCTATGGTGAGGAGATCCATCTGCTGTCAACACCCTTCGAAAGGAGGGCTGGGGATGCCGTGGCTAATGATGCGTAAACACGCATTAAGGCTACGGCACCTCTACGTATTCCTCACCGGACAACCGGTGTGGGCCTCGTTTGTGAGACGAACCTTTCCCAGACTCGTCTCACTCACCGAGCTGCAATCCTGGGTCAAGCAAAGACCGAGAAAACTGGGCGCCTGGCACACTGAGTGTGCCCAGGCGCTCACCGCCCTCTGGCAGGCGGATCCGGTTATCAGTGGAGACTCCACCGCAACATTCTATAGAGGGCTGGTACGCAGCAGGTGCGACGACGCCCTCGGAGAAGCCCTAGACATGGAGGAGGACGAACTGGCCAGCCTTTTCGGTAGGACATTCAGCCCGGGACCTATGGACAACTTCCAGAAGTCCCTGGCCTGGCAGTGCTACCGAGGGGCTTTACCCGTTCGAGAAAGGCTCTACAGACACGGGCGCCCGGGTAGGGACCCCGCCAAAAAGATCTGTCCCAGATGCGTGTGCGACGAGGAAACCGTTGCACACGCATTAGTACACTGCTCGGGCGTAGCCGATCTGTGGGGCTATGTCGAACAACTGCTGTCAAGGGTGGGACCGATCCGGTTGACCACCGAGTCTATTGTAATGATCAAGCCGCCTCCCCCCTTCAAAGATGAAGCAGAGGCGGTGTTTCTGTGCGTAATAGCCATGGCGAAAGAGGTTGTATGGTGGACGCGTCTGAAAGGACTGAGGTCGGGCACCTTTCTCTCTGGCCAACAACTGGTCCGTTTCTTCCGATATCATTTCGGAAGAAGGATCAGGATGGAGAGAGAGGTGCTGCACCCCAGCCGTTTCTATGAAAGATGGGTGAAAGTGGCGAGAATGGCCCGTGTGAATGGGCCTTCACTCTACATCAGACTATAGGTGAGGAAGATGAAAGACCAAGGGAGCACCCCTTCTCTGTGCTCCTGAGGAGAAGGGTTGCACACTTTTTTCGGGGGTGTGTGCGACCCCCCAAGGCGCCTCCTCTCTATTGAGGATTTTGTTAAAAATTTTATTTTTTGTTATATCTTATTTTATTTTTATATTTTGTTATTGCCTCCTCCTTATTGAGGACGCCTTTTTGTGTAAACTCCCCCCTTTGTACTTGTCCCACTTTTGATGCCCTAGTGGCAAATAAAAGAAATATATCTATCTATCTATCTATCTATCTATCTATCTATCTATCTATCTATATATGTATATATAAATATATATATATATATATATATATATATATATATATATATATATATATATATATATATATATATATATATATATATTTATATATATACATGTGTGTTCGTGCGCGTATACATATAATTCTATAAACGTATATAAATATACACACATAAATACGTATATAACGCACACACACACACACCCACATGTAAATACACATATGTTCGCTAAACGTACGTCTACCAAAACACGAAGTACACATATACGCACACCCTACATACGTGCAAATCCGCATACACACACAAACGCAAAACTCACGTGTACACATAACCATATACACATGTACCAGTATATATAATATAATATATACGCCTATAACAAATACAAGCAAATATATGTACGAGAAAGTATACGTTCCTTCACAAAACATACAGGTAATATATACTTACCTATAAAAATAGGTAATGTTATAGACATAAAATATACTTAGCTACCACATCAAGACGTAAATCATCCGCGTATAGTTCGTACTATCCGTTGGGGTATAGAGTGGGGCTGTAATACAGGAAAATTTTGTGCAATTTATGTTTACAAGCCGAAATTGCCTCAGATTTCTTGTTTAAGATGTGGTCATTGGCGTAGAGTATTTCCAGGGCTTCAGCGGCGCAGAGGTCACATGGTCTTTTATTTCCGTTATCCGATCTAGCCCTAGCTAGGATCTCCCAGTGATCTCCCGGTGTATATTGGGTGTGGTTGTCATTTAGACTCCAGATATAAGCTGAAAGTGACGTCATATTCCTTCTTAAAGGGTTAAGAAAAGAATGGGTATGCATGTAAAGACGCTGCTTCAATCTATTGGCGGTTAACCCTATGTAGGCCCTACGGAACGTGGGTGTCTCAACCTTATATTTGTAGAAAATGTTACTAGAGAGGCATTTCCCGGATAGGGGGCAGTCAACCCGATTCCTACAATTACAGTTAGTAGCTACAGGGTTGCACGTGTTCCTACGACTAGGTAATTTAGCTAAATTTGAAGCAGTGATGTTATGTGCAATGTTAGGAGTCGTAGAGTAAGAAATTTTAATGGTATTTCTATTAAAAATATTATTATATTTATGTGCTGGTGGGGTGGGGGGCATGCTTCATAATAAGGGAGAGAAAGATCTTAGCTAATGGTGTAGCCACCTCCATATTATATGGTGGGTTATACCATATAATGTGTCGGGATCTATTTTTCCTAGGTCTATGCTCATACTTGGTATATGCTAGCTTATCGACAAATCCACACCGAGCAAGAGCTTCATTGCAATATGTGGAATGGTCGGTGAAAATATGCTCGTTTGTAGATAGACGGGAAAGCCTCAAAGAAACGTTTCTTACCAGATTCTTGGTTATGCTGGCAGGATGGTTAAAATGTTTGCTTATGTAATTAAGCATATCATTCGGCTTTCTATACGGCTGGTACAAGCCATTCGACAAATTGAGGGTAACGTCGAGGTAATTAACGACCGAAAGGTTGGCCTCAACCTGTATGGAGAGGTTGAAGCCTTTAAAGAAGGCTGTGAGTTCTTTTCTGAACCTATCGCAAGCGCGTGGGCCGCACTTTGTCACGGTCAAAAGACCGTCATCACGGTACAAACCACCGCCCACGTTGGGGAATTCTTCCTTGATAGAGAAAAGAAGGAAAAGGCCGATAAGATCAGTAACCTCCGCCGAATCGCTGGCGCCCATACTTACATCGAATGGGGTACTATTAGATTTTTTAATCCAAATAGAGTCGTCGAAATTAATCACCGACTTACGGGCATTGAGGGTGACATCAA
This sequence comes from Eledone cirrhosa, assembly GCA_964016885.1. NCBI lineage: Eukaryota > Metazoa > Mollusca > Cephalopoda > Octopoda > Eledonidae > Eledone > Eledone cirrhosa. Next base: position 207,523,069 of record OZ024741.1, on the reverse strand, counting down.
CTTCGAAATCCTTAAACACCGCGAGCGTTTTAGCGAAATTGATTGCTCTGAGAAGGAGTGGTAAAGTGATGGAGGAGTAGTAATTATTGATTTCGAATTGGATAAAACTGCAATGTTCCTTGTTGCATATGCCGTTGAATCAATCAATCACCGCGAAAGAATTGTTCCACAGTGCAAGAGGGACCAAGCTTCTAATTTCATTTATAATTTATATATATAAAACAAAGAATGTATGTGTATCTCTTTCCCTAAAACTCTAGAACTACCCAACCGTTTTTTTTTCAAACTTTACATAATGATTGTTCTGAGCAAAAAAGATTTCTTTCTCTTTCTCTTTCTCTTAGTATTTCTCTTTTTATGCGATTTAGCGATCTCTTTCTATTTCTCTTTTTAGATAGATATATAGATATGTGGTCACACCTTCATAATATCTGTCTGTATGCCTGGCTGTCTGCATTACGACATTATGACGCGATCAGTGTGTGTGTGTATATATAGTGTGTGTGTATATATATATATATTCTTATGCCAGGGAACGTCTTCACGAACCAAAGTATCGTCTTCCTGTTTTCCTTCGCTTGCAACGTTTTTCGAAATATTTACATCTGCGTTCACAGATTGATTTTTTTAGTTTCAGAATATCCCGTTAAGGTTGAAACCAGCGATTCTTTGCTTAAACATTAATTGTTTCTACTTTTTGGCACAAGGCCAGCAATTTCCCAGTGTATTACTGGTACTTTATTTTATCGACCCCCGTAAGGATGAAAGGCAAAGTTAACCTCGGCGGGATTTGAACTCAGAATGGCAAGGGCCGTATATCTATGCGTCAAAGCATGGCGTCCGACCCTCTACCGATACTGCCAATTCACCATTTTAATATAGATATTCGTGTACATATATTTTTGCATACACAAAAACAAAATATAAACAAACAAGGCCAACGATTTCATCAGTTAGTCTTAGTGTACTTCATACTGCTTTTAGGTAGAAGATCCCGTTAAGGGTGAAAGCAGCGATTCATTTTCTGCGTCCACTGGATTGATTTTTTATTTTCAGTGTGAAAGCAGTGATTCGTTGCTTAAACTTTAATCTGTTATTTTAATATATATATATATATATATATATATATATATATATATATATAATTATATATTCGTGTACAGATTTTTTGCATACACAATAACAAAATATAAACAAACGTATTTATTTCACGAGGTTCTATAAGGATAAATATATATCAAATATATAAGAACCCTAGAGCAAATTCCGAGCAACGCCGGGCCATTCTGCTAGTTCTATCTAAAATCCTTTTACTAAGTCTACCTAAATCAGACTTCGTAGGGTTATTATTAACGGAATAGAAGGGTTGTTCGGTAAATTGGATTTGTGGTCCTTCAGGGTAAAGTAGGGAGAAATAGGGTCCAGAGGTTCACTCCGGTCCAGGATGCTGCGATCAGAGGTGATTTTAAACCCAGCATCGTTGATGTCATTAATGTATCTTGTTTGTTGTCCGCTCTTCCCTGATTATCGAAATAAAAGGCACACCAACGCAACCTTTTAATGAACGAGTCTGTTTTCTGTATCAGGAGTTTTAGGTATTTCTTCCTGCTTGGTACGGGTATGTTCTTTGTAGAAATATTCAGATGTTGTTTCTGCATGATGAATATAAGTAATTAGAGTGCTCAACCGAGGGAGCCAAATAGTAATAATAATAAATTTGAAGACTAAAACCCTAAGAGGGCTCGATAAGGATAAATATATATAAGAACAGTAGAGCAAATATTTATTAAAATAACAGATTAAAGTTTAAGCAAAGAATCGCTGCTTTCACCCGTAACGGAATCTTTTGAAATCAATCTGTTAACGCGGATTGTAATCAGGGAAGAGCGGACAACAAACAAGATAAATTTGGGTTTAAAACCTACAATAACTCTCCGAGTAACCCAGCATTGCTACCCTTCGAAAATGATGTCTTGGAACTCATACGGTGTATCAAATTTCGGAATAGGAGCAATTCCTTCCAGTAGGACCTGAAGAATAGAATTCGTTCTATTAAGGATTCTAATGCCGTGCACGTCCACTCCGACAAAACTGGCAATCTATATCAAGTGGAGCGCAGTACTTACCATCAACTGGTACATAATGATGTAACTAAGGATTACCGTAAAACTAATCGGAGTGTCATTAATGACATCAACGATGCTGGGTTTAAAATCACCTCTGATCGCAGCATCCTGGACCGGAGTGAACCTCTGGACCCTATTTCTCCCTACTTTACCTTGAAGGATCACAAATCCAATTTCCCGAACAACCCTTCTATTCGGCTTATTAACCCTACGAAATCCGATTTAGGTAGACTTAGTAAAAGTATTTTAGATAGAATGATACATGAAATTAGAAGCTTGGCCCCCCTTGTACTGTGGAACAATATTTTCGTGGTGATCGATGAGAGTATGGGCACCAGCGATTCTGCGGAGGTTACTGATCTTATCGGCCTTTTCCCTCTTGTCTCTATCAAGGATGAATTCTCCAAGGTGGGCGGTGGTTTGTACCGCCATGACGCTCTTTTGACCATGACAAAGTGCGGCCTACGCCCTTGCGACAGGTTCAGAAAAGAACTCATAGTCTTCTTTAAAGGCTGCAACCTCTCCATACAAGTTGAGACCAACTTCTCGGTCGTTAATTACCTCGACGTTACCCTCAATTTGTCGAATGGCTTGTACTACCCGTATAGAAAGGCGAATGATACGCTTAATTACATAAGCAAGTATTCTAACCATCCTGCCAGCATAACCAAGAACCTGATAAGAAACCTTTCTTTGAGGCTTTCCCGTCTATCTACAAACGAGCATATTTTCACCGACCATTCCACATATTACAATGAAGCTCTTGCTCGGAGTGGATTTGTCGATAAGGTAGCATATACCGAGTATGAGCATAGACCTAGGAAAAATAGATCCCGACACATTATATGGTATAACCCACCATATAATATGGAGGTGGCCACACCATTAGCTAAGATCTTTCTCTCCCTTATTATGAAGCATGCCCCCCACCCCACCAGCACATAAATATAATAACATTTTTAATAGAAATACCATTAAAATTTCTTACGCTACAACCCCTAACCGTGCGCATAACATCACTGCTTCACATTTAGCTAAACACGTGCAACCCTGTAGCTAGTACTAACTGTAATTGTAGGAATCGGGTTGAATGCCTCCTATCCGGGAAATGCCTCTCAACCACAAATGTAAGGTTGAGACACCCACGTCCCGTAGGGCCTACATAGGGTTAACCGCTAATAGATTGAAGCAGCGTCTTTACATGCATACCCATTCTTTTCTTAACCCTTTAAGAACGAATATGACGTCACTTTCAGCTTATATCTGGAGTCTAAAAGCCAACTACACCGAATATACACTGGGAGATCACTGGGATATCCTAGCTAGGGCTAGATTGTATAACGGAAATAAAATACCATGTGATCTCTCGCCGCTGAAGCCCTGGAAATACTCTACGCCAATGACCACATCCTAAACAAAAAATCTGAGGCAATTTCGGCTTGTAAACATAAATTGCACAAACTTTCCTGTAATACAGCCCCACTTTATACCCCAACGGATAGTACGAACTATACGCGGATGATTTACGTCTTGATGTGGTAGCTAAGTATATTTTATGTCTATAACATTACTTATTTGTAAAGGTAAGTATATATTACCTGCATGTTTTGTCAAGGTACGTATACTTTCTCGTACGTATATTTGCTTGAATTTCTTATAGGCGTATATATTATATTATATATATTGGTACATGTGTATATGGTTATGTGTATACGTGAGTTTTGCGATTGTCTGTGTATGCGGGTTTGCACGTATGTAGGGTGTGCGTATATGTGTACTTAGTGTTTTGGTTAACTTATGTTTAGCGAACATATGTGTATTTACATGTGGGAGCGTGTGTGCGCGCTTTATATACGTATTTATGTGTGTATATTTATATACGTTTATATAATTATATGTATACACACACACACATGTATATATATATATATATTTTTTTTTATATATATATATTTTTATATGTTTTATGTGTATTTGCTGTATACGTTCGTATGTTGCGGGTACAGGCTTTGCGTGGGTTTTTGTATGTGTGCGCGTAGTTTTGTGTACGTGCCTCTATTTGCATACCCATGGCGGATGTTTCCGCGTATGCATGTGTATGTACGTATATGGATGCGTGCATCTATATATTTAATTATTGTTGATTTCAATAATCTCTGTAATTTATTTACATTATTCTTAACTCCGAGAATCATTCGGTTTCCTAAATAGAATTTTAGTCTACGACTTCAGTTATACCGTAAACGTGGTTTTGTCTTTGCGTGTAATTGTTCTCAGCGGTCCACATAATGAGGTATTATCTTCGTTTTTTCCGTTCATTGCCAGTGAACGTTTCCACACACCACCTAATAGAATATTAGTCTACGACTTCATTTATACCATGAACGTGGTTTTTGTCTTTGCGTGTAATTGTTTTCACCGTTCCAAATAATGACGTTTTTTTTTTTTAGTTCTTTGCCAGGTAACGTTTCCACGAACCAAAGTATCGTCGTCCTGTCTTCCTTCGGTTGCAACGTTTTTCGAAATATTTAGTCTGCGTTCACAGATTGATTTTTTTAGTTTCAGAAGATACCGTTAAGGGTGAAAGCAGCGATTCTTTGCTTAAACTTTAATCTGTTATTTTAATAAATATTTGCTCTACGGTTCTTATATATTTCATATATATTTATCCTTATCGAGCCCTCTTTGGATTTTAGTCTTCAAATTTATTATTATTACTATATATATAAAAGAAAATTTCGCTCTACATGGCTGAATACAATAAATGTAATCTGAGTTTTTCGAATACTAATAATGACATTCGATTCGTTTGCAATTATACAAACAAGCCTCAATTTTATAGGCATGTCAGTAGAATTAACACTTCATTCTTGCTCTTATGTTGGCATGCGAACAGAACTGCAGACACTAATGTTTCTGGGTATCACCCTTCATCAGTACAGCTCACTGTTCACCTGCCAAACCGTCAGAGCTAGTGAAAATATATGCTATTTTCAAAAATACACAGTGACTGATCGGCCTGATTTGCATGTTAGCAGACTGGCTGATCAGTCAGATCTGCATATTAGCAGATCCACTGATCAGGCAGATTTGCATATCAGCAGACTGGCCAGTCAGTTTCCTGACGGAGGCGGTGAAAATGAGAGCAGGATGGAAAGATAGGACAAAAGATAGAAAGCAGTCAAGCTGTTCTCGTGAGGTGGCGGCGATACAGTCGTCCATATAACGACCGTATAGCTCAGGAGTAGGTCCAGCGTACTGGGAGAAGATCTGGGCTTCCACGTAGCCAACAAACATGTTCGCATAGTTTGGTCCTATTCTGGTTCCCATCGCTACCCCAGAAACCTGCTGATAGAATTCACCCGAAAAGGAAAAGCCATTGGGGGTCAGAACAAACTCAGCTAGACGGAGAAGAGTGGTAGTGCTGGGGTAAGGGGTAGGGCGAGGAGCGAGCGCTCATCTTCGGAAAGTGGCAGGTCATGGGGTATGGTGACTATAGTGCAGGGGTGTGAGGGAGTGAAAGGGGCGGAGGCGGAGGAGTAAGGTGGTTGGGCAAAGCGTGTGCAGATTCAGTGGTGGGGAGAGGAAAGAGGGTGGTAGGTAACGGGATAGAGGGGTTAGGGTTGAAGGTGATATGAGTATGTGTGGTGACAGCAGGCGGGGAGCCTAGTGTGTGGAGTTTGTTGTTTTTAATGGAAGTGAGGACATTGAAGAGGAGGCAATTGAGGTAAATAATGATTGAGCGAGGAGGGTGTGGCAAGTGGTGGAGAGATGGAGGTAGGCCATGGAGGAGATCTCGATCGCATGAGCTAGCGAGAGGAGCGGGTAAGGATGGGCTCAGTGGTGGGAGAAGAGTAAGAGGTGGGGTGGGACTTGAGGCAGAAACCTCGGGGAATGAAGTGGTGGTGGAGACAGCGACTTAAAAATGTGATCTGACTGTTGTATTTTGTTTTGGTGAAGATGAGGTTGGAGAGGTGCACGGATGATTGGATGCATATAGGGGGGAGAGGCTGGAGGAAGCGCTTGAGGGTGGAATGGAGCCGGCGGAGAAAAGATTTGAGATTGGGCAAGTTGAAGGTACTAGGGTGGGAGTGAAAAATAGACGGGTGAGAAGAAGAAGGTGGTGTAAGAAGATTGTAGTAGAGGAAAGGTGATAGAGAGTCGTGTTATATTCAAATGCAAGAAGCAAAGAAAATTTCAGTGAAACGAAAGATTTCCTGGTGGAAGTTAAGGTATACCCTGGGTTGATATCCAGTTTTAGGTGAAAATCCAATTTGAAAATCCAACGAATTTGAAAGGTCCACGTAAGCGTTGATATATATATATACATAGATACACACACACACACACAGATATATATAAGTAGAAGGGTCATTTAATTTGTTGGAAGTCCGACAAATGTAAATGTTTATAACTAATTTAGAGCACTCAACATGTTACTGGAGTAAATATTCAATGATATTAAATAAATGAAAACTATATTTATAAAAACATATTTATTTCATTATATATATTTCAAGGGTACCAAGACACATTGGTACGCTTTCATCAGATAAAATACAAAGTTTGTTTTATAAATAGAGACATACCTATGAAAATCATACCTTATCGGTTGGATATTCACTGGATAGTGGAAATATATTAGGGATTTTTCAAACTTATGTGTGAATATGCAAATGAATATGTAAATAATTGAAAAACAACCTTTTATTTAAACGACTAGAGAGAGAGAGAGAGAGAGAGAGAGAAGAGAGATAAGAGAAGGATAAAATAGTGCGAGAGAGAGAGAAGAAAGAAACAAGAGAAGATGAATAAAAACTCATATAACTGTTTCTACTTTAGGCGCAAGGCCAGCAATTACTCAGTGCATTACTGGTACTTTATTTTATCGACCCTGTAAGGATGAAAGGCACTCATATAACGTTAATTTGAGGGAAATATATTCTAAGTATATATCTTAATAGTACGTGTATTTATAATTATTAGTTGTTTAAAATTTGTTTATAATATATTTTTCTTCTATTATAAGTAGATAAATAAATAAATAAATAAATACATAAATAAATAAATAAATAAATAGATGGGTATATCATGTTATAGATAATTGTTCTAATGAGTTATGGGGGATATTGGTTTTGTATTTAATGTAAATAAATATTAAGTTAAATTAAATTAAATTAACTGAGTTAATAAGAATATTTATATTTATATGATTTAAAATGGGAAGATCTGGAAAAAACTCCAGTTTAATTTATTTATTCGTTAGTGTGAGACTATTTAGTTAAAATAAATATAGATGTTGAAAGATAAATTTAGCCAGAATCAGTTAGTGGTTATAAATCTATTGAAAAAATATTGATAAAGTATTGAAAAAATATTGAAAAATTTGAAACCTGATATGGAACTTAAAATGCAAGAATATGGACTATTCATTAGCTTGGGAATCAGTTTCAAAAGCACCCGCGTACTGGAACACAGCTTTATCTAGATTCTGCAAATTGTGTATTGAGGACATTTTTTACATACTTAAATGTAAAAACTCTATTAATCTAAGAACGAATTTATTTAATTCTTGTAGACATCGCCAGAATTCAACATTCAGAACTATATATAACTTATAATTATACTTATATTTCTACTTATTTCCATAACAATCTCATCCACTTGGTTTTAATATATTGATATCTCTAAATCATAATATCTATAACATTTGCTGTAATTCCACTTCTTAGTTTCATAAAATATATACGTATATAATTCTAATCTTTTTTTTTATTTTAATTTTAATTTTAATAATTTTTATTTCTTTATTTTTATTTCTTTAAAAATTATTTATCTCTTATAAATTATTATTTTTTTTTTAATTTTCTCAAATTTTTCAATATTTTTTCAATATTTTTCAATAGATTTATAACCACTAACTGATTCTGGCTAAATGTATCTTTCAACATCTATACTTATTTTGACTAAATAGTCTCACACTAACGAATAAATAAATTAAACTGGAGTTTTTTCCATATCTTCCCATTTAAAATCATATAAATATAAATATTCTTATTAACTCAGTTAATTTAATTTAATTTAACTTAATATTTATTTACATTAAATACAACACCAATATCCCTCATAACTCATTAGAACAATTATCTATAACATGATATACCCATCTATTTATTTATTTATGTATTTATTTATTTATCTACTTATAATAGAAGAAAAATATTATATTATAAACAAATTTTAAACAACTAATAATCGTAAATACACATACTATTAAGATATATACTTAGAATATATTTCCCTCAAATTAACGTTATATGAGTTTTTATTCATCTTCTCTTGTTTCTTTCTTCTCTCTCTCTCGCACTATTTTATCCTTCTCTTCTTATCTCTTCTCTCTCTCCATAGTCGTTTAAATAAACGGTTTTTCAATTATTTACATATTCATTTGCATATTCACACATAAGTTTGAAAAATCCCTAATATATTTCCACTATCCAGTGAATATCCAACCGATAAGGTATGATTTTCATAGGTATGTCTCTATTTATAAAACAAACGTATTTTATCTGATGACAGCGTACCAATGTGTCTTAGTACCCTTGAAATATATATAATAAAATAAATATGGTTTTATAAATATAGTTTCCATTTATTTAATATCATTGTATATATATATATATATATATATATATATACATATGTATGTAAAAGGTAAACTGAAATAACAACACAATCGGTACAGTATACGGAAGGAATATATTAGGTTAACGCTTGATATAGCAGGAAGAGCGTTCGGACGTTAGTCTTTCATCAGAAGAAAGGATGAGAAATAAGATAGGGGTGGAATTGGAAAAAATATCTTCAGATAAAAATAACAGGTCCATTCATGTTGATATCTCTTGGAAAACTGTTGGTACTGGCGTTTTGTGTATGATTTATTTTTTTTAGAAAAGTGGATGACGGAGTGCGTCTACCTGAAATGGAAAAAAAACGTTTTGTAAAAAGAGCTATACTTTTGTGCGTGCGTATGCATGAGTGTGTCACTGTGTGTGTCTGTTATACGCCCGTACAAAGCTAAGAAGAAATGTGTGTGTATATGTAAGTCAAAGAGAGTGCTTGTAAGTACGAAGCTGAGAAAAGGTATGTTAATATAAGGGTGTGTATGTGTGTATACAGAGCTGTGAAGGGAAAAGTGGAGTGTGCATATTTTGTCGGTCTGTATTAGTTGTAAGAGCATGTTTCTGACCATAAGAGAACCATAGGAATCTAGGGGTAAATGTACAAGCAAGCGCGTGTGTGATAATGGATGGGGTATTAAAGAAATTGTGGAGGTGAGTTGAGTCCATGAGGGAAATAGGACCCAAAGCCGTAAATCAGACTCTGTTCAGTCCTGTGATCCATGATGTAAAAGGACACCAAGGACTGAGAGAGTAGGGAAGAGTGACCTGGGGAACGGAAATGACGGGGGACAGGAGTATCCAAACCGATCCAACCCACACCAAACACTCTGTCTTCGTCAGCTCTGTAGCCAGGACGACGATTTCGAAACCCATTCCCTTCACATGGCTTCCCGCTTCATCCAGCGTGGATATTCCTCCCCCCACACCCTGATCCAAGCTGCTCTCACCCGCTCCCGTGAAACCGACCGTACCACAGTCCTCTTACCTGACCAGCAACCTCCCAACACCCGCCTTCATTTCCCTCTCACATACCACCCCATCACCCTACCACTCCGGTGACATATCCTCCGTTCCTTCCACACCCTCTCTTCTGACCCCGTCACTTCTCGCTTTTTCTCCTAACCCACTCATTTTTGCATTTAAGCGCGCCCTTAACCTCCGAGACAGGCTGGTACGCAGTTCCTTCTCGTCCTCTCCTACGACTCCACCCGGCTCTCATCCTTATTCTCGTCCCCACTGCAACACTTATCCCTTCATTTCCACCCTCACCGCCCCTAACGGGTCGTTCCGTATCCGCCACTCCTTCGCCTGCATATCCACTCACGTTGTCTATGCCTTCCAGTTTTCCCTTTTGCTGAGCATTTGAGGGACAAACGACTCGGTTTGGATACTTCTGTCATCCGTCATTTACGTTCTCCTGGTCACTCTTCCCTGCTGAGAGATGCTGTGCTGTCGAAACGGCCGGAGCTCAGCCGTCGGGGTCCTGATTCTTTTCCTATTACCCACTTACTGCGTTATGGTCCACCTAGTATCTTACCACACCTTTTTTGTTATATATATATATATATATGCAGAGGTTATATTTAATCTGTTGGGATTCAACAAGCTTAAACATTTTCATAACTGAACTGATATAAAGTACTCAACAAGTTAGTGGAGTAAATATTCAATATATTAATAAATGGAAACTATATTTATAAAACCATAATTATTTTATTATATATATTTCTATCCAGGAAGCTTCAACCGTTAAGGTTGTCTTTTTACCATGTATGTCAATATTTATCTATAAAACAAATCTATTTTATCTGATGAAAGCGCACCATAATTTGCCTTGGTTGCCCTTGAAATATATATAATAAAATAATTATAAATATAATTTCCATTTATTAATATATTGATTATATATATATGTAGGGCGGGTAAAATTCCCAAGATCCATGGACGAGTTCTCTCCAGTGGTCTCTGTCCCTCATTATCGCTGCCATGTCTTGCGTTTCCAAGAGACAAGTGACTGTCCTTAACATATGTTAACCTTGGTCTTCCTATTCCAGTGTGTCCATGCAGGGGCACTGAGTGCAATGTCAACTCTGGATGTTGGTGAGCATGTCCAGCGAACCTCAGTCTCCTCTGTGTCACTTTCGAGCTGACTTTGGGGAGGCGCCCATACAGTTCTGAGTTCTTCATCCTCAGTGTATACTGATTAATGTTCAGAGCCATCCTCAGAATTCTTGTGTAGCACCCATCCACCATTTAAAGAAGTATTTATTAGTCAATTATTTTACAGATTGTATAAATAATATAAATACTGTATCTATTATCCAGTAAGATTCAATCTCATTCCATAGTTAAAGTGTTACATGTGTGGTCTATAGTTATACATATGTGTGTGTGTGTGATTTTGAATGACAAGAAAACGCTTGCATATATATTCTTCCAAATCTGTTCTCATAAATAAACTGTTTAAAATTTACAATGTGTTAATTTTAAGGAACATGTCGACGTAGGAATACAAGCATATACCAAAGTTTTTCCTGGCAAATCTACTCAATTTTCTATGAACCAAATAAGATGCTTGTGTTCATCTGCTAAATATGGTAACCATATTTCCAGTCAATTTACATCTTACTATCTTGAAAAGGAATTGACACATTGGATAATTTAAGTCCATATACACAATGCTTGAAAGACAAATGGTGATCACTGTGATCAATCAATCACAGATCTGAATCAAGAATAACCGGAGCTAAACACCTTTAACTTAATTTTCTGTAAATGGTCCCCTACATCTAATTATTTAGGAGGATTTACAATACCTATAGTCTACTGAAACTTCGCCTCTGATCAGTGATATCAATGAAAGGGATGTTCAGTTTGTAGTGTATGCATTTAACATTTTATATATCTGTGGAAATCAACATCTATCAATATATTTTCCCGTAGCCGTTGTTACTTAGCCCTAGGTCAGCAGACCTATGATCAAATATATTCCAGTCATGACAATCCTTTCTTTTTCTGTTCAATTTATCTCTACTTAAGATTGGTAGGAGGAAATTTGAGGGAGAGGTGACTGCTATATCACACAGGTGAAGCAAACACATAAATGATCTTTCATTAACTAGAACAGACGATGTTAAGAGAAGTGGAAACTCAATGAAGTGGTACAAACCTTGCTAGTCCAGAGAACCAGAAACCATTTTAGTAACAGTAAAAGATATAAAGGAAGGACACTATCTCTGTGAGCCAGAAATGTTGTGTAAAAGCTTGCCTGATAATCACATAGTTTTAGTCACACATTATTTTCATTGCCACACACTTTAGTGAGTGACAATAGTTTATTGCACCAATCACCCATACATTTGAATGGTAGTCTATTTTATTGATTCAGGAGGGATGAAAAGTAAAATTGACATCAGTAAGATTTGAACTCAGAATGTAAAGTTCTTCTTCACTCACGTATTTCTGAGAAAATCATTGGGGCAGAATCCTCAAAAACTCCTACCAGCTGGTCCTGTCAGAAGCAACTGTCTCTAACTGATCTGGCTGGATCCCCAAGCGAGACAAGCTAAGCTCATGGAGGTTATCCAACGATCTTGCTCGGGGTCTACCCTTGGGTTTTCTGTTGCTTGGTTTTGGCCGCAAAATCTACCCAGCAATTCTTTCTTGAGACATTCCCATAGTATCGGAGCTGTGATGTCTGAATTCGGAGAAGTCACAGCTTTACCTTGAGTGACTCTTTGATCTCCATGCTACTCACTCTATCAAGTAATGTTACTCCAAACATTCTTCAGAGGAACCCCGTTTTGACTGCTTGTATTCGCATTTGAAATAATAATGAAATTATTGTGTACAGGGCTCAGGTGCACTACAACTCATCAAATGTGCATGTATAGTACACAGAATAATGTACAAATGCTAGGAAAATGAACAGTGTACGAGTCATGAAATACATGTGTGCGTGTGTATGGAGGGGGACATCAGGTGTAGTGTTGGTGAATTTCAGAAAACATGGAGGTTTTAAAGGATGCAGTATCTTGACAGCTAACAACTGATGCAGGTAGTTTGTTCCATGCTTCAGCAACTCTGAGCGTGAAAAAATGTTTCCAAAAGTCAAGGGAGCTGTGCTGTTTTCTGACTTTATAGGTATGCCCAAGTGACTTTATAGGTATGCCAAGACACATGGAAATCAAAAGGGTGCTCAGGGTCAGGATTGTTGTTAGCAAGATGGTTAATAATTTTGTGGGTGTTTACCAAGTCAGTTGCCAGATGTCGGAGCTTCAATGTATCCATGCCCAGGAAAGCAAGGCGTTCAGAGTATAGTAGATGCCTGATGGAGGGTATTCGCTTGGTTGCACGTCTCTGAGCAGTTTCCAGGCGGTCAATGTTCTGAGCAAGATAGGGGTTCCAGACTGGTGATGCAAATTTTAAGTGTGGCTGTACCATAGCTATATAGAGCTTTAAATAGATAGCTGGAGAGCGGCTGACAAAGGTCTTGCTGACTGAGTGATGCTAAGACACCCTTGGCCTTCTTGACAATTTTAGAGACGTGCTTTGTCCAACACAAATCGCTGCCGACAGTGATGCCCAGCTCACATTCACAAGAAGACTTCTTGATATTAGTGTTGTGGAGAGAGTAAGTGGATGCTGGGTTTTTACTCCCAAAATGCATGGTGGTACACTTGTCCACAGCCAACTTGAGTTGCCAGTCCATGATCCATTGTTGCATTGTGTCCAGGTCTGATTGCAGGAAAGATCTATAGTGTTCAGATCTGTCCTTTTTATCTCAAGGTACAACTTGATGTCGTCTGCGTACTGTGGTATTCTTTAAGTTGGCATCTATGTCATTAATATATGCCACAAACAAAAGGGGACCAAGAACAGATCCCTGTGGTACACCAGATGACATCTCATATGGTGAGGAATGCTCTCCTAGAACCATGACTACCTCTCTTCGACTGAGAATGAAGGATTTCAACCAGTTAAAAAAATCATCCTTCACACCCATTGCAGAGAGTTTTGCCATATGTCTTTTGTGTGGTGCAGAATTGAAAGCTTTAGCAAAGTCAACGTAAACAAGATCCACCCATGAGCTGCCATCAGTGATCCAGGTGATGTCTTCAAGAAACTTGATAAGTTGATCACAGCAGGTGGAGTTAGGGATAAATCCAAATTGCGAGGGCCGGATAAGACTGTGAGAGTTCCAGAAGTTCCAAAGTGTTTCTCTGACACAGGATTCCATCAGTTTGGCAATGCAGCTAGTAAGACTGACTGGACGATAGTTGACAGGTGATGTACAGTCACCCTTTTTGAACAGAGGAATAACAGTGGCAGTTTTCCACTGCTCCGGAGTAGCACCGTTGTTCAGACAGAATTGAAAGAAGAGTGATAGTTGGTGCAGAAGGAAGTACCCACCATGTTTGAGAAGCTGGTACGTAACACCATCAAGATCAGAAGAAGCATAATTGTGTTTATTTTTAAGGTGACGTCGCAACATTGCAGGTGTAAATTCCATAGTTGTAATAGAATCCGATGTCAGAGGTGGTGGAGATGGTACACTTTGGTCTTCAACAGTGAAAATGCCTGCATAGCATTCAGCAATGAGTTCTGACATTCCTTGGGGTCGTCAGAAATCTGGCTTGTGTGGGGATTGCGAACTGGACCAACTGGAGAGCGAGGCCTCTGTAATGAATGTACATACTTCCAGAACACCTTACAGTCAGGGCTGGTTGCTATGCGCTGTTCAAATTCAAGCACTGCCTTTTTTGTCACCCGCTTGAGATGGTTGGATAATTTAATTCGCTTTTTCCTATTGATATCTGATTTATGCAGTTTGTAATCACGTTCAGCATTATAACGTTCTTTCCTGGCAAGTTGCACTTTTTTAATGTTTTTTTCTGCGTATGTGGCACTGATGCTGCACATGCTGTCCATATTGAGTTCATGATGTTCTGGAGTACATTGTTGACATCTCCAGAGTCGTAAAATTCAAGCCAGTTTGAATGTTGCAGCTCGGTGCAGTAACAGTTCGTCTGCTTTATTCCAGTCAAAGTGAGCAGTTTGGAGATAGTTGTGATTTTTGTTACTGCCCTTGAGGGACAGATTGGCAATGATCATAGCAAGATCAGAGTCACTTAAAGGTTCTTCAATAGTAACAGGAGTAGTGGTGAAGAGTAGATCTAAAGTGTTGTCACTTCTTGTTGGGGAGGTGACTACTTGGGACCAGTTCGAGTCCAGCACTAACTCAAGGAAATCATTTGCACTTTGCGGCCAACAAAAGGTTTCCCACTCAATCTCGGGGTGATTGAAGTCCCCTGCAATAAAAACATAAGTGGCTATTTTCCTGGCTGCAGCTCTGAGGATATCACAAAGTTGAGTGTCCTGATGGTAATTTGGGGACAGTAAACGACTCCAGGTAGCAGTGTTGACATGGTCATACGTATATCGCAGAAAAATACTTCTTGCTGCGATTGGTTCAAATCAACGCAAGGAATTACTGAAAAGTTTGAACAAACGTAGACCATTACACCACCACCACCACAATTAATGCTGAAAACCCCATCACAGAGTAAGGAATGTGCCCATGTTTCCATGACTGTAATGAAGTCAGGTTCGATACTTTTGATGTAGGAGTCAAAAAGATGTATCTTATTGCATAGACTACGTGCATTTAAGGACAACAATTTGTACCTTGATTTCAGTCTATGATTATGTGCAGGGGATGGCAGGTTGTTCTGATTTAGTTTCCCAGAGTTTTTTCAGGTTTTTTTTTTTTGTATTCTTTCACTCATTACCCAAGATTCGTTACCATAGGTAAGGGTTGACACAAAAACTGAATTGAAGAGAGTAAGTTTGGCTTTTACACTTACCTTCTTTCTTCTGATTACCAAATGCTGAAGGTGGTACATTATTACACCAACTCCTACAATTTGTAAAGTTATGCAACTAAATACTTCAAAGTGTTCTCTTCATTGTTCCACCATCTCTAAACCTTTGCCCTTAATAAAAATTATCATGATTTTTATGTTGACAAACAGTGATTAGGAAAATAACTGTCATTTAAAAAAAATAACAATTGTAATTTTCAGAAATTTTATTTAATTTGATGTTACACACACATTTCACAGTAGTCCTTCATACCATATATTATATCTAATAACATACATTCCAGGTACCTTCTTATAAATCAGATAATATACACACATTTCACAATATCATATTTGAAACCATATAATGTTGCATCTGAAGATTTGACAATATTGCCCTAGATACCATATCAAATAGTGGATAATATATACACATTCCACAACATTGTCCTTGAAACAACAGTGTACTATGTCTGATAATATATGCACACATTTCACAATATTGTCCTGGAAACTATATCACATTATCTCCAAAAATATACACCTATTTCACAATACTATCCTTGGAACTCTATCATGTTATATCTGAATATATATACATACATTTTACAATATTTCCTTGACACCACACCATATTATATCTAAAGATATACACATATTTTATGACAATGTCCTTGATAGATAAATATATAAACATTTTCAATAAATATGACATGAAAATAAATACATTCTAAAACAAAAAAAAAATATCCCCAGGATATAAACTACAACAATAACAACAATCACAAACTAGTCACTGGTTGGTCAACAGAACCCCTCTTGTGTTATATATATATATACATCAGATTTGATCCACCCAGGTGATTGGGTTAAGGAGACAAAACGTCATCAGAAACAAGAGATAGAAGAGGAAAGAATATCAATAACAACACCAAACATGCACACTGAATAACAAATACACTTACATCATTAAGAAAAACACATAAAACAGTTACATATACATACACATGTACCACATATACACTCAGAAATATAGAGATGTTGTAGCAATTTTCTTCACCCTGTTGACCAAACCCCACAGCAAAAAAAGGGAGTTAATTCTATGCTCCAAAGGTCAAGATTCCTGCCCCAAGCACTGCCTATTTATGGTAACATATATATATATTAATTCTTTACTATTTCTTTACAAGGCACAGATATCTTTTATTGTAAATGTGTCATGTTTATGTATCTGTCAGCTGAGTAATACAGCTAGGAGAGGACTCTTACACCCCTTTGGTAACTGAGGTAATTTTGGATGTGTGGATTGCCTTGATTGCTCCTAAGTAGCTGTCCTGCTCTCTAAGGAATTTACCATATTTTGTATACTGTAGTGTTGCCATTAGAAACAATGAGTTATGACAGTGTTATCATTAGCAACAACCATAACCACAGCTGTGTTCATGATAGCATTGTCATTAGCAACAATCATAGCTACAGCTGTGTTCATGGTAGCATTGACATAAGCAACAATAATAGTTACAGCTGTGTTTGTGACAGTATTTACATTAGTAACAGTGACAGCTATGGAAGTGCTGTCATTAGTGACAGCATTATCTACTATAATATGCTAACAACTGAGATAGTGACTGTTCTGTTGTGCTAGTAACAAAAAGTAACTATCATATTTGTTAGCAATAGCAGTTTGCTAACACAGTGAGATAAATCTAATAAAGGAGATATAGACAAGAATATGAGAGGGTAAGTAGGAAAAACTAAATTAGGTGCTTGGAGCAGGGAGACCAAATGGAGCAAATTAACCTCAGCAAGCAGTTACAAAGGGACTGAGACCAGATCTCTTGGTGATGTTTATCTTGACCAATTCTTCAGCGCTAGTTGGATGGATTCCAACAGTTTTCATTAGGGTGTTCATGGAAGCACCAGCCCTACAAAACAAGATGGTGGAAAAACATTGTATTTACATTCAGTCAAAGATATACATTGGTTATCTAATAGAGAAATGAATACACTTTAGCACATCTACCAATTCCAAATGAAAGACTTCCTGAACACATAAGGGGTATAGTTTGTTTCTCCAGCAGTCTGTGTCATCATCATCACTATTTTCATTTATACGCTTGCTTTTCCAAGCTGACATAGGTTGAATGGGGATTTTTGCAGCAGTATTTTATGGTTCTTTCTTCTTGAGTCAGGCGGTAGTGAGACGTTGATAAAGTTTGAGTTCTACAGTCCTTAGTCAACCATTGCAGTACCCAGATCTATTCCTTTGAGACCTGTACTCATTTTGATGATTTATTTCAAGGTGATATATGGTTGACCAGCTTGTCACTTTGCATCCAGAATCTAAAGGAGCAGTTTCATCATGGTGAGTGATGAAAAACATTTTATGGTTAGTTGCCTCCAAAAATGTAAAGAAAAAACCCTTAACTCATGATAGTGTTGTAGGGGCACCATCCTGACATTCTTTGACAGAAAAAGGAGTCTATCCCAGTACTGAACTGGCACTTTTTGTGTTGTGTCAATCTCAGTAGGATTTGAACTCAGATTGCAGTGAGCTGGGACAAATACTTAAGCAAACTCTAAACATAAAGATATATAAACTAACTCCAAACACAATTAAAACATCCTAAAATACTGTTTTTCCTAAACAGCTAAAAAAACTATAGAAATAAAGCAGACACACACAGAAATAGTTGCAACATAAATAGACTCATTGGTGCAAAACATTGATTTATTTTCACATGGAAATATCAGACTTCTATAGAGGTGGTTGCAAAAAGAACAGATAATGTCCTTACCTGAAAGCGGTAACAAAACCTTGAATAACTTCTCCAGCATTTGGTCCTAAATAGTGAATTCCTACTAGCTTGCCAGCCCCTTCACACATACAGATTACCTGTGTAAAAGACAAAACAAGAACATTATTATTATAACTATGAATTCTACTATTACTACAAACCGTTATTGCAATACTATGTGGATTGGCAGTATCGTTAGAGGGTCGGACGCCATGGTTTGCAGCATGGAGTTACGGGCCTTTACGATCTGAGTTCAAATCCCGCCGAGGTTAACTTTGCCTTTCATCCTTACGGGGTCGATAAAATAAAGTACCAGTAATGCATTGGGATGATTGCTGGTCCTGTGCCAAAAGTAGAAACAATTATTGCAATACTATATGGTTCCTCTACCTGCCAGAAATAGTAGCCAAACCACCCTCAAATCACAGCCTACCATCTAAAGATGGAAAGAGAACAAACACTACAACTACTATTATTACAATCAAAAAGGCAAACTCTTGGTAGTTGCTTAACTTGCTAGAAATAGCAACCAAATATAACTCCAAGCACACTCTACCTTCTTAAAAGATGACACATAGGATAAAGTAGTGTTAGAAACTATTGATATATATAAGATGAAGTAGTCATGATTGTAATGCCTTTCATTATAGGTCTGCTTAATTAAGGTTGACTTGGGGGTTAATCACAGATATACATGTTTAGATTTGTTCTCGTCTCTCCTAGTACAACAATAGCATGCATCTGTCTATGTTACACCCTCAGTAGAACAATAAGCCTCTGTGAATGTTGAATCCCACTCCCAGGACAACACAAATAAATATCTGTAATTATTGTACCCCACCCCCAGTAAAAGACAGATAGACATCTGTAAATATTGTACCCCAGCCCCTGTGCAACACAGAAAGACATCTGTATATAATTACCCAAAGCCCGTACAACACAGATATGTATTGCTGCTCCAGCCACAAACCCAAGTACTGTGGCCATAATGCAGAGGAGCAGAAGATAGCCAAACACCAGGACTTGACTGAGTGCTTTCTAGTGTCAGTCACCATTGAGACCAATTGTGTGCTTAGTCCCTGAACTGCCATTTTCTTCCACAAAATTGGGAGGAGTACATCCTGCTTGAAGGAGCCACTTGAGGTGGAGTGGCTGATGCAGCAGATGTTGCTGGCTCTTCTACACAGCAATGATTTTGTCATTTTGTCCAAGCTGAGGCATGCTACCTAAACTAGGGGTAGGATTGGCTGTTCCCTCTCATTTCTTTCATTATTCAATTCTTTTCTTTTCTCTTTTCATTGCAAACATTGTCTGCTATTGACAAGAATTTGAATCTCTTCTTACCTTGATAAAACACTGTGAGGCATCTCTCTCTGGAATGGTGTACTCCAGTGGTTTATAAAATGAATGGTAAACCTACAAAAGGACGCACATAATCATCATAATTTAATATCTCACAATAGAAGAGGAAATACAAATAATCATTTGCTCTAAGCTGAGGTCTCTGTTCATCGCTATTGTGAGCTTCTGTTTTTCCAATGACAGAGAAGTACCAGATTCAAATAAAGGAATTAAACACTTTTATTTTGTTTCTTCACTAGAATGTTGCCAAGTATTAGCTTTAGTAATATTAGCTTTAGCAATATTAGCTTTAGTAATCATTACTATTTTTACATCCACTTTTTTATGCTGGCATGGGTTGGATGGGATGTTTTGAGAATGTTTTAAAGCTGGATACCCTTCTTAATGTCAACCTTTTTCAACACGCAGGGATATCATCATCATTACCGTTTTACATCCATTTTTCCATGCTAGTATGAGTTAGACAAGATGTTATGTTGTGGGAAATGCTAGGTCAGGTGACCATGTCTTGCTCATACAGAATTGATTTTGGCTTGGTTTATACAGCTGGATGCCCTTCCTAGCGCTAACCTCATTTACAGTGAGTACTGGCTGCTTTTTGTCATGACACCTACATAACCACTTTACAGTGTGGGCTGGGCACTTTTTGCCGTACACGACCACTTTACAGTGTGAGCTGGGTACTTTTTACTGTGTCAACAGAGTACCTATGCTAAAAACCAGGTTATACACAAAGTAGTAGTAGTTTCATCTAAACTTTAGTATATCATATTATGTCCAGCTCTCTTGAGAGTTTCTTACCATTATTCTTATTATATTATATTATTATTAAAAAAAAGGCGGTGGATTAGCAGTATCGGTAGAGGGTCGGACGCCATGCTTTCCAGCATAGTTACGTCCCTTTACGATCTGAGTTCAAATCCCGCCGAGGTTGACTATGCCTTTCATCCTTACGGGGTCGATAAAATAAAGTACCAGTAATGCACTGGGTAATTGCTGGCCTTGTGCCTAAAGTAGAAACAATTATTATAATAAAAATATCATTATTTTGTTATACCATATGTTATTATATTGTAGAAAGCATGCCGAACAAGAGTTGGGAGGACTCTTCAGTTGTGTCAAAGAAATGACAACCTCCATAGTGTTGGTGATCTACATATTAAATGCACCCAGTATACTCTGTCAAATCATTGGTGATAGGAAGGCCATCAAACCATAGAAAACTTGCCAAATCAAGAGTTGGGAGACCTTCAGTTGTGTCAAAGATATAAACTCCCTAGTGATGCAAGGAAATAAGACATTAAATGATGATTATTATCATCATATATTATTATATTATTAGAGGGTCGGATTGGCAGTATCAGTAGAGGGTCGGACGTCATGCTTTGCAGCAGAGTTACGGCCCTTTACGATCTGAGTTCAAATCCCGCCGAGGTTAACTTTGCCTTTCTTCCTTACGGGGTCGATAAAATAAAGTACCAGTAATGCACTGGGATAATTGCTGGCCTTGTACCAAAACTAGAAACAATTATATTATTAGATTTTATATTCAATTATTATTTAATTATATTATGTACCCCACAGCATAGGTTAGTCGTTAGTGATATCTTAGTAAGCAAGAGACGGAATGAGACATACAGGAAGGTGTGGAGAAGAAAGGTCTGGAAGCTAAAAGACCTTTCACTAAAATACAAATTTACGAAAGCCCTTCAAGATGTGTATGACGAAAAAGAAGACGATATAGAGTCGTATGACATAGATGATAACTGGAATCTCTTACGTGACAACTTACTGCAGGCTACTGATGAAACTTGTGGCTGGGGCAGAGCTCCAACCAGACAGAGAGTGACCTGGTGGTGGAACAGCACGGTGGATAGGGCCATTAGAGACAAAAGACTAGCATGGAAGGCTTGGAAAAAGGGTGGGAGTAGGGAAGGATATACAGCCGCTAAGAGAGAAGCTAGACGTCAGGTGTATTTAGCATGCAGGGAGGCCGAGAGAAGGAGGTTTGCCAATGTTCTGCGACAGGAAGATCAGAGACGTGCAGTGTTGCACACATCATCAATCAGGCTATATATGGCGGTGTCATACCCAAAGACTGGGGCAGCAGTATTCTCATAAATTGCTACAAAGGTAAAGGGGATGCTCTGGAGAGGAGCAATTATAGGGGTATAAAACTGATCGATGAGGGTATGAAAGTGGCAGAAAGGATATTAGCGCAACTAATTAGAGAAAGGGTCAAACTAGATGAGATGCAGTTTGGTTTTGTGCCTGGGAAAAGTACAAAAGATGCCTTCTTCTTGGTGAGACAATTACAAGAGAGGTTCTTAGAGAAGAATAAGCCACTATACTTTTGTTGACCTAGAGAAGGCCTTTGATAGCGTACCCCGATCTGTCATCTGGTGGTCCCTAAGGAAACTAGGTGTTGAGGAATGGCTTGTGAAGACAGTGCAAACTTTGTACAGAGGTGCTGTCAGTAAAGTCAGGGTAGGAATGGATTTTAGTGAAGAATTCCAGATACAAGTAGGAGTACATCAGGGTTCGGTCCTCAGGCCGCTCTTGTTCATTATAGTCTCCAAGCCATAACAGAGGAGTTTAAGACTGGTTGTCCATGGGAACTTCTCTATGCTGACGAATCAGTAGAGGAGCTAGAGAATAAATTCTGGCTATGGAAACAGCAGTTGGAATCAAGAGGACTGAGAGTGAACCTAGCTAAGACAAAAGTGTTGATGAGTAGAAAAGAGGACAAAACTCTGATTCCGTCAGGGAAATGGCCATGTTCGATATGCAGAAAAAGAACTGGCATAAATTCTATAAAATGCACACAATGCAGATCTTGGGTACACAAAATATGTAGTGGGATAGCATGCAAACTAACAGGTAGGGAGAAATACGCATGCAGTAGATGTACAGGGAAATTAGACAGTAGAAGTCGCATTGATAGACACATTTTTCAAATACAGGTGGGTGCTATAGAAGTGGTTGATAGCTTCCGGTACCTAGGAGATCAGATTAGCATGGGAGACGGGTGTTCTGAGGCCATAGTATCTAGAATAAGGACGGGTTGGAAGAAGTTTAGGGAGCTGCTTCCTCTGCTGACGAAGAAGGGTTTCTCCCTGCATACGAAAGGCCGGTTATATGATGTCTGTGTGAGGAGCACAATGCTGCATGGTAGTGAGACATGGGCAGCAACTGCAGAGGATATGCGACGGCTGGAGAGAAATGAAGCAAAGATGCTCTGTTGGATGTGCAATGTCAATGTGCGTGAATGACCGAGCATGGATGTGTTGAGAGAGAAACTGTGAGGGATAGATTGTAGTGTGCGAGAGAGGAGACTGCAATGGTATGGACATGTGATGCACACGGAGGATGACCGATGGGTGAAGAAGTGCCAGGAAATGCCAGTTGAAGGAAGACATAGTAGAGGTAGACCACAAAAAACATGTGTGGAGATGGTGAGAGAAGACCTCAGATCGCTGAAGCTCACAGTGGAGATGACAAAGGACCGTGACAAGTGGAGAGATGCTGTGCTGAATAGGACGCTTCCCACCCTTGCAAGCAGGGAAAAGCGGACGTAAAATGATGATGATGATGATTATTAAATTGTCTAATTATATTATATTATACCATAACTAGCAGTAAAGCCTGGCGTTGCTCAGGGCTGCTCAGTAGCTATGTTAAAGTTACAATGTTAAGTTCCTTTCTTGGCTTAAAACTGTAGAGTCTATAGTGTAGATTTTCATGTGGTACTTTTGATTAATATTCCCTCAACCAACAGTATGCCTTATGAAGTTAAGAAAACATAACCATAACTCGAATGTTAAAACAAAAGAGGATGCTGGGGATAAAAACTGCACTGGTAATCTATTAACAAAAATTGAAAATGTAAACACTGCAACACTTGTCTCAGAAAAAAACAGCAGCGTAACCAAACTATCAGTTATTTTGAAACAAAGAAATTAGATGGACATGAAAAACAAAAAGAAATGCAATTTCATCGCCTATTACCTCTCTGCACGACTGTCTGTCTGCACAACTTTATCGCCTATATCACCTCTCTGCACGACTGTCTGTCTGCACAACTTTATCGCCTATATCACATCTCTGCATGACTGTCTGTCTGCACAACTTTATCGCCTATAGCAGTAAAGCCCGGCGTTGCTTGGGGCTGCTCAGTAGCTGTGTTAAAGTTACAATGTTAAGTTCCTTTCACATTCATCTGTAGAACAAACGTAGCCCATGTGTCAAGTTTTGTGAAAATCGGTTGCGAACTCCAGAAGTTATGACGTTTTGTTGCATTGCACTGCAGTGCTTCAGTCGACTACAAGGAAGTGGTTAAAGGGGGTTATCTGCCGGGAGGCCCTATAATCAATATCTGGAAAAATGAAAGTGTCCATGACCATCCGGAGTACATAAGTTAAGGCTTAAGGCATAGGTTATGCCTTAAGTTTGGTGAAAATACTGTAGAAATGCATAAGGTTTACACACACGCACGCGCGTGTGTGTATGTATTTGTGTGTGCGTATGTATATGTATGTCCGTCAGCGCATACTTATGTACTGGCCTAAATCTTCATTATTTACTTTTACTATTTTAAGGCAAAAGTTAAAATCCCGTCGAGGTTAACTTTGCCTTTTATCCTTACAGGGTTGATAAAATAAAGTACCAGTTATGTACTGGGTAATTGCTAGCCTTGTGCCAAAAGTAGAAACAACTATTTTAATAACCTCTGTCATTTTCGTTTACAAATTTATTTACATCATTCTTAAACTCGGGGCTAGTTATT
Source organism: Eledone cirrhosa (assembly GCA_964016885.1). Taxonomy (NCBI): domain Eukaryota; kingdom Metazoa; phylum Mollusca; class Cephalopoda; order Octopoda; family Eledonidae; genus Eledone; species Eledone cirrhosa. The sequence continues at coordinate 207,498,451 of OZ024741.1, read as the reverse complement.
TTAAATAGAATATTAGTCTAACGACTCCATTTATACCATAAACTTGGTCTCGTCTTTGCATGAAATTGTTCTTCTCGGTCCACATAATGACGTATTATCCTCGCTTTTTTTCCGTTCATTACTACGGAACGTCTTCACGAACCAAAATATCATCTTCCTGTTTTTCTTTGGTTGCAACGTTTCTCGAAATATTTAATTCTGCGTTCACAGATTGAATTTTTTAGTTTAAGAAGATCCCGTTAATGTTGAAAGCAGCGATTCTTTGCTTAAACTTTCTTTCTTTCTCAACCCTCTCCCTTTTTTCTCATACCCACTCTCTCTCACTCATACCCCCTCTCTCGCTCTTCCTCTACAGAATGGAGAACAATAAAGAACGCGCAGATCTCTCTTTCTCTCTCTCTGTCTTTATATATATATGTGTTTATTATATTTATGTGTCTATCTGATTATCTTGTACCTCTCTCTGTATAACAACCTATCTCACTCCCTTTCTCTTTTTAGATGATTAGTACTCATGATATATATATATAGACAGAGTTGCAACATGTATGTAGTTTCATAGATGTTTTAGGGTAGTAGTGAGAGGAATTAAGCGTGTAAGAGAGAGGGATACAGCGTGTATTTAGTTTTATCGATTTTTTTCATAGAAGCAGGACATTTTTGACAAAGTTTATTATGCGTTGACCAACCTTGGTAAATTTGGAGCACATTGGAAAAAAAATCATCAAAATCGGTAGAAAAATGTGGAAATGCATAAAAATCATACACACACACACAGACAGACATCTTCCGTTGTATATATATAGAGATAATAATAAATACTTACTTCAATGTTATCTTCTCCAAAGCGATGAATTGCTGCATCTTCTGAAATTCCAACAAAACTATACTCCAGAGGTGTGAACACAGCAGTACCAACCTGTATATATATATAAAAATACATATATGAACATAACTGTATTAAACTTTAAATATATATATATATATATATATATATATAATGCCCAAATACCAAAGATGAAAATTAAGATATTTTGTTGTTCTAACATGTTTCTACAAAAGTGAGAAGAAAAATATAAAGGAAAAAACAAAAATAGTAAAAATATTGCTCAAGCTCTATTATTCTTATATAGCTGTATCTATATATTATCTCAGCATTGACTCAAGCAATTAGACATCAATTTTGCTAATTTCTGTGTCATCAAAGAATTTATAAAATATTTAAAGAAGCATTTTCAGTGAAATGACATTCTTAAAACAACAATTACATGATATATGAAAGATAATGTGCCTCTATCAATAACTTTTAAAAACAAATTCTATACATGTTTTGTTTTTTACCACAATTCATGATTTTATTTATAAAATAATTGAATAAACTCCTTGGGCAGTTTTGACCACTTTTTTTTTTCATTTGAAGGGGTTATACTCATATATTCAATCTAACCAAGAATTTTGTAGCTTAAAACTATGCATAGTTTAGCAAAAAGCCAAACATACTATATTTCCTGGCACTGAAGATGCTTCATCCTCGAGGACGCACCCTAATTTTGACATCCAAAAATTAAAAAAAATAATTGTTTCTACTTTAGGCACAAGGTCAGCAATTACCCAGTACATTACTGGTACTTTATTTTATCGACCCCGTAAAGATGAAAGGCAAAGTTAACCTCGGCAGGATTTGAACTCAGACTGTAAAGGGACGTAACTATGCTAGAAAGCTTGGCGTCCAACCCTCTACCGATACTGCCAATTCACCGCTCTTAAAAAAAAATAATAAACAACCTTCAGCCTCCAGGACGCATGGTAGATTTTTGAAACTTATTTTAGGAAAAAAGTAGCATCTTCAAGGCTGGGAAATACGGTAATTTAAATCTAATTCTTACTATATGCTTCATAAATGTTTCATTTGTTTAGATTCTGACAAATGATAATACCTTTAAATAGACAGTTAGGAATGGCTCGAGCACTTTAGAGTAGTGGTTAATATGGCATTCCAGCATATGGCAGATGTGAGGTTTATTTCAAGCAAGCAGTTTTGTCCACTTTTTTCAATCTCATAGGTTTATATCCCCATTTTATTTTATAGTTACTTTATAGTTATTTTATAGTTATTTTATGGTAACTTTGCAAAACGCAAAACATACTTTAGGTTTCATTCTTACTACACACTTCAAAGACAATTCATATATATATATAATATATAAGCAGCTAACTAGATAATTTAATATATTTACATATATAAACACAACTGTATTGTGCTATAGCATCCTCATTGTTCTAACATCAACTTTTTCCATTTTAACATGGGTTGTACTAAACTTTTTGGAAGCAGTATTATATGGTTACATACCTGCTGTCAACTCTTACTTTTTTTAAGACTCTTTTCCACTAATCTTCACATGTTGAACTGTTATATTGTGGTACATGTTGTCAAAGCAGGGAACAAACAGACAACACTGGTTGTTTAAGTGGTATCAATATGAAAACATACACAGACAAACACACACACACATTCATGTCGTTTTGGGATCAATCTCAGGTGTTTGTACTTTGGGCATGTGTACTATGACAACAATATTTTGTGAGTGAATTTAGTTGACAGAAATAGGTAAGTTAGTGTTAACGTAATTAATACAGAAAACACTAAAAAGGAGAGAGAGAGAGAGAAGGAGAGGGAGACAGTTAAACAGATTTGATATATACTAGATTATCATTAGTGTGTTCATTATTACCTCTTTCTCACCTTCAAACTTCTACCCATGGACCAGCACCCATTATCATTTCAACTCTACCTCTCACTCATTATCAATTATCACTCCACATGGACTTTAAACAATGTTCATGATGATGATTCTCTCTCACTACAACCTTTTACCATTATATGTCTAATGCCCAATTCATTGCCTGCATGAAGAGGGAAGGCATCAGGTATATCTCAATATTTGGTACTGTCAGCCTCTACTATTAATCTATCTTTGTCTCTCACTATCCTAAAGAAACTCTTCATTGACATATTGACATTTACTTGTCACTAGCTCCATGACACACCACTATGGCTCAATCTCCTACCAACAACCAATTTATAGCTAACACTGTTAATCCATCTACCTCGATATCACTGTGTTTCACCTTTCACACTCATATTCATTCTTTCATATTCTCTCCCAGGACACTCTTATCTATCACTCAGTAGCTCTCTCTCCCACCATTGCACACCTGTATTTCTCAATTTCCCACTAATATCCAGCATATAGCTACCATTGTCTCTCTCCCACACATATCACCCTTTCACTTCTTCCTCTTCACATCCATATACACATTCTTGTGACCCCACTTCATTTAAACTCTTAGCCACCACTTTTCTTCAAATCACACTCTTAGGCATTTTTGCCTTGAAAGAAAGATTGGAAAAAACACTGAGTGCAGAATGTTGGCACTGCAATAAAATACACTCTGTAAATCAAATCAAAGTCAACTTCTCTAGTGCTGGTGCCATGATAAAATGCACCCAATACATTGTTCAGAGATCGGTGTTAGGAAGAGCATCCAGCCACTGAAATCATACCAAAAATTGGAGCATATAAAAGAGATGTGATTCTCTAATCTGGGAGGGCAGTAACTCTGAATAATCACTGACTAGGGCCATAATGATAATTGTTTCTACTTTTGGCACAAGGCCAGCAATCACCCTGGTACTTTATTTTATCGACCCCCGTAAGGATGAAAGGCAAAGTTAACCTCGACGGGATTTGAACTCAAACCGTAAAGGGACTAGGGCCATAATGATAATGATGATAAGGATAAGTGAGTTAGTATATGGATAAAAGAAGGATGAGCACAGCTGGACCATCTATGATTATAGGCCTACTGGATTAAAGTTGACCAGGTGAGGCAGTTGGAATCAACAATAACAGACATAACAACAATAATTTCCCATGAAATATCATGAAGAGATGAAGGAAAAAAGATGTAACTATAAAGAAATACATTTCTATTTTTTAGGTATGAAAGATCCAAAATAGACAATAATAGAGACTAAATCTAACCTTGTCATAGTCCATCTGTATTTTTGAGCCTCCATAAAGACGATGTGCTAAAAGCTTGCCAGCTTTTACTGCTACTGGAGTCAATTCCGGTCGACCCTGGAGAGGAGAGTGATTCAACAGGATGGAAAGAAAACAATATTTTAAAAATAAGAATACATAATTTTAAAAATATGCAAAATATACAAAAATACCCTCAGTAAAAGTGATGGAAAGGAAGTATGAAAATGAAGGGAATTTGAGAAGTTTGTTTCATTTTGAGGAAAGGTGGACCAGAGGTTAGATCTTACACACACATGTAAGCAGATATCCACACACAGATGCATATGACATAGTTGATATACCACCGTTATTGAGTGCAGTACAACACATCACCAATGACATTATATATATATATACATATTAAAACGCTGTCTCTAATTCTTAGACAACTCAATCAATGGATAAAATATACAGATAAAATATCACAGTCAGAGAAGTAATTTAACATATTAAACTTATGCCAAAATATTAATTTAGGGGACTATAAGTCAAACTGACTAAAATATGTTAGTCTAACTCATATAATCATCTCCCTACCATGGTTTCTAGAATAAAAGAAACAATATTAATTATTTCAAATCATTGGAACAACCAACAACCAGTACTGGAAGAACTTATTCTATCATCTATCTTTCAAACAAGAGCAGATATCGATCATAAAATACACAGAACATTTCGTAGATGAAAACAGCATGGTGTCCAACACGTTGCTTTGTTAAACTGCTAAATGAACAAATCTCTCTATATATATTAGGAAAATACAATAGGCTTATAATGATGCTAGAAATAGCAGCAAAAAAGCCTCTAAATCTACTCTACAATGACTGAGTAGCTAATATCAATTAAAAAGTTATTTGTCTCTAATACTTAGACAACTCACTAAATGGATAAAATATCACTCAGAGAAATAAATTAACATATTAAACTTATGCCAAAATATCAATATCAATATATCGTTGTAGTGATTGCATCGCTAACAGGGCTGCCTCTATATCAATTCTTTGTTTATATTTTGAAGTAACCCCAAAGGGATCAATAAACTAAATCTTTAATGTTCATTACATCCAATGATGTCGCCGATTGTCCTATGTTATGATCTGTTGACATAAGCCGGCCACAGAAATACCTATTATGTAATTGTGCAACATATTCGGTTATCTTTATTTTCATTGAAATATATATATATACATATTGGCCATGTGTATGTGGTTTAGCATAAGTACACTATATTCCAGCATATAGTAAAAAGTGGCTAAAAGTTCCATCCAGCATGGAAAAGCCAACGTAAAAGTGATGATAATGTCAATATATATAAGTTGGTAAGCCTATGTTGCTAACTGAAGTAGTTACACATTACACATTTATGACATTGGTCAGTGTATGTGTGTAAGTGAGGTACATGCACACAAACACTAACATACTTACAGAGACACACATTTATATACAACAATTGGTAGGATTACAAGAATGTTTCTCAAGCAAGGTACAAGTTGATATATCTATTTTTCAAGCAAAGTACTCATAAAAAATACATCTGCAATAGCATATATATATATATGTAGAAAGAGAGATAGAACAATAGCTAGATATATTTGATTCCCAGCATGTCATAAGGGCATCTAGCTACAAAACACTGCCTCAAAATGATCTGTCCAACCCATGGCAGCATGGAAAATAGACATATAGATAACTAGCAGAATGGCCCAGCGTTGCTCGGAATTCTAAGCATAGATTGGCATGTTTATCCCTCCTTTCTGAAATAGTACAGAGAAGTATGGAATACCTCGGCCTCAGGATGGTGTCTACAATTTGTGCTTATAAAAAAAATCTGTCGTAGATTACCAAAATAAATACTTTTGTTTATATTTTGTTATTGTGTATGCAAAAATATCTGTACACGAATATATAATTATATATATATATATTAAAATAACAGATTAAAGTTTAAGCAAAGAATTGCTGCTTTCACAGCCAGACATACAGACAGATATTATAAGGGCGCAACATTATATCTATGTATCTATATAAAAAGAAAGACTAAGAATTATAAAGAGAGATCACTAAATCACCTAATGCGGTCCCTAGGGCATTGAAAATTTGAAATTTTTTTGCTCAAAAGACTCACAGAACCATAAGTATTACATGTGCAAAGTTTGAAAACAATTGGTTGGGTGGTTCTCGAGTTTTAGGGAGTCAGACAGACAGTCATCAGACAGACAGACAGACATTCTCTGTTTTAGATATATAGATGATAATGATACCACCATTATCATCAGATTTTCCTCTGCTTTTACAGACTGGTATATATATTTGAATGCTAGTCTGTCAACAAAAAAGAAAGTACTCAATACATAGTATTTTGTCATCATTATGTACTTTCATATGCCTTTTAAGACCATAAATTGATTTTCAGATCTTTATGCACACCACACATGGTGTCTCATTTAGTATTGGAGGGATAGTGCTGCATACAGTTGGTCTTTTGTGATTTTAAATGAGTGATGTACCCAGATTTATAGAGCATTAGACGACCACACACTTCACATCTCCAGCTCCCTATGTTCTTATTGTGGTTCATACTGTGGCCTATTTGAATCTGATACTTAAGTCTTTCATGGTCGAGGCATCTCTCTTCATCATCACTATTTAATATGTCTTTTTCATACTTGCAAGGGTAAGACAGTTGTCACATTTTGAGGCTAGACTAGTCAGCTGGTTGCCTTGCTCAACTGTCCCATTTCTGGATTGGTTTCTACTGCTGGATGCTCTTTCTAATGCTAGCCAATTGACAACTGCTGTCTCTCTCTCTCTCTTTATTTATATATATACAAACCGCCGTCTCAGTTTGAATTCATTCGCCAAAATTTGAGGTTTTCTCCCCAGTAGAGTTACACAAGTGCTTTCAAAATGCTGGTGCAGAACAAAATACCTGTTGAGAAAGTGATATCCTTGTTCGATCATTATACCAACGGCTTATTTTTTTTAAGCAGACAGTATTATTGATTTAGTATTATCCAGTACTGGATTATACCATCATTTCCAAGGGTCCGGGTAAATATTTCTTTCATATTTTGTTTGACCCATTTAGCTTGCTTTGTTTTTTGGGGCTTAGGTGGTTGATAGCTTCTTAACCGCCATCTCAGTTTGTATGGCCTTTATAACATATGTTTATTGCTCTGGTCTCTTTTGGTCCCATGGGAACTTCTGTATGCAGATGATCTAACTCTCATAGCTGAATCTATGGCAGAGTTAGAGAAGAAATTTCAAACATGGAAGCATGACCTAGAATCAAAAGGTCTTAAAGTTAACTTGTCAAAGACTAAAGCCCTAATATGTTGAAAGGAAAACAGGACCCAGATTCCCTCAGGAAAGTGGCCCTACTCAGTGTGAAGGAAAGTAGTAGGTAGAAATTCCATTGTATGTCCCAAATGCAAGCTATGGAGGCACATGGCTTAGTGGTTAGAGCATTGGCCTTGCAATTGAAAGATTGTGAGTTCAATTCTCAGACCGGGTGATGTGTTGTTTCCTTGAGCAAGACACTTTATTTCACATTGCTGTAGAAATGAGATGATAGGGACTGGGGTCCCTATCATTCCACTGCAAAGTGGTCGTGGAGGTGCCACAGCAAAAAAGCACCCAGCACTCACTGTAAATGAGGTTGGTGTTAGGAAGGGCATCCAGCTAAGGGCATCTATAAAAGATGTAGTGGGATCACAGGCAGGTTGACAAATAACATAGGTTTTATATGCGGCCAATGCACTGGTGGAGTAAGTAGCCAGAGCCCACAGGATACTAGCTCCTTTAAATGCCTCAATGGCTCTGTAGGAATAGACAACAGTTTCTGTTACCTTGGTGACCAAAAAAGTACAGGAGCCAGAGTAAGAACAGGATGGAGAAAGTTCAGGGAGCTACTATCACTGCTAGCTACAAAAGGTTTTTTCCTCAAAATGAAGGGTAGATTGTATGATGTATGGCTGTGAGACCTGGGCGCTGTGTGCAGAGGACCTGCGAAGATTGGAAAGAAATGAAGCCTGCATGCTCTGATTGATATGTAATAGTAGCGTGCATGAACAACAAAGCATCAGTGACATGCAAAACGACAAAGCGTTAATAGGTGTAAGAGGGATCAGATGCAGTGTGCAAGAGAGGGGATTGTGTTGGTATGGACATGTGACGTGTATGAAGCATGATAGCTGTATAAAAAGGTGCAGGGTGATAAAAGTTGATGAAAGCTACGGAGTATGAAGATGCAGAAAGACTTGGTATAAGGTGATAAAAGCTGACCTTGCACAATTACACCTCTCAAAGACAGGATTGACATATTTGGCATTATGCTGTAATACAGAAAACCCACCTTCCCATGTACATAGACTGAAGCATGCATCTAGTATGCACCTCATAACCAATATCCTCCCTATCCTTTCCATACACCCTCATGCCCTACCACCCCACCGACATTTGATTACACCATCCTTTTTCCCATGCCTTTACACCCCTACCCCAGTCTCCAGCCCACACTGTAAAGTGGTCATGTAGGTGTCATGACAAAAATCACCCAGCACACACTGTAAATGTGGTTGGCATTAGGAATAGCATCCAGACATAGAAATCAAGTCAGAAACAGTTCTGTCTGAGCAAGACATTGTCACCTGACCCGACTTGCCTCAAATGGGACAACATGTCTAACCCATGCTAGCCACGAAAATAGACGCTGAATGATGATGATGATGATGATGGTGATGATGATGGACAACAGTTAGTACATCTATATTGACAAGTGAGATACTTACATATAGCACATCTCCTATAGCATATATATTTGCAACAGAAGTCTTCTCCCCATCTCCATCATACCCACCAATTATTTTACGAGAGGAATGATCCACTTTGACAGAAGTGTTTTGTAATTGAAGGGTCTGTGTCTCTGGTTGACGTCCTACAAATATATTTGGTTGGAATATATGTCTTCACATACATGTCTAAACTTTTAAGAATACATATCTAACCATTCTAAAAATACATTGCTAATATTTATAATAATCTTAGTATATGTATCATATGATATATGTTTAACAATTTGAAGAGTAAATTAAAATCATGTCTGCAATATCAAAGTCAGAAATATTTAGTTCACAATGCAAGCGTGGAAGTTGGACGTTAAACGATGATGATGATATAGGGTGGTTACAAATAAGATACATAAATATAGGTTCATTGTATCTAAGCTAATCGCAATTAAGTATGTAATATGTGGAACAGTAAAACTTAAGGTCTAAGTTAGAAAGACCTACTTCAGTCAGAGTTAGGTCAGTAAGAGGTGTGACAATCAGTGCTATGTCAGTAAGAAACAGGTTATTAGGACACATGTCAGTAAAACCTTTGCCAGTAAGAAGCAAGCCATTCAGTCCCATGTCAGTCAGATCAAGGGTTGATTACAACGCCATCCAATGCAGCCTGGCCTCAGACAGGCTCATGAACCAGCTCAACTGGCACTGCCTTACCTATTTTCGCGTGGCCTCCAAACCCCACAGTGGAGTCTGGCTCAACACTTTGCCCTCCTTCTCCACTGGCACGCAACTTGGCAAAGATAGCCTGCGCCTCAAGGCTTCCCTGAGGCTTGGCCTCTGGATCTGCGAACCACATAAATGCTACTGTGGATCCTCCGTGGACTCTTTCGGCCTCCATACACTTTCCTGTCGCCACAGTGCCGGCCATCTTCCAGGCCATGCTGCCCTCAATGAGGTCATAAAGCATGGCTTGGATGCTGCAGACTTCCTATCCCAGCTCGAGCCGGTGGGGCTGGACCAAGGGGAGGGCAAAAGGCCAGACGGTATGACCATCTTCCTGTTCTGCGTTGGCAAACCGCTCTGGGATGCCACTTGCAGCGACACTTTCTCTAGCCACAACCTGGTGCAGTCTGCGACTAACCCAGGTTCTGCTGCACGTCGGTCTGAGGAGGGCAAACTCTCCAAGTACCGGTCGCTCTCCGACAGGCTTGCGGTTGTGCCCTTGGCAGTGGAGACTTCTGGTGTCCTTGGCCCTAGGGCTACCTCCCTACTCACAACCATAGGTGCTGAGCTGGCCAGCTGCAGGTGTGAGCCTCATGAGATAAAATGGCTTTTCCAGCACATCTCCCTTACTATCCTCCGGGGAAATGCCTTCTCCATTCTGTCTGCCAGGGCTGTGGCGAGGCCAGCATGTGGAAGTCCATTTGCTCACCATACAGAGAGATGGGGAGGGTGAGAGAGATGGAGGTGATGACAGTGACAGTTTGGCCCTTCCACGTTCAGACCATATCCTTGTGGTTGTGTTTATTATCTATCATTCATTCATTTCATTTCATTTTACGTCCGCTTTTTCCCTGCTTGCAAGGGTGGGACGGGAACTGATTCTGGCTTGATTTCTACAGCTGGATGCCCTTCCTAACACCAACCTCATTTACAGTGAGTGCTGGGTGCTTTTTTGTCGTGGCACCTCCACGACCACTTTGCAGTCGAATGATATGGACCCCAGTCCCTATCATCTCATTTCTACAGCTGAGTAAACTGGAGCAATGTGAAATAAAGTGTCTTGCTCAAGGAAACAACACATCACCCGGTATGAGAATTGAACTCACAACCTTTTGATTGCAAGGCCAATGCTCTAACCACTAAGCCATGTGCCTCTATTTATCTATATAGAAAATTATTTATTTCCCTTCTTGTAATATTTTCTTCCATCTGGTGAACAGCTAAGCTGAATTTAAAACAGATGTTTAGATAGATCATAATGAACAGATAAAGATAAGAATAAGATTAAGATAGCTAGACACAGAGAAAGTGAGGAGTAGAGAGATAGATGGATAGAAAATAGATAAAAGCAGAGTGAGAGAGATACCTAATTATATAGAGATAACAAGATACAAAGACAATGAGAAAGTTAGAGAGAGAGGAAGGAAAACATTAGCGAAAGAGAAAGAGAAAGCTATAAGGAGAGAAGAGAGAGGAAATAATTAGATATATAGAGAAAATAAAATGATAGATAGATGTATTGATAGGCAGATGTATGGATACATAGATAAATAGACAGAGATACAGACAGATAGATAGACAGATATACAGACAGACAACCAGACACACAGACCGACAGATAGACAGATAAATAAATAATGAAATTCTACCAGTAGCCATGAGGACTGTATCGTAAGTATCAAAGTGCTCTTTCCCCTGGCTGTCTTGGTATTTAACCCTCAATTGACCACCAGGTCCATTCAATTGGTCTATTTGTAAAGGATAACACTTCTTCAGGAACTTGGTACCATGGTTCTCCATGTGTTTACATACAAACTGAGCCATTTCCTGCAGCAAACAGAGGAGACATAATGACTAATGAAGAAAAAGTGAAGGAAAAGAGCCCCGTTTTGTGTGTTTTGGATACTGCCATTTTAACAGTGTTTGTAAGCAAGCATTTTTAGGTAGCTGTCATGACAATGATTTCTCTATATTCTTGTGTTTAATTTTGATGATCAATGGCAACTTCATCACCCATGTTACAGCCACATTTATCTATCCTACTTCTGTTACTCTTAATATAGCATAAATATGTAATGTAGAAATGAACAATTAATAAGAACTAAATATTTAATGTTGTACTTAACACATAATGTAGCACTAAACACTTAATACAACATAAAAACTTAATGTACCAAAAACACTTAATGTAGCACTAAATACTTATGAAGCCGAAACATTTAATGTAATACTAAATACTTAATGTAGCATTAAATAAGATAGTCTAAACACTTAATGTAGCACTGAACAATGTTGTCAGTACACTCATCAACAGTTGCAATGTGTATGTACTTGTGCTTGAGCAGGAATTGAATTCATTTGCCTTCAGTTCAATAGTAGTATTTATCACTTAAATATGACATTTGTCCAAAACTTTAAGACCTACTGGCCAGTGAAAAGAGTAAAATTTGTCCAGTTTATCCCACTGGACAGTGTAGAGAGTACATTATGTCCAGCTTCTCACACTGGACAGTGAAGAGAGTACATTATGTCCAGTTTGTCACACTGGACAGTGAAGAGAGTACATTATGTCCAGTTTGTCACACTGGACAGTGAAGAGAGTACATTATGTCCAGTTTGTCACATTGGACAGTGAAGAAGGTACAACCTGTCTAGCTTGTCACATTGGACAGTGGAGATAGTACATCATACATCTTCGTTTTTACATCTACTTTTCACACTGGCTTAGATTAGATGGGTTGTCACATTCTGAGGCGAGACCAGCATGGTTTTTATGAGTGGAAACCCTTTCTAACACTAACCATCTGCATTTTTGCATGGCATCAGCACAACCACTTTACAGAGTGGACTTTGTGTGTTTTAACGTAGCACCAGCACTACCTCTTTACAGGATGGACTGGGAGCAATTTATCATGACACCAGCACTAGAGAGCTTGTTACATGGTCATCCAGATTGAAGAGTCCTCAGACCCTATAATGTTACTGTCTCAGCCAACAAACATTGTAGCTTCTGGTCTCTCACCACATTTACTTTTAGTATTGCCGTGCTTGTATTGAAGAATGAGTACAATATATTTAAATCCAATCACTGGCATAGTATATTTTTGGCCCCCCCAGGTATCAAGACAAAAGCGCCCAACCCACACTGTAAAGTAGTCGTGTTGGCAACATGACAAAAAGTGGCCAGTCCACACTGTAATGTAGTCATGTAGGTGACACAACAAAAAACACCCAGCACACACAGTAAATGTAGTTGGTGTTAGGAAGGACATCCAGCTGTAGAAACCATGCCAAAATCAGCCACGGCTGAGCAGAACATGGTCCTCTGACCTGATTTTCTCCCAAAGTATCAACCTGTTCTCCCCATGCTAGCATGGAAAATGGCCATTAAACGATGATGATGATGATATCCACTGAACAGTGGAGAAAGTTCAACAAGTACAGATTGTTACATTGCAATTAACCAAACAATTAACCATTGTATGTCATTATAATGGCCCAGTGTTGATTTAAGAAGAGTCCGGCTTGATTTATCTCACCTGGTCAAACGCTCGCAGAGGTGTTGAACGAATCATCACGGTGGTATCCAGTCCAACACCTGTAAAGAAACCAGCACACTCAAGGGCAACATCTAGTTAGTAATTAAGGAAAAATATTGGGTAAAATAAATATATCAATGTAGAAACAGGTGGAGGTAGAGTATAGTGGTAGTTTAGAGTCGGTGTGTGTGTATGTGTAATATATAATTGGGTAGATACAGCACTGTGCATATGTGCGTGTGTGTGTATATGTATATTTGGAAACACATATGTGTGTGTTTATATATATGTATGCTTACATATTTGGTGATTCCTAGTTTATGTGTGTGTGTTTGCAGGTGTTTGTGTGTACATATATATGCAACAAAGTGTGTAGTGCTAGTTCTGGACTAAAAAGACACATGGTGGTACATAAAGATTGTGTCCCACAGGGTGACATCAACAGTCTTGTGGAAAGCACAACTCATTTCTGTCACCTGTGTCGTAAACCATGCAGATCTACAGCTGGTCTAAAGTCATCTATGAAGTCATGGATGCAGATGGGATGATAACGAAGAATCAATAAGAGACAGCAATCGTCTGTGAAGATGCTGCAATCCTCACATATATAACTAGGTAGACACAACACTGTGCATGTGTGTGTGTGTGTATATGTGTCTATTTGGAGACACACAACAGTATGTCTGTATGTATGTGTGTGTATATATATGTGTCTATTTGGAGACTCACAACAGTATGTTTGCATGTGTATGTAAATATATATGTCTATTTGGAGACACACAGCAGTATGTTTGCATGTGTATATGTTGATATATATATATGTATGTCAACATACTTGGTTATTTCCAATGTGTGTGTGTGTATGTGTGTGCATGTGTATGTGTGCACACATGTTTGTTTGTGTGTATGAAGTGTTAGAGCATGACCACAGATATATACAGACAGGCAGACACAGAGAGAGACCCACGTAGATCATAAAGTACACAGCAAGCAGATACATATTCACACAGACACAGAAACAGATACAAACAGAACTCATAAAGTCATATACATTTATCATAAAGGATACAGCTAGCTCCAACTACCAACCTTGAAAACAGATACAAGAACAATGAAAAATAAAATAATAGAATTGGGTAGATTTCTTTTAACAACAATATCATTATTACTAAGCACATGGCAAGGGGGCCCTACATAGTAGTTTGACATGCTAGAAATAATAAGCAAATTTCCCTTATGAGCACATTAGATAATGTAGTGTTACATAGTCCTAAGATGACATGATGGTCGTGGTTGGAATGCCTTTAATCATAGATCTGCTCACTCAGGGTTGACCTGGGTTAATTAAATCAACAACACCATTTTTTTTATCAAAAACAGTGCATTACGTTGACAGTAGTAGGTTTGTATTTATATTTGATAACCTATGATAGCATGGAAGACTCAGACATTACGATGATGATGATATTTTCAGATTACATCTCTTGTTAAAATAAAACAAAAATATATCATTTGGACATATTGGAATCTGAAAATAATTGTTTTGTATGAGAGAGTAGCCACATGTAAGGAAAACTCTTTGAACTGACCTTTGATCAAAAGTATTCCAAAACTGACCAGATCAGCTATTTAGAAGAATGTCCAGAACCATATGCATTACACATGTGTAATGCATATGGTTCTGCATTACACATGTGTAATGCATAAATTTCACTTGAATGTTTCCCCCAAAACATTCAAGTGAAATTTGAGGGAGAAATGGCTACTATTTTTAGTGGTGAGAGATACATCTGCAGGTTTACTATATGAGGCAGATAAAGTAGATCAGAAAATGTACATGTATAGTTCTAATGTGACATGAGGTAGACCAGGAGCTGAGGACACATATACATAGCTTTACTACATGTGGCATGAATCAGATCAGAGGAAGAGGAGATATATGCATAGTTTTACTACATGTGGGATGAAGCAGAAAGCAGGGGGAGCATACATGCATAGTTTTACAATATGTGACATTTGAAGTAGATCAGAGAAGTGTCAGGGACACAAATGCATAGTCTTATATGTGTGGCATGAAGTACATTAGAAGAAGTGGAGGCATACATGCTTAGTTTTACTACATGTGACACATAAGGTAGATCAGGGTAGGGGAATATACACATCTATAGATTTATTACATGCAAAAGAAATATTGATGGACTTACGTCTTCCCTGGAGATGCTTTCAGCCAAAACACATCATCACTTGTGATGGCATGCTGAACAACACCTGGAATCTGTAATTAGACACATGTGAAGCTAAAGAATAGGCTACAGGTAAGATAACTCTTTGGAGTCTTAACCACATCTTAAGATATGAAAATAATTGTTATGAAAATAATTGTTTCTACTTTAGGCACAAGGCCAGCAAATACCCAGTACATTACTGGTACTTTATTTTATCGATCCCGTAAGGATGAAAGGCAAAGTTAACCTCGGCGGGATTTGAACTCAGACTGTAAAGGGACATAACTATGCTAGAAAGCATGGCGTCCGACCCTCTACCGATACTGCCAATTCACGTTCAACGTTTACATATGCTTTGTGTATTTTGTGGTTTGGGGATTGATACATCATATCCTTGCATGTTATAAAAGACAACTAAAAGGGTTGGTGTTATGAAAAGCATCTAGCTATGAAACATTGTTTAAAAACACCCCATCCAACTGATGCAAGCATGGAACAGTTGATGTAAAATCAACGATGATCATCATCATTTTCATTATCACCATATTTTGACCAGTATAGTCTGATTCTGGTCATTAGGTGTCTTAACCCTGGATGTATATAAGGTCACACACTGGATTTGAACTAAGAATACATGTATCCCAATTTTTAGAATAGACACACAATATATCTGCATGTCATAAGAGGCAAAAAGGGTTGATGTCCCATCCAACCTATGCCAGCATCGAAAAGTAGTTAGAGAGGGTACACAATTAGTTAGAGGAGATCTATCTTTCATCCCATTTAGCACCAAAAAGCCAAGGGAAAATCTGTCAACCTTTCAAAGGTCATAAAGGTTTCTGGAAACGATTTTGTGATTATTTTAGATTCGACCGAAGAAAAGCAACTCACATCAGGAAAATAAGGACGTCCTCCAACTGCAATGACAAACTTCTGGGACTTTAATAGTTGCTGTAAAGAGAAAATATAGTTGAAATAGGGTTAGCATGAATATCACATGATATTATGGTTTTACAATAAGTATAACATGCCTGTATGGCTACAAAACATTGCCGCAGCAAACCTGTCCAACCTATACCAGCATCAAAACGCTGATGTGAAACGATGATGATGATGGTTGCTGTTCAAGCCTAGATCTAACCTGATTAAGCAGAGATCAAAGACACCCCAGCAATGACTATCTCGTCATTTTAGGACTATGTAGAACTATATCATCTAATGATTTCTTTCCAGGTTAAAGAAGATAGGGTTTAATGTGAGGGGATTTTGTTGCTATTTCTAACAATTTGATTGTGTAGAAGGATTGTTAGTGCCTACAACTGGATATAGCTGCTGTGATTAGGTCAAAGGCTTATATTACTGTGGCAAGGTCAAAGGTTGATATAGCTACTGATTTAAGACAGTAGAGTGTGATTTAAGTGAGATATGGCTACTATTTCTAACAACTAGAGTAGCCATATAGAAATTTCTTTTTTAAATCTTGTAATTTGATGTTAAATGTCCTGACTAAGGACCATTGCACAGTGCTATATGCAGAATGTGAACCTGTGAATATTCTACAATGGGTAGTTTGTGATATGTGAGCGCTGGCTCTCAACTGGAGTAACATTGAAACCATCCTTATTGAATATCTTTAAAGAATGTGATAAAAATATATTTATATAAAGATAGTGAGATTCTGTGCTGAAAAGGAAAGATCCAACCAATGCAAGCATGAAAAAGTGGATGTGATGATGATGTCATCAATATATTTACATATCTATAATGTTACATTCAGACATGTGGAAAATTGATATCACTTAAGAAATATCCCTGAAGATGTGATAAACATATCTTCAGTGTTACATTCAGACATGGGAAATGAATGTGGGCTATTGGTTAGTGCTGGAGTCATGGTCATAAAGTTATGGGTTCAATTCGGTAACTGGCATTATGTTCTTCAGCAAGATGCTTCATTTCACATTACTTTTCATTACTTTCATTACAACTGCTATCATTAAAACACACAAAAACAAACTTCCTATGAAATGCAACCATAACAACCAAAACATGCATAGGTGTGAGCTGTATTTTTCATTTAATTTCATTTCACTCACTTTTTGACCTTTTGGATTGACAGCTTCCAGAGTGGTCTCATCTAAAAATGAACCTTTGGCATTGAAATAATCCACATTCCTGGAGGAAGAAAGAGAAAGACAGAGAATATAGAATTGAGGTATGAAATACAGGGAAATTAGCCTGAATGACATCTATTGTATGATATAATGAATAATACAGAATGACAATGAAGATGAGTGTCATCCCCAGATTAGGCAGTATGTTGTACCTTTGTGTAGAGAATTTGATTTAACAGAGCTCTAGTTTACTCATCTGAAAAAGCAAGTACCAACAGAAGCTGGGGGTTAATCCTGAAATGATCTACCATCCCATTCAGGAGAGTATTATAATCTCAGTCACTTAATGCTTCATGAAACTGATATAAGCTCCATTCTGATGAACCTCTAGGTTTAAATTATTATTCATAAGCACTGTTTGATGTCTATTTTCTATGTTTGCAGGGGTTAGATGGGCCGTCACATACTGAGGCTAGACTGGTCAGGTGACAATGCCTTGCACATAAGCTCAATTTTGGGTTTAGTTTCTACAGTTGGATGTCCTTCCTAATGCTAATCACTTTATGGCACATACTGGGAATACTTTATCACACCTTACCGGGTGGTCCGGGTACTTTTTGTCATGGCAGCAGTACTACAACCTTATAGTATAATAAATATTATTATAAGTAGCATATTTTGCAGAAGAATAGGGAAGAAAATGTCATTTGGTATTTAGTTACATCCTTTTACATTTTAAATTCAAATCTCATTGAATTCAACTTTGCCTTTCATCCTTTGAGGTCACTAAGTTAAGCACCAGTTACAAAATACCTGGTAATTTAATCAACTATACCCTTTCTCACAAATCTGTTGTGTCTGCAACTGTCAGAAATTATTTAACTTTGCCTTTCATCCTTACGGGGTCGATAAAATAAAGTACCAGTAATACACTGGGTAATTGCTGGCCTTGTGCCTAAAGTAGAAACAATTATTACTAATAAAATTCCTTAGATCTTTACCTATGGCGTCAGGTGAAGGTAAATGATCTGCTACTGCTAGTCATGTAAACCAGAACCACCTGTTTCATGGTCAGGCCCTCATCAATAAAATCAACAATGTCACTCTAAGCATTAACCCTAGTGTCAAGGGTGGATGGCCACCCTGACTGGATGAAGAATAATACCTGTCTATAAGGGCAGAGGAATTCAACGAGGACATAACAGCCAACTATCAAACCTACAAATGTAGTACGGCCCCCATTAACACATTCTATACAGCATGAAACCACATGTGCAAGACATTTTTTTAAATTACCAAACACCACTATGACTGCATCACATTACCTTAGTGTACAGAAAATCTTCAAAATGAGCTGTCCACTAGTAAAGATACTACAATTATTTGAATTAACAAACCTGTTTTTAGATATTTTCTGCTAAATCATTACAGTATGTGAATAGTTAAAGGTCTTTTGACTCTAGCATTGCTGATTCTTTCGGCATACCCTTCTCCTAGTAGTCCATCTTAGGTGTACTATCTTAATCTTTTCTCTGATCCAAAGTGATCCATGTGAAAGAAGGTGTTTGATAAACTCGAGGACTCCCCAAAGTGGCTTAAATCTGTTCTGGTTAGCATTATCAGCATATCTTTTTCCCCAGAAGTCTCTTCTCTGGCAAAAGTAAACTACGGCTACATGTACTGACTGTTAGAAATGACGGGCACATACCATTTCTTTCCATATATGTGTCATGATTTCTTAAGAATGAAACTGTTCTAGTCATGTAGAATTCATTTCTATAATAAAATAAATATAGATGCCTATATTCTACTAATGTATTGAGTACCTTTTTTAACTGTGATCACCTCCAGAAATACATCAGGAATCTACCTATTATAGATATACAAGGGTGCTTCAAAAAGTTTGTGGAAGAAGGACAGTTGAAAAAAACAGTTTAAGTTATAATGTTTATTTTTCAGTCCATCTGTATATATATATCATCATCATCATTTTACGTCCGCTTTTCCCTGCTTGCAAGGGTGGGACGGGAACTGATTCTGGCTTGATTTCTACAGCCGGATGCCCTTCCTAACACCAACCTCATTTACAGTGAGTGCTGGGTGCTTTTTTGCCGTGGCACCTACACGTCCACTTTGCAGTGGAATGATAGGGACCCCGGTCTCTATCATCTCATTTCTACAGCTGAGTAAACTGGAGCAATGTGAAATAAAGTGTCTTGCTCAAGGAAACAACACATCACCTGGTCTGAGAATTGAACTCACAACCTTTCGATTGCAAGGCCAATGCTCTAACCACTAAGCCATGTGCCTCCATATATATATATGATTAAGCTTGTATATATATATATGTTATGTATATCCTTGTTTTCATGTCCATTTTTCCATGCTGGCATGGGTTGAATGAGACTTTTTCAGGCAGGACTTTTGAGCAGCTGGATTCTCTTCCTGATGCCAAACCATACCTCCTTTTAAATATGGTATATTAGCATTAAAGCCCGGCGTTGCTCGGGGTCAGTAAGTTACCAAAGTTAGGTTGCACCACCCATTTTATGGCAGCACTTTTTTGTCTGCCAGGCAGACAAAATGAATTGCAGACCTGGACTGCCGAAGCAGGAGCTGTGCCAGCAGTGACAATTGTAGTTTCGCCTATGGATATTATCTCTGTGCAAAGAAGTGTTGAAATTTATTGTTTCACAGTACTTGCGCAACACGCGCGTAGACGATGCCAGCCGAACAACAGAGTTGCGATGGAGTTGTTCTGCATGGTTGTCTAATGTGTGTTTTCTAAATTTAAGACAGTAGGGAGGGGTGAGATATGGGGGAGAGTTAGCTGCTGTTTCTAGCAGGTTTAGTGATCTCATAGAGGATATTATTGTGTATAGTAAATAAACTGATACTTCTTTCTTCCACGTTCGTTGAGAGATGTTTTAAAAAGGATTTATCGCTATTTTTTTTTGTTGTTGAATAAATTTATCTGTTGCTTTTGAATAATTGTTGTCATTGAAGTAAATAAATGTTTGACCGTTCCACACTCAAAAACAAACGTTCTCTCTCTCTCACTCTCTTCTCTCTCTCCCTCTCCTTCATTTCTTTCTTTCTTCTGAGTTCCTAAAGGAAGTTTGTAAGGAGTGGTTTAAGCATATATAAGAGAAAGTTGCAGCATGTATGTAATTTTATCGAATTTTAAGGAGAGTAGAGAGAGGATATCAGATTGAATTAGAGGGGTAAAGCGTCATGTATTTAGTTTTATCGATTATTTCCATAATTGTGGGTGAGTTTGAAAGAAAGAAATAGTCGTTGACCTAAGTTAGACTATTTACAACATTTTTACAGACTTTGAGTCGAATCGGTTTGAAATTGTGCAAATGTATAAACATGGAACATGCACACACACACACACACACACAACAACAACAACAATCTGCTTTTATAGATAATGATGCTGTAATGTTTGTCAAATTACTATGCTGCTAGACACATTGTTTATGGGGACACAAACATCATCATAGGTAAATAGTACTGACATGTCATTCGTGGCAACTAGCATACATGCACACACACATTTTCTAATTTCTAACATAATAAATATAATAGAAATATATATTAGAATATGCTAGAAATATATATTACTTATCATTTAGCTGTACTCTGTGATTCCAGTTTAACGATCTGACATAATTCTGGACACCAGTAGCCATTTCTTCCCTGAAAATAAAGAAACCAATCTATATATATAAAACTGTGGTTGTCTGTCTGTCTATCGATTTTTGGCACACATCTCCTCTTAGAATCTCTCACGGAATTGCACCGAAATTGCTAGACTAGCGAAGACATCGGAAAAAAAAAAATTTCAAATTGACCCACCCTATGTGACGAAATCGAATATAATGTATCGATTTTTGAGCGTAAGTTATCAGTTATTTCCCTTTGTTCTGTTTATATTGAGCGTCTTACGCAAAAAATTACGCTGGCTTTCTCAGCGTTTAAAATGACATTAACACAATACACGTTCGAACACTAAGCTTCCGTTTTGCTTCATTTCCATTTAAAAGCATTTTAAAACAATATTTTTACTTGAAAACAAGTCTATTTAAAGACTACGTAAAACAAGCAAATATTTTGTCGTTAGGCGTGCAGACAGACAGTCGTGCAGAGAAGTGATATACGCGTGCAGACAGACAGTCGTGCAGAGAGGTGATATAGGCGTGCAGACAGACAGTCGTGCAGAGAGGTGATATAGGCGTGCAGACTGACAGTCGTGCAGAGAGGTGATATAGGCGTGCAGACAGACAGTCGTGCAGAGAGGTGATATAGGCGTGCAGACAGACAGTCGTGCAGAGAGGTGATATAGGCGTGCAGACAGACATAACTGATAATTTGGTTACGCTAATGTTTTTCTCTGCGTTGCAGTGTTTACATTTTCGATCTTTGTTAATAAATAACCAGTGCAGTTTCTATCCCCAGCATCCTCTTTTGTTATAACATTCGGGTTATCGTTATGTTTTCTTAACTTCATAAGGCATATTGTTGGTTGAGGGAATATTAATCAAAAACACCACATGCAAGTCTGCACAGTAGACACTACAGTTTTTAAGCCAAGAAAGAAACTTAACATTGTAACTTTAACACAGCTACTGAGCGACCCCGAGCAACGCCGGGCTTTACTGCTAGTATTATATAAAACCAATACTATTGAAGTTTAAGTCTAGGGTGGTGAAATTAGTATGCCCAAACAGCTCTAGTCTGTGTGGTTGTAAGTTGATGATAAGAACTGAGAGAATGTACTTGGTTTGTTAAGGTAATTTGGGCTTGTGTGTGGGGTTCCCCACATCACCTTATGTGGTGGTCCTGTCCCACTAATTTTAGGGGCTCTTTCTTATTATGGTGTTGCTATATTGTTATTGTTGTTTTGTCTTTTTACTTCATGTAACCATTCCCACCCTCTGTTTCTTGTTATGCTGTTCTTATGCTATATTTTTGTTGCCATTTATTGTCATCTATTTATTAATGTGTCTATTGATATTGTTGAATTCACCATTTTACTCCATATAAATCTCTCACTAATTATCATTGTTATGCATTTAAGAAAATTATTTTGCAATACTATAGTTCCAGTTTTGGTCACATTGTATGACACAATGGGCAAGTGTGTAAATAAAGAAATCATTGTTATGTTGTTTATTTACACACTTGCCCATTGTGTCATACAATGTGACCAAAACTGGAACTATAGTATTGCAAAATAATTTTCTTAAATGCACAGCTATGCTATCATCATATATTTTGTAATACCATGGTTCCAGTTTTGATCACATGGTATGACACAATAGGCAAGTATCTTCTACTATAGTCACATTGACTCAAGCCTTATGCGTAAAGTCAATTGGATAGAAATTATGCAGAAGCCAATCTGTTGAACAGTGCCTTTTTTCAGCAAGAGAATTATTTCATCACCCAGTTTAACAATTTCAATCCACAAATCGTAGAGGTACTGTAAAAAGGATCATAAGAATAGCCCCTATCACTAAATCATCATCATCATCGTTTAACGTCCATCTTCCACGCTAGCATGGGTTTGGACGGGAATTTTCCCACTTGAGGCAAGAGTGGTTGTCTTGCTCGTATAGGACTGTCTGGCAGGTTTTCTATGGCTGGATGCCCTTCCTAACACCAACCACGTTTACAGTGTGGACTGGGAGGTTTTTACCGTGTTACCTACATGGCCACATTACAGCATGGACTGGGTGTTTTTTTGTCGTGACACCTACACAACCTCATTTATTTAGGGCTGGATGTTGTGGTACCAACATAACTTTACATCAAAAGAGGTGGTGTGGATGGGGTGGGGGTAGTGGGATGGGTGTATTTTGGTAAGAGGTGGCTACTGTCTGTAGGTTTTGCTTTGCACTTAGGCAAGGCGGGTCTTCTGTATTATTGCGTAGCGCCAAAGATCTTGGTCCAGTGACATTGTCTTGGAGAGGTGTAAGGTCTGAATTTATCAAGTCGTCCCAGGTTTTTCTGGGTCTGCCTACTCCGTGGCTGCACTTTTTTATACAGCTGTCGTCTTTCATGTGCATCATGTGACCATACCAACGTAGTCTTCTCTCGAGTAAACAGCATCTGATCCCTCTTATTTCTAATTTTTCCCTTAGTTCGTTTATGCTTTGCCATTCACGTATATTACTATTACGCATCCAAAGGAGCATGCAAGCTTCATTCCTCTCCAGTCTGCGTAGATCCTCTGCACACAATGCCCAAGTCTCACTGCCATGTAACATTGCTGTTCGTATGCCGACATCATACAGCCTGCCTTTCATTTTTAGAGAGAAACCTTTAGCAGCCATTAGTGGTATAAGATCTCTGAACTTTTTCATCCAGTACTGACTTTAGCTACAGTACTTTCAGAGCACCCTCCACCACTGCTGATTTTGTCACCCAGGTAACGGAAGGTGTCCACTATTTCTATAGAACCATCTGTGCAATGGAATGAGCTAGTATTCTGTGGGCACTCGCTGCTACATATTGCACCTGAGCACCGGCCACATATAAAATCTATATTCTTAGTTAGCTTACCACTACATCTTTTATGCACCCATACTTTGCATTTGGGACATAAAATGGAGTTTCTACCTACTCCTTTCCTACACACTGAGCATGGCCATTTCCCAGATGGGACCAGTGCCCTATTTTCCTTCCTACATACTAGAACTTTAGTCTTAAAACAAAACAAAACCATAAACATTTAATTCTATTAACATTCCTCTCTAAGGGCCTATATATTTGGTCATTGCTTACCAAGAGAATGTTACTTCCGGCACATTCCATCCAAATTTTCGAGCATCTTTGATAGACTGTCCTAACAGGGCTGCTTGGTGCATCAGTTTCTTTGGGATACAACCAACATTAACACAAGTTCCACCCAAGCCCCATTTGGTACCTGGTAGTAAAGAAAACGACACATGAGAGAAAGAAATACATTTAATATATATCATCATTTTCCATATCCACCCCACATACATATATATGGTTTATTAACAAACCATTAATCTCTACCATGGGATTGTGTACTCATTCTTGCATTCTCAATAATGATGGATGTATGATATATATGTATAAGGGGATGGACTCCCATAGAACCAATATCAAATTAATCTGTCTCCTTATCGATAGCCTGTATTGCATTAAAATGTTGCATAACCTTATTGCTAAAAATAATTGTTTCTACTTTTGACACAAGGCCAGCAATTACCCAGTACATTACTGGTACTTTATTTTATCGACCCCCGTAAGGATGAAAGGCAAAGTTAACCTTGGCGGGATTTGAACTCAGATCATAAAGGGACGTAACTCTATGCTTCAAAGATAGATGTATATGTTAATTTAATGCTTGAGATAGTAGGAAAAGTGTCTTAATATTTTGTATGTTAATCCTTTATCAGAAGATAGAATAAGATAGAAGTAATGGAATGGAATATATATATATATATAATTCAAAAGAAAGCTAAGGATTGGATATTATTATTTATTTATAGTACCAGTAATGCACTGGTTAATTGCTGGCCTTGTGCCTAAAGTAGAAACAATTATTTATTTATACATGCGGGTGGTGGATTGGCAGTATCGGTAGAGCGTCAGACACCACGCTCTCCAGCATAGAGTTACGGCCCTTTATGATCTGAGTTCAAATCCTGCTGAGGTTAACTATGCCTTTCATCCTTACGGAGTCGATTAAATCAACTTTCCCCTATCCCAATCACACTCTGGGGTCGATTTAATCAACTTTCCCCTACCCCAAAATTGCTGGCCTTGTGTCTGTATAAGAAACTATTCTTTATTCATACATCTTTATGAATGTTTCAACATGGCTAAACTATTGGCTAAACTATTGTGGAGGAACTGGAGATTACCAGTTAACAATTAACTCAATTATGGGTGCTTTATCCAAACTGTATCTCTTCATGACACATTGTGTAAAATGGTTGGTACTTTATTTTATCGACCCCGTAAGGATGAAAGGCAAAGTTAACCTCGGCGCATTTGAACTCAGAACGCAAAGTGCCATAGCTCTATGCTGCAAAGCATGGTGTCTGAGGCGCTACCAATACTGCCAAACCACCACCCTAATAATAATAATAATAATATTTTCTGATTTCGACCCCGTAAGGATGAAAAACAAAGCTAACCTTGGTAGGATATATACTCAGAATGTAAAGAGCTAGAAAAAAATTACTAAGCCTTTCCCAGGTGCTCTAATCACTCTGCCAATCTATCACCCTAACAATAATAACAATATACTCACCTTGAGTTGAAGGCCTTACAAAGTCAAGTACAGCAACCTTTTTCCCCAAACCAGCAGCTATGGATAGAATAATTTATATAACCATGGAGTTGACAGAAGTTAAATATATGTTGTCATTCAAACAAGACTTATAATGACAAAGATATTATTATTAGTAGGTGAATTGGCAGTATCGGTAGAGGGTCGGATGCCATGCTTTGCAGCACAGAGTTACGGCCCTTTATGGTTTGAGTTCAAATCCCGCCGCGGTTAACTTTGCCTTTCATCCTCACAGGGTCGATAAAATAAAGTACCAGTAATGTACTTAGTAATTGCTGGCCTTGTGCCTAAAGTAGAAACTATTATTAGTAGTAGTATTTATGTCACTGAAGACTGTCTTTGGATTTGTTATGATATATATATAAATATATATATATATATATATATATATATATATATATATATATATATATCATCATCATCATCATTTTACGTCCGCTTTTCCATGCTTGCAAGGGTGGGACGGGTTTTATTCAGCACAGCATCTCTCCACTTGTCACGGTCCTTCGTCATCTCCACCGTGAGCTTTAGCGAACTGAATTCTGTTCTCACCACCTCCGCCCTTGTTTTTCGTGGTCTACCTCTACCACATCTTGCTTCAACTGGCATTTCCTGGCACTTCTTCACCCATCGGTCATCCTCCATGGGCATCACATCTCCATACCATTGTAGTCTCCTCTCTCGCACACTACATTCCATCCCTCTCAGACACAGTTTCTCTCTCAACACATTGACATTGCACAACCAACGGAGCATGCTTGCCTCATTTCTCTCCAGCCGTCTCATATCCTCTGCAGTTGCTGCCCAAGTCTCACTACCATGCAGCATTGCGCTCCTCACACAGGCATCATATAACCGGCCTTTCATATGCAGTTTGCAAGAGTGGTTGTCTTGCTCGCATAGGACTGTCTGGCAGGTTTTCTACAGCTGGATGCCTTTCCTAACACCAACCACGTTTACAGTGTGGACTGGGAGGTTTTTACCGTGTTACCTACACGGCCACATTACAGCGTGGACTGTGTGTTTTTTTGTTGTGACACCTACACGACCTAAATTTGTTTCGAACTGGATGTTGTGGTACCAACATAACTTTACATTGAAAGGGGTGGTGTGGATGGGGTGGTGGTAGTAGGACGGGGGTGTATTTTTGTTAGAGGTGCCTACTGACTGTAGTAGGTTTCACTTTGTACTTAGGTAAGGCGGGTTTTCTGTATTACTGTGTTGCGCCAAAGATCTCAGTCCAGTGACATTGTCTTGGAGAGGTGTAAGTGTGTGAGGTCGGAATTTATCAAGTCGTCCCAGGTTTTTCTGGGTCTGCCTACTCCGTGGTACCGTCTATTTTTATTGCCCTGCACTTTTTTATACAGCTGTCGTCTTTCATGTGCATCATGTGACCATACCAACGTAGTCTTCTCTCGAGTAAACAACATCTGATCCCTCTTATTTCTAATTTTTCCCTTAGTTCGTTTATGCTTTGCCGTTCACGTATATTACTATTACACATCCAGCGGAGCATGCAAGCTTCGTTCCTCTCTAGTCTGCGTATATCCTCTGCACACAATGCCCAAGTCTCACTGCCATGTAACATTGCTGTTCGTATGCAGGCATCATACAGCCTGCCTTTCATGTTTAGAGAGAACCCTTTAGCGGCTAATAGTGGTATAAGCTCTCTGAACTTTTTCCATCCAGTTCTGACTCTAGCTACTGTACTTTCAGAGCACCCTCCACCACTGCTGATTTTGTCACCCAAATAACGGGAGGTATCCACTATTTCTATAGAACCATCTGTGCAATGGAATGAGCTAGTATTCTGTGGGCACTTGCTGCTACTTATTGCACCAGAGCACCGGCCACATATAAAATCTATATTCTTAGTTAGCTTACCTGTGATCCCACTACATCTTTTATGCACCCATACTTTGCATTTGGGACATAAAATGGAGTTTCTACCTACTCCTTTCCTACATATATATATATATATATATATATATATACAGGGTTCGGACAATATTTGTTTGCAAGATTACTGTCTAGGAAAAAATAACACAGTAGTTTTATTTTTTAAGATATATTTATCAAACTTGGGGCAGTTTGTCTTCATGACTTGTTCTTTCGATCTCACTCAATAAATCCGCAACTGGCTTTGTTGACGGCCTCAAGGCGGCCTCGGAACCGGCTACAAGCCTTTGTCACTGTCCCCCGACTTAGGCCCCTAAAGGCACTTGTGATCCTGGCCTTCAGATCGTCTTTCGTATTGCAGCTAGATCTGTTGGTGTCTCGTTCCACTGCGCCCTACACAAAGAAGTCGAGAGGGTTGCAGTCAGGCGAGCTGGGAGGCCAGATGCCAGGTGAAGTGTGGTCGACGAAGTTCTCTGACAGCCAAGATTGGGTCTCTCGGCTGGTATGGCAGAGCGCTGAGTCTTGCTGCCACACGTACGGCCTACCTGCAGCTACCTGGTCGATCCAGGTCGCTGCAGGTAGGCCTCGCTCAGAACGCGGATGTAGCCATTGGTGTTCAACTTGAGGCCCTCAGGGAAGAAGTGAGGTGGTATGACGTCACCTTGACTGCTGCCGACACCTAAGGCCAAGGTTGTTGCTGGAAACTTTGTCTGCATGACTCTGGGCACGTCTTTGGATGAGGCACCATTCTCCTGCTGATGCTGAGAAAGATTCCAAGAAGGCGCGGATTCCAAGAAGAACTCCGTGTCTCTTCCACAAATCTGGAGGTTCAAAATTATTCATAATCAATTATTCTTAAAATAAATAATGGAAACATAGCCACTGTTTTTATGAAGAGAAGAGCGACAACGGAAGCAAAAAAAAATTTCCATATAATTAGCAGTTGAAAATTGCAAACAAATATCATCCTCACCGTGTGTGTGTGTATATGTGTATGTGTATATATATATATATGTGTATATGTGTGTATATATATATATATATAAAATGAAGGTGCATGGCTTAGTGGTTAGAGCATTGGCCTTGCAATCGAAGGGTTATGAGTTCAATTCTCAGACCAGGTGATGTGTTGTTTCCTTGAGCAAGACACTTTATTTCAAATTGCTTCAGTTTACTCAGCTGTAAAAATGAGATGATAGGACTGGGGTCCCTATCATTCCACTGCAAAGTGGACGTGTAGGCACCACGGAAAAAAAGCACCCAGCACTCACTGTAAATGAGGTTGGTGTTAGGAAGGGCATCCAGCTGTAGAAATCAAGCCAGAATCAGTTCCCGTATGAACAAGACAAGGTAAACCAACCTGACACTGCCCACAACAGGACAACCCGTTTAAACCCATGTTAGCGTGGAAGAACGGATGTAAAACGGTGATGATGATGGTGATATATATATATACATATATATATAAGCAAAGGGATATTTAATTTGTTGGTAATTCAACAAATATATATATTTATAAAAGATTCGAAGCACTCGACAGATTTTCTGGAGTATAATATCAATGATATTAATAAATGGAAACTATATTTATAAAACCATATTTATTCTATTATATATATTTCAAGGGTACCAAAACTTTGGTAAGCACTCATCAGATAAAATACAGAGCTAGTTTAATAAATATTGACATATCCAGGAATGAGACCTTATCCAGGTAAAACTTCAACCATTAAGGTCTCATTCCTGGATATGTCAATATTTATAAAACAAACTCTGTATTTTATCTGATGAGAGCATACCAAAGTTTTGGTACCCTTGAAATATATATAATAGAATAAATATGGTTTTATAAATATAGTTTCCATTTATTAATATCATTGATATATATATATATATATATATACACGGTTCAAGAGTAACCAATCTTAAAGTGAGAGATGGAGGCAAGATTGGTCGTCTCCCTCATATGGGACTGTCTGGCGGGTTTTCTACGTTTGGATGCCCTTCCTAACACCAACCACATTTACAGTGTGGACTGGGAGGTTTTTACCGTGCTACCTACCCGGCCACATTACAGCGCAGACTGTGTGTTTTTTTTATCGTGACACCTACACGACCTCATTTATTTAGGACTGGATGTTGTGGTACCAACATAACTTTACAGAGAAAGAGGTGGTGTTGATGGGGGTGTGGGAGTTGGGGTAGTGGGAGGAGGAGGGGGGGGGGGGTAATTTATTTTCGATTAAGAGGTGCCTACTGACTGTAGGTTTCGCTTTGCACTTAGGCAAGGAGGGTCTTCTGTATTACTGCGTAGTGTCAAAGATCTCGGTCCAGTGACATTGTCTTAGAGAGGTGTAGGTGTGTAAGATCGGAATTTATCAAATCGTCCCACGTTTTTCTGGGTCTGCCTACTCCATAACTTCCTTCAATTTTGATTGCCCTGCACTTTTTTATACAGCTGTCGTCTTTCATGCGCATCACGTAACCATACCAACATGGTCTTCTCTCGAGTAAACAGCATCTGATCCTTCTTACACCTAATTTATCACTTAGTTCATTTATGCTTTGCTGTTCACATATATTACTATTACACATCCAGCGGAGCATGCATGCTTTGTTCCTCTCCAGTCTGTGCAGATCCTCTGCACACAATGCCCAGGTCTCACTGCCATGTAACATAGCTGTTCGTATGCAGGCATCATACAGTCTGCTTTTCATTTTTAGAGAGAAACCTTTAGTGGCCAATAGTAGTATAAGCTCACTGAACTTTTTCCATCCCGTTCTGACTCTGGCCACTGTACTTTCTGAGCACCCACCACCACTGCTGATTTTGTCACCCAGGTAACGGAAGGTGTCCACTATTTCTATAGAACCCTCTGGGCAATAGAAGGAGCTAGTATCCTGTGGGCACTTGCTACTTATCGGCGACATATAAAATCTACGTTCTTAGATAGCTTACCTGTGATCCCACTACATCTTTTATGCACCCATACTTTGCATTTGGGATATAAAATGGAATTTCTGCCTACTCCTTTCCTACACAGTGACCATGGCCATTCCCAGAGGAGACCTGTGCCCTATTTTCCTTCCTACATACTAGAACTTTAGTCTTAGACAAGTTAACTTTAAGGCCTTTTGATTCTAGGCCATGCTTCCATGTTTGGAATTTCTTCTCTAGTTCATCCATGGATTCAGCTATAGTTCCCATGGTCAGCCAGTCTTGAACTCCTCTGTTATAGCCTGAAGGGCAATAATAAATAGGAGGGGGCTAAGGATAGAGCCCTAATGAACACCAACTTTTACACTAAATTCTTCACTATATTCGTTGTTAATTCTAACCTTGCTGACTGTTTCTTTATACATGGCTTGTATAGCTCTCACAAGCCATTCATCAACCCCTAGTTTTCTAAGGGCCTACCAGATAATGTCGCGGGGGACTCTGTCAAATGCTTTCTCTAAGTCAACAAAAGCTAAGTATAGGGGTTTACTTTTAGCTAGGTACTTCTCCTGTAGTTGTTGGACAAGGAAACGGGCGTCTGTGGTACTTTTACCTGACACAAACCCAAACTGCATTTCGTCTAGATCAATTTGCTCTCTGATTAGTTGTTCTATAACTTTTTCTGTGACCTACATGACCTGGTCAATTAATTTAATGCCTCTATAGTTTCCTCTATCTAGTGCATCTCCTTTACCCGTTAATGATGATGCTGCTACGCCAGTCATTTGGTATGACCCCGTTCTGTATGACTTAGTTTACTATCCGGGTGACCATAGTGTGTCCCACTGTTCCAGATGCTTTCAGCATTTCAGCAACTATCTCCGAAAGGCCCAGCTGCCTTGCCTGTCTTCATATCTTTGATTGCCTTACTTATTATACTACCTTCAACTTGCACTGCTGGTCCTTCTATTGTGGGGGAGACTATTTTTGTCCCATTTATTCTCCTCATTTAGTAGCCTCTCGTAGTGACACTTCCAAGCTACCTTCTTATCAGCGTTAGTAATGGCAAGTACACCATCATCATTACGGACACACTTCTCCCCGACAACATCACAGTTTTCCTTGACACATTGCCTATCAATCATGAACACCTCACGTTTTTGGTCCTCGCGTTGTAGAACATGCTTGAACTTTCTTTCCTCTGCTTCCCTTCTTGCAAAGTACACTTGTCTCCTAGCTTCCCTCCTGGCCACTTGATAGTCTTCTCTACTTCCCCCATCCTGCCATACTTTCCAGGTCTGCTTTTTGGCCTTGATTGACTCATCCCCCTTACTGTTCCACCACCAAGTTACTCTCCTCCTGCCTATAGGTCTGCTCCAGTCACAGATTTCATCCGTCGCCTTCAGCAGGTTAACTTTCAGGTATTCCCACTGTTCCTCTATATTGTACGACTCTAATTGCTCTTCCTTACTGTCAAAAGCATCAAGTAATATGCTTTGAAATTTGTTACTGGCTTTAACTTCCATATTCTTCTCCTTAGGGTAGTCCTCCTCTGTTGTCGAGTACGTCTTGTCCTGACTATGAGGCTATGTTGGGAGGTGCATCCTTCACGGAGGAGGTATTTAGTGTTTACAACAGACACTCTGTTACGTCTTCTGGTAAGGATATAATCTATCTGACGTGTTCCCCTGATCTATAGGTGATCAAGTTTGTGTTACAGATAGTTAGGTTATTTGCGTCACAGAATTCCAGGATTCTGGAGCCTTCCTCATTTCTAGTACCAAACCCATACCCTCCATGGATTCCGTCATAGCCGTCACAATGTTGTCCAACATGACCATTTAGGTCGCCAGCAATAATTATGTAGTCACTGTCAGTTATTTGGGAGGTAGTGAGCATTAGCGTCTCATAGAATCTGTCTTTTATATGCCAGTCAGTCCGGATTGGGCTGCATACGCGGATATTATTGGCACAGTAGTTCTATTTAGGACAAGTCTTATTTTAATTATTCTGTCGTTCACTCTATTTACGTCTATTACCATATCTACCCATTTTTCTGTTAGCATGAATCCTACCCCACCCAGCCCATTGTCATTTCCCATCCAGAAAAGTTTATAGCATTGTTTTTTACCCACAATGAATCTAGCAGACCCACTCCTCCACCTGGTCTCTTGAATACAGCAAACATCAACTTCCTTACATTCAAGCATCTCTACAACCTCGTTAGAGTGACCTTTTAAAGTGCCTACATTCATGGTACCAACTCTGAAATTTTGGATTGCGTTTGGTGGGTGGGAAAGATGAGGCGCATGAAGGGGTGAGGGAGATGGGGTTATGTTAGCCATCCACGGCCGAAATAAAGAGGAGTTCTTGCATTCTCGTCTGGCAACATGAGGTGAATTTTCTTTATCTTTGACATTGTTATTGAGTGTCCAGATTTTTCAGACTCTCCAGAATTCCATAGTCCATCTAGCATATCGAAAAGCAACCAGGTTTAAACTTAAGGAGTGATAGCCGAGGCAGTGGTTTTGTGAAAGAGATTTGTAAGAGAAACATATTATAAGCCGCTGAATTATGATTGGACCAAATAATAATGGTGGCGAGTGGGGGCGGGGAATGGATCTGGGGGAGTTAGCGAGAAGGTTCGAGAAGGTTATTTTATAATATAATCCTAGAAATTCAGCCATAATTAAAGAAGCATATAACAGTAATAGGAGTTTAAATACAAGTAGAAGATTGTTTTCGAGGGTCTGACAGAATTATGGAAGTTTAAAATACAAGAAGATTGTTTTGAAGGACTAGGAACATGGAGAGACAAGAAAATAGGGTGAATATATTACATTTCTCAAAAACGAGCGTTCGGCCAAGATAAGGGATCGACAAACTCTGAGATGTGTAGCTCACAACAAGTTTATTTTATATTTGGAGAGAGAGACAGAATTATGGGAGTTTAAAATATATATGTATATATATATGTACAGCCACCGGAAATAACATCTGTCCTTACCAATGAAATAAACAACTCTTCTATCTGCTTATCTAGTTACCTCACCCCAGTGAAACAAACAACCCTTAAGCCACCAAAATAAAATGCCTACACAAGCGGCTAAACATCAAACGATTATTTTTGTATAAATAGAGTGGTTCCAAACGATTTCACAAGTCGACCTTTGGCAGAGTCAGCTCGCGTATCGTTGTTCCTCTCCTCTGCCACACCTGTCACTCACACATGCCTTGACCCTCTGTATTGTCGCTTCATGTACGGAATAAATCTTTGAACGAAACTACATCTCTTGCCTACTCGTCCTTTCAACATCTTCCTTCGTCTGTTCATCCTTACCGTATGCGATAACAGTCCTTTTAAGATTCGATCAGAAGTAGTGACCATACCCACTAACCACGTTGCTACAATTGGTGACCCCGACATGATTCGAACACGCAACCAGGCAGCAGCCTAACAAGAAACCGACATGAACATGGTACAACCAACAACAGAGGCCGAGATTTCAGAACTGCGGGGTATGATCAGAGAGCGGGCTGGTCAAATTAAAGACCTCTCAAACCAATTAGAAAATCTGACCTTTCGAACGCATCAGCGGCACAGCAACAGTCGATCCAGGCCCTTTCACCGTTGAAGATCCAGAAGTCCCAGTCAAAATCGGGTGTCTGGTATCACGCAGAATTCGGCGCACAAGCATCTAAGTGCAAGGCCCCATGCTCTTTCTAGAATATCACCCAGGGAAATGGGCAGACCAGGGCCTAGCGACGACGTTCACCCCTGATACTGAGAAGAAAAGTCGTCTGGTTTTTATCAACAACCAAGCGACAGGCATCCATTACCTCGTGGATACAGGAGCCTAGGTTAGTGTTATTCCTGTTTCACTAGTCTCGTGCAAAAGACATCCAACACCGTCCTTTCTGCAGGCAATGAACCGATCGTCAATTCTGACTTTCAGAGAGAAATCACTGACCCTCAATTTAGGCCTGAGGCATCGTTTTCAATGGGTGTTCGCCGTGGCAGACCTGCCGACCCCTATCTTAGGAGCCGATTTTCTCCACCACTTCAACCTTCTGGTGGACACGAGGAACCGGAGGCTTATTGACACCACCACAAACCTCACTATGAGAGGTATATTTACCACGCAATCCACAGTGAGTCCTGTAATTTGCCAGTCAGAGCCTTCGTGTTACAACTGCATTCTCCAGAAATACCCAGACATCACTCGCCCGGTATTTACGGATGGACCTATTAAACATAGTATCACGCATCATATCGAGACAATATCTACTCACAGCTGCCCAACCAAGGAGACTGCCTCCAGACCGATTGAGAATCGCTAAACAGGAGTTTCAACACATGCTGGACTTTGGAATCATTCGCCCTTCCTCCAGCAACTGGTCTGCACCCCTACACCTTGTTCCTAAAAAGACCAAGAATGATTGGCGACCATGTGGGGATTATCGTGCACTCAACAATTCTACAGTACCCGATAATTACCCTGTACCTCACTTGCATAACTTTTCTGCCTCTCTGCAAGGCGCACGCATCCTTTCCAAGGTAGATTTGGTACAAGCATATAACCAGATACCTATGGAGCCTGCAGATATTCCGAAGACCGCAATCACGACACCGTTCGGTTTATTGACACCGTCTTATGTGATCTACCCTTTGTATACGCGTATATCGATGATGTGCTAGTAGCAAGTACTTCCGGGCAAGAACACGAGAAGCATTTAGAACTTCTTTTCCAACGTTTGGCCGAGTATGGTATTATCATCAACTCCAGCAAGTGCCTTCTTGGCGTTCCTTCACTGTCCTTTCTCGGGCACATCATTGATAAAGACAGCATTCGTCCACTTCCTGAGAAAGTAGAAGCTATCCGCAATTTTCCCGCACCTATATCACTTCGGAAACTGCGTGAATTCGTCGGTTTGGTGAATTTCTATAGGCGTTTCATCTCTCAATGTGCCGACGCAGCCAGACTCCTCACGGACGTTCTTCACAACCGGACTCGTAAAAACGAAGACATCACTCTGAACGAGGAAGAACTAACATCTTTCAACCGCCTGAAGGAAATGTTGGCAAACGCTTCCATGCTCGTTTTCCCCAGATCTGGCGCTCCTCTTTCGCTGTTAGTGGACGCATCAGACACGGGGGTTGGAGGCCCTTTACAACAATATGCCGACGGCATTTGGCAACCCTTATCCTTCTTTTCTAAGCGGTTGCAAACTGCAGAAACCAAATACAGTACGTTTGACCGCGAACTCTTAGCAACCTACCTTTCAGTTAAACATTTTCATCACATGCTCGAAGGGTTGGATTTCGTGATCTACACGGACCATAAACCACTAGTTTATGCGTTCCGTACCAAACCTGATCGACATACACCGAGAGAACTCCGCCACCTGGATTTTGTCGCCCAATATTCAACTGCTATTCGGCACATCAAGGGATCAGACAACGTAGCAGCCGATGCCCTGTCCCGAATCCAGCTGAACGCAATACATGTGCATTCAGGCATCGACCTTCAACAGATCGCAGCTGACCAAGAGACGTACAAAGAGTTTATCAAGCTCCGAGATTCGCCATCCCTCAAGTTTCAGCAAGTTCCCATTCCTTCTTCTCTGGGACAAATTTGGTGCGACCTTTCTACCGGTCATGAATGACTGTACGTACCACAGATGCATCGTTGACAAGTTTTTTCTGCTTTACACTGATTGTCTCACCCGGGAATCCGGGCTACACAGAAACTCATCTCTGCTCATTTTGTGTGGGACGTGCGCGACTGGTCCAGGAGCTGCATTGCTTGCCAGAAAGCCAAAGTCCACGACTCCACTCGGCACATTCGCGCAACCTGATGCAATTTTTCATCATGTGCATGTCGACATCATCGGACCTCTACCACCATCACAGAACTGCACACACTTGCTCACCTGCATAGATCGATTTTCCTGTTGGCCTGAGGCTTTCCCCATAAGTGATACCTCAGTGAAAATAGTCGCTAAAACTTTGGTTTTACACTGGGTATCACGTTATGGCGCCCCAGCAAAGATAAGAACGGACAGAGGACACCAGTTTGATTCCCACCTCTTCAGGGAACTGACTCGCCTGTTAGGATGTAAACACATCCGCACAACAGCTTATCACCCGCAAGCTAATGGTCTCGTGGAAAGATTCCATCGCCAATTGAAAGCTGCAATAAAAGCATATCCAGACAAGACCCACTGGTTTGAATACCTGCCACTCATCCTTCTGGACATTCGATCCACCATTAAGGAGGAATTTGGACACACACCTACAGAATTAGTGTACGGCACCACCCTGGTTCTACCTGGTCAGATGGTTGCTCCCATCTCTCCTCAGGACGTTCCAGACCCAGAATCATATGTACACCGTCTTCGACAATATATGTCTCACCTTGCTCCTGCAAGCACCCGTCAACAGAACACGGCCACACATGTACCTTCAGACATTGATGATTGGACACACGTTTTCGTTCGAAACGACACCATCTCAGCTCATCTTCGACCTCCCTATTCTGGCCCTTACCGTGTTCTAAAAAAATATCAGAAATATTTTATTCTCGATCTAGATGGTAAACAGAATTCTTTCAGCGTGGACAGATTAAAAAAAGTCAACATGGATACAGTTACAGTCTCTACACCAGAAGCTCCAACAGATTGCTGTCCCAGCAAGCCACCTGTTTCATCTCCAGTCACGAGAAGCGGACGACGCGTCCATTGGCCCGCAAAGTTGGCACAATATGTGAATTACCGTTAACCTAAAGTGAGTTTCTTAATCATTCTTCTTGCAAAACACTTCCATTTTCCTTGTGTTTACTATTTCCAGTTTCAAATACAATGAACTTTCTGCTTGAACAATTGCAATTTTTTGTGACCATGTGCTTCTGAGTTCAAATCCCGCCGAGGTTAACTTTGCCTTTCATCCTTACGGGGTCGATAAAATAAAGTACCAGTAATACACTGGGTAATTGCTGGCCTTGTGCCTAACGTAGAAACAATTATTTATTATGAACATTATCTATTATAAACACTATTTAAGAACAAACAGTGTGTATAGCATTTTTTTTTCTTCTCTCTCTTGTTTCGCAAAAATTTATTTATTTTCCATGTTCTGCAATATTAATTGTGTAATTGCCATAATTTTTATATATATACAAGGCGTGTACATATTCTATTTTTCATGCACACTACACAACCACGTTTGTTTCACCTTTCGTTCATGCACTGAGCAGTAGATATTTTGTCCCTCTAACTCTTACACTACAAAATGTTTTCTCTTTGATCACACATTTCACAAATCGCATCCTCAAAACACTGACCTTCTTTTTTACATACACATTCACTCAATAGCTCGAGAATGCCTCGCTATTTTTTACCACATGCATTCGCTCAAGTCATATGCTTTGGAGCAAACTGTTACTTTTAAGCAACATGCTTACGGCCATTCATTTCACCCATTACGGTTATTTTCACTGCCCTGTTAGACTTTTAGTCACGCAATTCACAGGTATCTCAACCCAAATGCAACAGGCTCATTCATCACGCCTGCATAAATCTGGTCAAAGTCATTTTAAAGATTTTTTTTTTTTCTTCCTGACACACACATCTTGCCATATCATCTCTACATCGATTCTGTCCTATACTCGATGATCACCAAACTTCACAACGTGCTGGACACTACTTGGGCTATTGTCATGACAAATGCACCACTGACTCATTACTATACGATATTTCGCTCTTTTGTTGTACAAAAGATCTGGCAGGGGGCTAATGTACAGCCACCGGAAATAACATCTGTCCTTACCAATGAAATAAACATCTCTTCTATCTGCTTATCTAGTTACCTCACCCCAGTGAAACAAACAACCCTACAGCCACAAAAATAAAATGCCTACACAAGAGGCTAAACATCAAACGATTATTTTTGTATAAATAGAGTGGTTCCAAACGATTTCGCGAGTCGACCTTTGGCAGAGTCAGCTCGCATATCGTTGTTCCTCTCCTCTGCCACACCTGTCACTCACACACACCTTGACCCTCTGTAATGTCGCTTCATGTACGGAATAAATCTTTGAACGAAACTACATCTCTTGCCTACTCGTCCTTTCAACTTCTTCCTTCGTCTGTTCATCCTTACCGTATGTGATAACAGTCCTTTTAAGGGCTATTCTCAGAATCGATCAGATTTAGTGACCAGACCCACTAACCATGTCACTACATATATATATGTATGTATATATGTATATATGTATATATGTATATATATGTATATATGTATATATATATATATATGTATATATATATGTATATATATAAATATATATATATACATATATATATGTATATATGTATATATATATATATGTATGTATATAAATATACATATACATACATATATATATATAACCAAAAGGGATATTTAATTTGTTGGTAATTCAACAAATATAAATGTTTATAACAGATTTGATATTAAATAAATGGAAACTATATTTATAAAGTTTTGATATTAAATAAATTTTTGATAAAGTTTTGATATTAAATAAATGGAAACTATATTTATAAAACCATATTTATTCTATTATATATATATTTCAAGGGTACCAAAACTTTGGTACACTCTCATCAGATAAAATACAAAGTTTGTTTTATAAATATTGACATAACCAGGAAGAAGATCTTAATGGTTCAAGTTTTTCTTGGATAGTAAAGGAAAGAAGGGAAAGAGGAGAAAAGTCAAATATTTCAAATTATTAAGATGAGTATGCAAATGAGGTTGAGGTATAGGGCTGAAAAAAATGTTATTTTTAGACGCTAGGTAAATTTAAATAATTATTAGGATATATGTATATATGTCTAGGAAGAAGAAAGAAAGAAGAGCTTGTATTTACGTTAATTTAAAAAGAATTAACAGTTTGTAAAAAAATTATTTAGCTATATTATGAGTTATAATATTGTATATATAATCAATTAGATTATATGAAGAATTATGGTTGTAAGTACATTTTATCTTATTACATTACAACAGGTTGTAAGTATATAAATATCTATATAGATTAATAATTGTGCAAGTATAAGTATTCTTGGTGATTTTATAAAACCGCACTTATTAATTGTTTATATTTCTCATAGGAGTTACGAAGGATGTTCATTTTGCATAAATATTTAAGAAAAAGACATAGTTTAAGTTGTAAGAGGAGAACAATTTGTAGATTCAAATATTTTGTTCCAACATTGAAAATGTTTTCAGAATATTGTTAATTTAGCGAAGTTATATAGTTTATCATACAAGTTATAATGTGTATGTTTGCTCAATTGTAAAGGAAAAGAGAACTCCAATCTTATTTGCTAACCATTAAATTTGGTGAATGATTTACTCAGAGAAAATGTAGAGAAAATTATATATTATTTCGTGAGATTAATTTTTTCATCGATGAGAATTTCAATTACATATTATTTACGTTGAAAGATGTGTGAAAAGTTTGAAGATTAAAAAGAGGAAAAAAGTATTATGCATTTCGAAAAACTATCGTAAAGAGGATATCTTTCAGAATGTCAATTAAAGATTATCAATCTACATCTAAAAAATAGATTAAGAAGAGTATCATAAGGAAAAGAATATCAAATGGTAAAAATACTAAATTTAATAAAAATCATTTAAAAAATTCAAATTTTTAAAGAAATACTCAGTAAATAATAGCATCATTTTAAATGACATACTTTCTGAGTAAATTCTGGAATCATATTCCACCATTCCTACAAACTATTAATTCTTTTTAAATTAACGTAAATACAAGCTCTTCTTTCTTTCTCTTTCTTCTTCCTTCACATATATACATATATCCTAATAATTATTTAAGTCTACCTAGCGTCTAAAAATAACATTTTTTTCACCCCTATACCTCAACCTCATTTGCATATTAATCTTAATAATTTGAAATATTTGACTTTTTTTCCCTTTCCCTTCTTTCCTTTACTATCCAGGAATAACTTGAACCATTAAGATCTTCTTCCTGGTTATGTCAATATTTATAAAACAAACTTTGTATTTTATCTGATGAGAGTGTACCAAAATTTTGGTACCCTTGAAATATATATAATAGAATAAATATGGTTTTATTAATATAGTTTCCATTTATTTAATATCATTGAATATATACATATATATATATAAATCTAGCTAAGACAAAAGTGTTGATGAGTAGAAAAGAGGACAAAACCCTGATTCCGTCAGGGAAATGGCCATGTTCGATATGTAGAAAAGGAACTGGCATAAATTCTATAAAATGCACACAATGTAGGTCCTGGGTACACAAGAGATGTAGCGGGATAGCAGGCAAACTAACAGGTAGGGAGAAATATGTATGCAGTAGATGTACAGGGAAATTAGACAGTAGAAGTCGCACTGATAGACACATTTTTCAAATGCGAGAGGGCGCTATAGAAGTGGTGGATAGCTTCCGGTACCTAGGAGATCAGATTAGCATGGGAGGAGGGTGTTCCGAGGCCATAGTATCTAGAATAAGGACGGGTTGGAAGAAGTTTAGGGAGCTGCTTCCTCTGTTGACAAAGAAGGGTTTCTCCCTGCGTACGAAAGGCCGGTTGTATGATGCCTGTGTGAGGAGCGCGATGCTGCATGGTAGTGAGACATGGGCAGCTACCGCAGAAGATATGCGACGGCTGGAGAGAAATGAGGCAAGCATGCTCCGTTGGATGTGCAGTGTAAATGTGCGTGAACGACCCAGCATAAATGTGTTGAGAGAGAAACTGTGTCTGAGAGGGATAGAATGTAGTGTACGGGAGAGGAGACTGAGATGGTATGGACATGTGATGCGCATGGAGGATGACCGATGGGTGAAGAAGTGCCAGGAAATGCCAGTTGAAGGAAGACGTGGTAGAGGTAGACCACGAAAAACATGGGCGGAGGTGGTGAGAACAGACCTCAGATCATTGAAGCTCACGGTGGAGATGACGAGGGACCGTGACGAGTGGAGAGATGCTGTGCTGAATAAGACCCGTCCCGCCCTTGCAAGCAGTGAAAAGCGGACGTAAAATGATGATGATGATGATGATGATGATAATGATGATATATATATATAGAATACACACCATCGCACTGCTATTAGCTATCAAACTGCCAACTGGTCACTGGATCATAAATCTCTGTATATTTCTTCCACCCTCTCTCCATCAACCCCATTAAGATAGAAAATCAGCAAAACATTTACAAGTGTTTATCAAACATCCTGTCATCCCTAGCCCATAAATATAATACATGTATACACCAATTAATTTCTAATTTATTGTCTTTTCTTTTATCGGAACCTCTACACGTATTTATCTACATCTCAAATCTGGTTTCTCATGTTAGCACCAACGAATCCTTATAAGAACACTTACTCAAAAACTACTAATATCTACTTGCACTCTCTCACTCATTTATTTCTTTATATTTTCCATTTCCTCATTTTCTTATTATTTTTTAATGTACCCTATCTTATATTTTACTTTTTACATCTGTAACTTCTCTACCTATTTACCATACATGTTTTATTATTGATGTTATTGTTTTAATTATACGCTATTTTATTATTGATGGTATTGTTTTGGTTTTACGCTGTTTTTCTATACAAGTCTTGTCTCGAATGAATTATTTTCATATCTACGTACTCTGTGTTGACAATGCATTGGAGATCGAGTGACGCAAACTCAAGCGATTAGCGAACTCTAGACACATCTGATGAACGAAACAATTGTCAGTACTTTAAATAAAGCCCTTATTGTACAGCCAACCATGCTAGTCTTCTTTCTTTAACTATTATTACTCCAAGTATAACCTGCATAGAAATTACCGCGATCTCGCTGTAGAGTCAAACAAAGCCGTACGTTAAAACTATCCACGATGCGGAGTACTCATAACCTCTAA
The DNA here is from genome assembly GCA_964016885.1 of Eledone cirrhosa. Classification (NCBI taxonomy): domain Eukaryota; kingdom Metazoa; phylum Mollusca; class Cephalopoda; order Octopoda; family Eledonidae; genus Eledone; species Eledone cirrhosa. The sequence continues at coordinate 207,455,853 of OZ024741.1, read as the reverse complement.
CTGGATTACCTATAACGATAACTTGTTATCCCATATATATATATCTACATATATATATATATCATCGGTTAACGTCCATCTTCCACGCTAACATGGGTTAGACGGGAGTTGTCCCGATTTCAGGCAAGGTTGGTCAGGTGACCATGTCTTGCTCATATAGGACTATCTGGCAAGTTTTCTACGGCTGGATGCCCTTCCTAACACCAACCACATTTACAGTGTCGACTGGGAACTGTTTACTGTGTTACCTACACGACAACAGTACAGCGTGGACTGGTTTTTTTTTGTCATGACACCTACACGATCTCGATATGATTTATTTGGACTGGATGTTGTGGTACCAACTTTACAGAGAGAGGGTGATGTTGGTGGGAGTGGGAGGAAGTGTTAGGAGTAATGGATTAGGGTGTATATTTGGTTAAGAGATGCCTAATGACTGTAGGTTTCGCTTTGTTCATAGGTAAGGCGGGTCTTCTGTATTACTGCATGGTGCCAAAGATCTCGGTCCAGTGACATTGTCTTAGAGAGGTGCAAGTGTGTAAGGTCGGAATTTATCAAATCGTCCAGGTTTTTCTGGGTCTACCTACTCCGTAACTACCATCAATTTTGATCGCCCTGCACTTTTTTTATACAGCTGTCGTCTTTCATGCACATCACGTGACCATACCAACATAGTCTTCTCTCAAGTAAACAGCATCTGATACCTCTTATTCCTAATTTCTCACTTAGTTCATTTATGTTTTGCCGTTCACGTATATTACTATTACACATCCAATGGAGCATGTATGCTTCATTCCTTTCCAGTCTGCGCAGATCCTCTGCACACAATGCCCATGTCTCACTGCCATGTAGAATTGCTGTTCGTATACAAGCATCATACAATCTGCCTTTCATTTTTAGAGAGAAACCTTTTGTGGCCAGCAGCGGTATAAGCTCTCTGAACTTTTTCCATCCCGTTCTGACTCTGGCTACTGTACTTTCTGAGCACCCTCCACCACTGCTGATTTTGTAACACAGGTAACGGAAAGTGTCCACTACTTCTATAGAACCATCTGGGCAATAGAAGGAGCTAGTATCCTGTGGGCACTTGCTACTTATTGGACCTGAGCATCGGCCACATATAAAATCTACGTTCTTAGATAGCTTACCTGTGATCCAACTACATCTTTTATGTAGCCATAGTTTGCATTTGGGACATAAAGTGGAATTTCTACCCACTACTTTCCTACACACTGAGCATGGCCATTTCCCAGAGGGCACCTGCGCCCTATTTTCCTTTCTACATACTAGAACTTTAGTCTTAGACAAGTTAACTTTAAGGCCTTTTGATTCTAGGCCATGCTTCCATGTTTCGAATTTCTTCTCTAGTTCAGCTATGAGAGTTAGATCATCTGCGTATAGGAGTTCCCATGGGCAACCGGTCTTAAACTCCTCTGTTATAGTCTGAAGGGCAATAATAAAAAGGAGGGGGCTAAGGGCAGAGCCAGGTGTATAGGTGCAAGAAAATTACGCCCACAGGCGGTATGCTGGGTGAGCACTCGATGCTTGTGCAGAGCAGAGTATAATAGTATAAGAATAAAGGAACAAAGAGTTAGTGTTGCATCATAACATATTCAATAACATATTACATATGTTTCACTGTCGATCGGCTTGAGGAATGATCTATTATTGATCGAACCTGACTCTGGAATTGAAAGATCCTCAGATATGCCTCAGTATGTAAGCTCGTCTCCGATTCTCTCATTATTATTATTATTATTATTATAATATATATATATAATAATAATTGTTTCTACTTTAGGCACAAGGCCAGCTATTACCCAGTACATTACTGGTACTTTATTTTATCGACCCCGTAAGGATGAAAGGCAAAGTGAACCTCGGCGGGATTTGAACTCAGATCGTAAAGGGACGTAACTATGCTGGAAAGCATGGCGTCCGACCCTCTACCGATACTGCCAATCCACCCCCAATAATAATGATTTCTTTATTGGCCACAAGGGCTGACATCAAGAAAAACATTACAGACGGTACAGGATGGTACGATGTGGGTTTTGTGCATGTAAAGATTTTATTATTTATATAAGAAAAGAAAAAGACAGAAACATATATATATATATATAAACAATGAAAAATTCCCCAACAGAGGGGAACCTCCGAGGGTTACGCGTGGCGAAAACCACACAAAAGACCACAGCCACCCTGAACACCAGGACAAGCGCCCTCTCTCAAACTACAGGCATATATTCAGAGCGGTCCCGTTCACTCGGACCATTCTCGCTACATTCACCCACCTTTCAACAAACTTGCTAGAAGGCAGCACTTGCCTCTCCACCCTGATTTTCCTCTTCAAGTGAAACTTGAAAAAGTTAATTAGGGTTTCGCTGAAGAGGAAAGTGTCTGTCTTCAATCCTTTCAACCGTGTCCACCACACAATCTCTTTCGCCATGGCCACCAGGCAGATGAAAACCGCCTGCCCTTCCTCCTTGAAGGAAGACGAGGAGACCATCTGCACAATGGACTCAGTCGATAACCGGATCAGTCCTACACGTGACAGCAACTGTTCGACATAGCTCCACAAGTCAGCAATGCTCGGGCACTGAACGAGTGCGTGCACGACGGTTTCGTCGCTCTGCGCGCATCTCGGACAGGCTCGGCTGACGGCACTTCTATGCCTGTAGAGGTTATCTCAAACTGGCAATGCTCCCCGGTAGCACTGCCAGGCCAGGGACTTTTGGAAGTTATCCATAGGCTCTGGGCTGAAAATTCTCTGGAAGAGAGCAAACATCTGATCTTCTTCGACGCCCAGGATTTCTCCGAGAACGTTGTCGCTCTTCCCCTCCATTAGTCCTCTATAGAACGTCATGGTGGATGTTCCACCGATACTGGTGCCCAGCTGGCAGAGGGCGGTGTGTGCTTGGAGACATACCAGTTTCCAAGCGCTATCCCTCGGTCTTTTCCTGACCCACGACTGCAACTCCGTTAAGGAGACGAGCTGTGGGAAGATGTGCCTGGCGAACGGCGACCACACCTGTTCACCATCAAAGAAGCACCAGAGATGTCGCAGCCTCAGCGCATGTTTGCGCATCATCAGCCATGGCATGCCCAGACATCCACGCAACGGGTGTTGACAGCAGATGGATCGTCTGACCATGGGAGCACGTCCCTTCCACAAAAAGCGGAATAGGAGGCGCTCCATTTTGGTGAGAATTGGGCTGGGGCAAGGGACGACGGTGAGGCGGTAGCAGATGACGGATGCAATGTACGCATTCACCACCTCCGCCGGGCCTTTCAGGGAAGCTTCCTCTCGTCCCATTTCTGGGTGAGGGAGGCCACCCTGCTCATCACCTCGCTCCAGTTTTTATCTATCTGGAGGTCCGGTCCGAACCAGACCCCGAGCAATTTAACCAGTCCGTCCGTCCAACACCCCACGACGGCATGGACTTGCCTCTCCAGGTGCCGAGCTGCAAGCCCACCGTCTTTTCCTGGTTAATCTTTACTCCTGTCACCTTGAGAGCGGTACCGAGCACCTGGACGTGTCGACCCTATCGAATGCTTAACATTGATCCAAGTTGATCAGGGACCCACCCGTGCCACGTTCCTTAACCACCCTCTCTACGATGTATCGCATGAGGTGGTGGTTGTCGTGTGTGGATTGTCCGAGATGGCGCATGTCTCCCACCAGACCCTCGACGACAAGCGCCAACCTCGTTGCTAACACCTTGGCCAAAATCTTGAACTCTGCATTTAGCAGGGTTATGGGCCTGAAGTTATCGATAACATCCTCCTTTTTCGGGTCTTTTCTCATCAGCTCCACCACTCCCCGGCTCACAAAACTGGGAATGCTCCCGTTCTGCTGCCAGTTGCAGTAGACATCTGCCAAGAGGTCACCGAACAAGTCTGGCATAAATTCACAAAGCTCGTAGGGCAGAACATCCAAACCTGGCGATTTACCCCTCATGCAGTTAGCCATTGCTTCACGTATTTCACCGGCTGTTACTGGCTTTTCGCAACACTGTGCTGCGGTCGTCGAGAGCCGAGGCAGCCCGTCAAGGTATGCACTGAAGTCCATACCCCGATCCGGCCCAGTTTTCTCCCAAACAGTTCAGCAGAGTGCTGCTGAAAAGCCTCACACATCTGTTCGGGTTCGAGCAACACGCGCCCGTTTTGTTCAGACAAAGACCGAATTGTGGCTCTGTTGCCACGTCGCGCCTCTGCCACCCGGGCCCATTGGACGGCTTTTGTCCCCTCGTGTTTCAGAGCATGCGCTCGAGCTCTGACAACGCAGCCTTCGTGTTTTGCGTTGAAGAATTGGTCGAGTGCCAATCTCTCCTCTATCACTAGTCCTTTGCTAAACCTAATCGACTCTACTTTAATTGCTCTTTTCAGGGTGAACCACCACCTGTTGTTGACGACCGCTCCCGTCAACGCCCGCTTAACTAATACGCTAATCCGGTCTCTGTAGACTTTGCGCGCCAGGAAAGACACCAGTAACCGGATCCTTGTCTATGAAGTCTGTCTATGTTGATCTCACAGATCACAAATTTGTGGTCTGTGTATTCGACTATTTTAAATTGTGGACAACTTATACTAGACTTATCTTGTTCTCTGCAGAATACCCTATCGAGATACGATCTGGAAGGCCCGATACGGTTTGTCCATGTCCACATTGGCACATTCGGGTGATCCAGTCGATACCTGTCAGACAGTTCAAAACATTTGAGCAGGTTGGTGAGGCTCTTGCACCCTCCTCCCCTATCCACTAGCCCTTCACACTCCCAGCGTGCATCCAAGATACCGTTCCAGTAGCCCAATAACACTAAAGAGCGGGACGTTCCAAGAAAGGTTTCTAGACGTCTGAAGAAATCTGGCCGTCCTGCCTCAGCTGGGGCGTAGACGGCTACTAGCCTGAAAGCATTGCCTTCGCTGCCGGTCACGTCCAGCACCACCGACTTCTGGGTCCAGGAAGATGGCCCGTATGGCGAGATCCAAGCCTCTCCGAAAAGCGACGGCAACCCCTCCCCCCAATCCTGGACGGCTGGGAGATGTGTATACATCGTAGCCACCGAAGATCGGTGCGAAGGCTCGTGCTTCGGAGATTCTGTTCTCGCTGATGGCCACCACATCTATGTTTAGTGAACTGAGGTCGTTGAGCAGGTGACTCTGCTTCCAAGATAACCCCAGGCCACGTACATTTATACTGCCTATTCTAAGTACGGCCATGTTGGATGAGAAACGGGGCAAGTGAGACAGGGTCACTTACCTTGATCGTATGGTGAAGGGACAGTAGAACCGTCCCTTTGGCTGGTCATGGGTGTTTCCAAGAGGATGTCAGTGTATATCTTCTTGGTAACTGACCCCCTGAAGTCTCCAACTGTGTTGGGGAATTTTTGTTTTAAAACTTTGTACTGTTTTATTTTGATATCAATGATGCTTATGTTTATCGGGAGAGTTCTTGGTGTTGGTGGGGTGTAGTAGTTTTTTTCTGTGATGTCAGTGTGCTGCTTTATATATTGTATGAGTTCTTTATTTGCTATGTTTATGGCTGTGTACTTTTTGGGGGGAGGGGTGATGTTGCTGTTTGGTGTGTGTGTTTTGTTGTGTTTGCGTTGTTGGTGTTTTTGGTGATGCTGGTGGTGGTGTGGTTGTTGTTGGTGGTGGTGATGGTGATGGTGTTGCTGCAAGTCTCCTTGCAGCCTTTACCCCTCTTTGTGTGCCTTCGCTTTTGGAGGATGAAGCTAAGGGGTTTTTGGTTTTTTGTTTTTTTGTGACAGACCGTTTGCCACTTCACTCCTGCCTCAGACTCTATGTCGGATTCCGTGGCATCTGGGAGGGGTATGTGCTCCACGGCTGTTGGTGGTGGTAGTGGAGCCCTCTCCGGCGATCTTGTTGCTGGTGCAGCTACTTCAAATGTAGCTATTGGTGTTGCCGCCACATGTTCTTGCTTTAGTTGTCCGTGGCCTTGGTATGGGTGCCACAGACGTTGCTCTCCTACTCACCGTGGAAGGGGCTTCTGCGTTTGTTGCCTGCCCTGCTCTTGGTAACAGCAGACCAGGTATTGGAAGGAAAGTGGCCTTCTTCTTCGCTGTCTTCTGTGGGCAAAAGGCCCTGAGGTGAACCTTTGACCCACAGAGATAACATTTTGGCTGTCTTCCTTCCACGCTTATAGGGAGTTGGAGTCCTTCCTCGAAGTCTATGATATTGGGGATAGCGTCAATACGCTCCTGGTCAGTTTGTATAAGCATTTGCATGCCTATACCTGACCAGTTCTCTCTCCCTATTTTCTCTACTTGCAGCATGGTCGTCCTGTCCTCGATTCCAGCATGGACCGACGCGGCCAGCCAAGGTATGGGCACATCGGGTGGGACCTGGGTCACTTTGACCCTCACAATTTTCTTCCCGCAGTAGGAGGGCACGAAGACTATCTCCTCACTCTTTAGGGTTTCGAAAGATGAGACTTCGCTTCTTGCGGAGTGGCGAAAAGTACGTCTACTGTGGCGTACTTTCTGCCTCGGGTGATGTGGCTTTTGCGCACCCAGACGCACCCCAAGGCCTTTGGAATTTGAGCCTCCGTGGCTCTCTCCACCCGATGTGACATTTTGCTTACGGTGCGGTAAGTCACCGTCCGTAGCTGCTGGTCCTTGAAAAAAATTGGGTGGAGCTTTCAGGGAGACTCTATTGGCGCTTCTTGTCACCATGGCCCTTGCGACTGCCACCTCCTCCCCTGTGATTAACATTGTCTCGATATTTCGAGCGACACTCGCAAAAGAAGTGGTCCCTTTTTCAGCTGCACCACTATTGCTGCTGCTACTGGTCTTGCTGGTGGTGCTGAGATCGCTGTTACAGGTATCGATGTCATTGTTGATCTTTTCGTTGGTACTGTTGTTGCTGTTGTTTTCGTTGAATCTGATGCTGTTGTTGCTGTTATTGTGGTTGTTGTTATTATTGTTGTTTTTGTTGATACTGTTCGTACTATTATTGTTGTTGTGGCTATTGTTATTGTCATTTTTATTGTCGTTCTCGACCTTACCGCTGTTATTTTTGTTGTTGTAGTTGTTATTAATGGTGTTGTTGTTGGTGTTATTGTTGGTGTTGTTTGTGTTAGAAATATTTGGTAATTTTAAATCTGTAACAATATCATTAAAAATGCTATTGTTCCTCTTTATCTTTGTAATATTTTCTTTTATATTTACCTTTGCTGGAATGCTGTCTTGTTGATATGCTGACAAAGTCTCCCTCTCTCTGTGTTGTCTGACAGCGCTCTCTCTCTTTCTTATGTTATCCATGTTGAAAGAAATTTTTTTTTTTTAAATAATATTTTTACACACGTAAAGGGGTGCCGTATTAATTACGAGTGAACCCCTGTATTAGGTGGGTCACTTCTTCTAAACTTTTATCAAGTTAAAACCTTGAATAAAAGGTTTAGAACGGTTGAAAACGATGTAAACTGTTGAAAAAAAACTAGAGGCGATAAGAAGCGTGGCTTCACCTTCAATAATAATAATTGTTTCTACTTTTGGCACAAGGCCAGCAATTACCCAATGCATTACTGGCACTTTATTCTATCGACCCCGGAAGGATGAAAGGCAAAGTTAACCTTCAATAATAATAATAATAATAATATAAATGAGAGTAAATTTTCTAGCTCAATGCAATGATAGGATCATTGCTTTTTTGCCGTGGCACCTCCACGACCAATTTGCAGTGGGAGGATGTGGACCATATTGTCTATATGCTTCAGCTTCGGCTTGTACTCGTGGGGGGTCGGGTCTTCTGTATTACTGTGTGACGCCAGAGGTCACGGTCGTGTGTCATCGCCTTTGAGAGGTGTAATTGGGTAAGAGCGGCTTTTATCACCTCATCCCAGGTCTTCTTGGGTCTCCCCCACTCCGCGGTTTCCATTGACTTCTAGTGCTCTGTACGTTTTTATGCAGCTGTCATCCTTCATACGCATCACATGTCCATACCAACGCAACCGCCTCTCCTGCACACAGCATTTGATTCCTCTTATGCTCAATCTCTCTCTCAATTTGTTTATGCTTTGCCGTTTGTGTATATTACTATTACATATACATCGGAGCATGCAGGCTTCGTTTCTTTCTAATCTACGCAAGTCTTCCACAGACAGCGCCCAGGTCTCACTACCATGTAACATTGCTGTTCGTATACACGCATCATATAGTCTGCCTTTCATTTTGAGGGAAAAGCCTTTTGCAGCTAGCAGTGGCAGTAGCTCCCTGAACTTCTTCCATCCCGTTCTTACCCTAGTTATTGTACTTTCCGAACACCCACCTCCGCTGCTAATTCAGTCACCTAGGTAGCAGAAGCTGTCTACTGTTTCTACAGAGCCCTCCCAGAGTTTGGTGGTTCTTTTCCTGTAACTGCCTCACAAGGAAGAGGGCATCAGTGGTACCTTTTCCTGGCACAAACCCAAATTGCATCTCATCTAGTTTCATCCAGTCCCTAATCAACTGTGCTATAACTCTTTCTGTTACTTCCATGACCTGGTCCATCAGCTTTATACCTCTATAGTTTCCTCTATCTAATGCATCACCTTTACCTTTGTCGCAGTTGACAATGATGCTACTGCACCAATCCTTTGGTATGACACCTTCTAGTATTACCTGGTTAACAATATGTGTGGTTATGGTGTGACCTACTGACCCAGATGCCTTCAGCATCTCGGCAGCTATACCCGATGGACCAGTTGCCTTCCCCGTCTTCATATCTTTGATTGCCTTACTTACTATGCTGCTGCTGACTTGTACTGCTGGCCCCTCTATAGGGTCTACTTGGGGTAGGGTCTCTTCTTCCCATGCATTCTCCTCATTTAGTAATCTATCATAATGGCTCTTCCACGCATCTTTCTTCTCAGCACTTGTGAAGGCAAGCTCACCTTTATCATTCCGGATACACTTCTCTCCAATGACATCACAATTCTCTCTGACACACTGCCTCGCAATCTTGAACACCTCCTGTTTCTGGTCCTCACATTGCAAAACATGCTTGAATTTTCTATCCTCTGCTTCCCTCCTAGCTAAGTATACTTGTTGCCTAGCTTCCCTCCTGCTCTCCATGTAATGTACCCCGCTTCCCCCATTCTTCCATTCTTTCCATGCCTGTCTCTTGGCCTTAACTGCCTCATCTACCTTATTGTTCCACCACCAAGTCACTCTCCTCCTGCCTGTGGTCTTACTCCAGCCACAGATCTCATCCGTCGCCTTTAGTAAGTTATTTTTTTATATATATATATATTAAGTGGTTCAGTAGATTCGTGGTTTACTGACAAAAGTACCAGAATCAGCACTCTGTGCTATGGCAGAGTGTATATATTAAGAACAAAATGAGGTTGCACATTGTCTTTATTGATTCATCATCATCATTTCATCATTTCATTTTACGTCCACTTTTCCCTGCTTGCAAGGGTGGGACGGGAACTGATTCTGGCTTGATTTCTACAGCTGGATGCCCTTCCTAACACCAACCTCATTTACAGTGAGTGGTGGGTGCTTTTTTGCCGTGGCACTGCCACGACCACTTTGCAGTGGAATGATAGGGACCCCAGTCCCTATCATCTCATTTCTACAGCTGAGTAAACTGGAGCAATGTGAAATAAAGTGTCTTGCTCAAGGAAACAACACATCACCCGGTCTGAGAATTGAACTCACAACCTTTCGATTGCAAGGCCAATGCTCTAACAACTAAGCCATGTGCCTCCATATTATACATATATATCATGATTATACATCATCATCATCGTTCAACATCTAATTTTCCATGATTGCATGTGTCAGATGGGTTGTCATGTTATGAGACAAGTCATTTCCGAAGATATCATGCTCATACAGATCTATATTTTGGCTTGGTTTCTACAGTTGGATGCACTTCTTAACACCAACCACATTGGAGTGTGAACTGCATGCTTTTTATCGTGGCACGGAAATGACGTTACATGATGGACTGGGTGCTTTTGTTGTTGTGGCACTGGATCAGTATACAGGATGGACTTTGTGCTTTTTGTCATGTGAATAAGAATGCTGTAAGGTCATTTGTAGTAATGTAACCCTAAAAAATCCAGCCATATTAGTAAGTAGTTTCATGCATTACATTGCAATTCCATAAGCAGACGTAAAATGATGATAATGTATTCTGGTCTGCGCCTACAAACAGCTTTGGCCTGTATTCATATTATTAGACAAACACACACCATCATCATCAACATCATTTACAGTCCATTGAACACATACACACATACAGGCACATACACACACGCAGAGAATAACTCACCTTCCTTGGCACAAGCTAATCCACCAGAACCACCACCAACAACAATAAGATCATAAACTTTATGCTGCACACCTGCAATAGATTGAATATACTTATATATATTTCAAAATAAAAAAAGAAACAAACAAATTTTTAATATTTTCATGCTTGTGGGAAATGTTTGTCCTTCATCAGATAATGGAAAGTGGAGAAAAAAAAGAAAACAGGATTAGAGAAGATGAAGTAAGACAGTCCAGACTGTTTATTATATATACATATATATATATATATGTGTATATATATATGTATATATATATATATATATAACGAAGGAAATGTGGTAAGGAACCAGATGGACCATAACGCACCAAAGTACTCAATACTTAGGGTAGTAGAGTGGGTAATAGGAACGGGTAGGACCCCGACGGCTGAGCTCAAGCCGTTTCGACACATAATTCTATCATGGCATTTTGTGGAAGGAAGGGGTAGCTGAACTTGCCAGTAGAAGAAAGAGGGAGAGGGAGTGGAGGAAACCCAGTCATGCGTTGATAGTGCCAACTACAGCAGGATCCTAAGGATAAGAGGTCAAGAAAGTATA
>OZ024741.1:207314989-207434989 GCA_964016885.1 Eledone cirrhosa | reverse complement strand
GTTGTCGGGTTTTTTGAAGTTTGTGTTACACATCGACATGTCATTGGCGTCGGAGAATTCTAGAAGTCTGAATCCTTCCTCATTTCTTGTGCCAACCCCGTGGCCTCCATGGACTCTATTGAAGCCTTCACAGTGTTTACCTACGTGTCCGTTAAAATCTCCTGTGATGATTAGGAAGTCATTGTGGTTTGTTAGAGCAGTAGTGTGCATTAGGGACTCGTAAAATCTATCCTTAAGTATATACTTTCGAACGTTCAACCATCTGGCAGAAAGGTATACGGTGCTGACGATAGCTAACAAGCTTGAAACTAGTACATCGTTCCTGTGTCAGTGTTGAACAAAAAGGTGACGTGGTTGCCTGAACACTGTACGGCGTAAATCAGGCTGTCCGTTTGTTTACAAACGAACAAAGCGAACATTATAATAAATGTTCGGTAAACTGATACATGCATATATATATGTGTGCCTGTATGTATATATACATGCTACTGTATGTCTGTATACATATATGTATGTACGTATACATACATACTTACATTTAAGTAAGGGCCGTACTAAGAGTGAGAAATGAAATTTCGTTTCATTCTATTCCATTTATATATATATATATATATATATATATTCGCGCCCTCAAACACTACCTCGACCTTCGCCCCTCCCACATTCCCTCCACCCCCACCCTCCTTCGCCTCGCCGAGCTGGTCCTCACCCTAAATTGTTTCTCCTTCTCGGGTGAGTTTTACCAACAGGTCACGGGGGTAGCCATGGGCACAAGAATGGGCCCGAACTATGCCAACCTTTTTGTTGGCCATGTTGAGGCCCAAATCTTTGCCCAGTACACCGGCCCCACGCCCGAACTGTACGGTCGTTACATTGACGACTGTATCGGAGCCACGACCCTCACCCGAGTACAGCTCGACTCCTTTCTCTCCTTCTTCTGCTCCTTCCACCCCTCCCTCCACTTCACCACCTCTATCTCCACCACACACGTCCACTTCTTGGACATCTCCGTCGCCTTCGACCCCTCCCACCACTCCCACGTTACCTCTGCCTTCTTCAAACCCACCGACTCCCACTCTTACCTCGACTTCACCTCTTCCCACCCCACCCACACTAAACTCTCCATTCCCTACTCCCAACTTCTCAGGATCCGCCGCCTCTGTAGCCGAGATGCTGACTTCGAGTCCCAGGCCCTTTCTCTAGTCAGCCATTTCATCCGCAGAGGTTACCCCCCCTCTCTCGTCCACACCGCTCTCACCCGCGCCCGTGCTATCCCCCGCTCCACCACCCTTACCCCACCCACCGTCTCCCCTTCCCCATCACCTACCACCCCACCATCCGCCGCCTCTTCCGACCCCTCCACCTCCCACATCTTCCCAACCCCACCACTCCCCTCCTTCAAACGCGCACGCAATCTCCGCACCCTCCTCGTCCACAGCTCCCTACCCCCCAACCCACGCTCCGTTCCCCCCCCCCGGTTCCTTCCCCTGTTCTAGGCCCCGCTGCAACACCTGTCCCCACATCACCAACACCACCACCTTCCAGGGTCCCAACGGCCACCCTCTCTCGGTCCGGCATGCCTTCCGCTGCACCTCCTCCAACCTAGTCTACGGACTTCGTTGCACTAGGTGCAGCGCGACTTATGTCGGACAGATGGGACGCCGCCTGGCGGACCGAGTGACGGAGCACCTCCGGGACATTCGTCTCGGGGGCAGTTCCCCCATTGCCTGCCACTTTGGTGGCCCTGGACACTCCGCACGCCATCTCACAGTCTGTGGCCTACTCCAGTGCCACGGAACACCCGCCCATCGCCTCACGGTCGAACAACGTACTATCTTCATCTTACAGACCCACACTCCCCCCGGCCTGAACTCCCCACCCTTATTCCTTTAGCGTTCGACCGCCCCCCTCCCCCCACACTTATCCCCCACTAACACACCCCTCCTTTTCACCGCCCACCCCACACTAACAATACTAACACCTCCACTTCACCCTTCCCCAACTAACATACTAACATCCCTTCCCTCCCCTCTTCTCCTCCCCCTCCTTATCACACGCACCCACTTACACCACCCACCCCCACGCAACTAACACCCTCCAACCCCACGCACACGTACCCACACACCCTCGTACACCACCAACTCTACACACCCTACCCCCACTAACACCTGCATTCCACCCCTCCCCACCTCCCGTATATTAACATCCACTAACACCTCTTCACCAAACTACACACACACCAGTACACCACACTCCCTCCATAGAACCACACACACTCTTCTCTCCCCGCTCCACACTCACTCATCCCACTAACACCCCACTAATACACACACACACACACCCTCCTCACTCCAACTCTCACACCTACCCATCCTCGCCTCCCTACCATTCCGCCGACTGCTGCTATGCCCTTCCGACCACTGTCTCAGCACCAACTGACCACAGCACTTCCACTGCTGACCACTTCCTGTTGCGCGCGCACCCCACATCTCTCCTCTTCCGACCACCGCTTCTTGGATTAGCCACACGCGTTTTGACTTCTCACCAAAATCTCCATACATCCGTGTAACTTACCACTTTTCAACCACCCTCTTACACCACCACCTACATAACTCACCCACACACACACACCCCAAAACAAATTTTTTTATCCACACGCCACCCACACCCACAACACGCTTAAACCACACACACGTGCTTCCCACCACATATTTACACCCTCAGCACCCTGATTCCTCTCCCCCCACCCCCCTATCCACACACGCACAGACCCTCCGACCCACAAAAACACCCCCCACACACACCTTCCTGAACATGCAACCCCGTTCTTCCCCCAACCCTCACTTTCACATACACACACACACGCACACCTAACCACACACACCACCTTCAGCCCTCCCCGCTCGGACACCCCGTCTCCCTCTCCCCACTCCACCTGCCACCACCTCTACTCACCCCACACCCTTCCACCACCTGTTTACCCCCCTTTTAATTTCAGTTTATTTTGATCATGCCTTTATTTTTAAATTTTCTCATTCCTTGTATTTTGATCATGCTTTATTTTTATTTATTATTTATTATATTTTTGTCTTTATTTGTTAATTTTTCATTCGCACTGTTTCCTTTCGCTATATGTCTCTCCACCACTCCCCTACACACCTTTTGAACTCTCACCTGAAGAAGGGCTTATGCCCGAAACGTCGTCCCCCACCTACCCCTCCACTCTCCTGAGCGTGAATTTAATAAACATTTGTCGTACTGCCTCTCTGTTCTGTCCCTGTTCAATTTTTCATTATATAAATATATATATGTATATATATATATTGAGGTTTTCTATTTTGCAAACTATTCGCCAACTATCTCATGTTCATTATGCCCATGTTCAAGAAATAATGAAGTATGCCAAATATGATGAACTTTCAAGAGCTACTTTTTCAGAGATCTTCTGGAGTTCTTCATCCTGCTTTCTCTTTCTTACTTTCATATTGTGAATCTTCTTTTCTTTCTTCTGAATGTCTCTCACATGCTCTGTATTAACACAAGCCATGAATGAAGACATCCGATCTTCTCGCTATCTCAAGGAAAGATTTGTCGTCAGAAGGGATATCCTTTCATCCAAAAATGTCCTGGCTTGCAATGTCAAAAATTTCCTCGAGGTCCAAATTTCACACTTTGCAATTGCTTTGTCAGTCAACCTTGATTTTTCTTTTTTCTGTCCTTCATACTCCTTATACAACTTTGTGATTGGAGTGCAGATTTATTTTCTGTTTTGGAAGGGATATTTGCTTTTCCCAAAACTTCCTGGATCATCTGGCTAGTGTCTTTTACAGCAACTGAAATTGTTTCTCCAAGTTAACATGATAGTAAAGAAAAACACGAACACTTGTTGTTTGGAGGGGCTTTTTCTCAAGAAGCCAAATGGCCTTTCTGGTTTCCATTTTTTTTATTCACTGCGAAAGATGAAAAGCAAAATCAATCAATCAGTTTTATTTTAACAGCCTCTTTTCTGGAACCAATTCAAGCTATGAAAAGCAAAAGAGAACAAAATCATTTTGTAGCTTTATAACCATGGATGGAACTTGATGAAAAACGACCATGTTAACCATTCGCCAACAAAACCAACACTGATCCAACAATCCAACTTTGCATTTGAACCTCAGTTAACTAATTATCTTGCTGAATTATCAAAACAAATATCAAAAAGCTCACCTCATCAACGTGGTACCAAATACTTCTTTGTAAAGACAATGAAAACAAATCACTGATGTAAAAAAGCAAATGGAGGTCATATTGAACTGAAATAAGTGCTAAACACTCTACAATAAATTGGTATAAACATAAAATTTGTAGTGTTGGGTTTTTCCGAGTTATACCAATTATAATAAAGATATTTAAATGGTCCCAATTTACCTGTTACACCCTGTACATACCAGGATGTGGTCACCTGACCTGTCTGGCCTCAGAATGTGACAACCTGTGTTGACAAGGTATAAAGTACCTACCCAAACTAAAATTATTAACATTAATTATTGAATAAATAACCTCTTTTATATTTGACTAGCTCGGGTATTAAATACCAGTTATGTATACCATTTATGTCAATACTTCAGTGCTGCTTGGAAAACTATACTTTTACAAAATCACCAGCTTTTTCCAAAAGGAGGTTCTTGCCCCCAGGGGTCCCCTACTCAATATGTGCCAATTCTGAGAGTTCACATTCATCTGTAGAACAAACGTAGCCCATGTGTCAAGTTTTGTGAAAATCAGTTGCGAACTCCAGAAGTTATGACGTTTTGTTGCATTGCACTGCAGTGCTTCAGTCGACTCCAAGGAAGTGGTTAAAGGGGGTTATCTGCCGGGAGGCCCTATAATCAATATCTGGAAAAATGAAAGTGTCCATGACCATCCGGAGTACATAAGTAACCTATGTCTTAAGTTTGGTAAAAATACTGTAGAAATGCGCGCGTGTGTGTGTATGTATTTGTGTGTGCGTATGTATATGTATGTGTATGTCCGTCGGCGCATATGTATGTACTGACCTAAATCTTCACTATTTACTTTTACTATTTTAAGGCAAAAGTTAAAATCCAGTTGAGGTTAACTTTGCCTTTTATCATTACGGGATCGATAAAATAAAGTACCAGTAATGTAATGGGTAATTGCTGGCCTTGTGCCAAAAGTAGAAACAATTGTTTTAATAACTTCTGTCATTTTCGTTTACAATTTTATTTACATCATTCTTAAACTCCGGGGCTGGAAATCATTCGGTTATTTTAAATAGAATATTAGTCTAACGACTCCATTTACACCATAAACTTGATCTCGTCTTTGCATGAAATTGTTCTTCTCAGTCCACATAAAGACGTATTATCCTCGCTTTTTTCCGTTCATTGCCAGGGAACGTCTTCACGAACCAAAATATCGTCTTTCTGTTTTCTTTCGGTTGCAACGTTTCTCGAAATATTTAATTCTGCGTTCAGATTGAATTTTTAGTTTAAGAAGATCCCGTTAATGTTGACAGCAGCGATTCTTTGCTTAAACTTTCTTTCTTTCTCAACCCCCTCTCCCTTTTTTTTCATACCCTCTCTCTCTCTCTCACCCATACCCCCTCTCTCTCTCTTAGAGAGAGTTGCAACATGTATGTAGTTACATAGATTTTTGAGAATGAAAATATAAACAGAGCATATAAATAAATTTACAGTAGAATAACATAACAAATATGGGCACTACAACTACACTGTTTTAAATATATACATAAATAACATTACAAATGCCTCGGTAACACTACAAAGGATGATACAATGAAAGATATATTCCTTCATTTCATTCATTCATTTCGTTTTACGTCCGCTTTTCCCTGCTTGCAAGGGTGGGACAGGAACTGATTCTGGCTTGATTTCTACAGCTGGATGCCCTTCCTAACACCAACCTCATTTACAGTGAGTGCTGGGTGCTTTTTTGCCGTGGCACCTCCACGACCACTTTGCAGTGGAATGATATGGACCTCAGTCCCTATCATCTCATTTCTACAGCTGAGTAAACTGGAGCAATGTGAAATAAAGTGTCTTGCTCAAGGAAACAACACATCACCCAGTCTGAGAATTGAACTCACAACCTTTCGATTGCAGGACCAATGCTCTAACCACTAAGCCATATGCCTCCTTCAATGCTACAATATTAAAGAAAATGTAAAAGAAGGGATGAACAATGGAGCCAACACCAGAGCAAGAGACAGCAACGTCACGAGTACTGGGCAACCTCTCTAATGATTTTTGAGGCAAGCCAGCACACTCGCAGCGTTGCCTCGGGTGATGGTGAGGCTGATGCGCTGAAATATTGTTTTAAAAGATTTTTTAATGGAAATGAAGCAAAATGGAAGCTTACTGTTGAAACTTCGAACTCATGAATTTTGCAGGTTAAAATTTTGCTGGCCCGAAAACTGCTTGCGTATTTTTGTACGTGTAGTTTCTTCGTAACGTAAATAGATAGACAGAATGACGCCATAAAAGGGAAATAACTCGTCTCTCATCTCTATTTATACATTTGAACTGAAAAATCAATACATTACAAATTCGATTTTTACACTTGGCGTGGGTCGATTTGAACATTTTTTTTACCGATGACTCCGCCAGACCTTCATCTATAAGTGTAGTAATTTCACCAAAATTTTAACGTACGGTTTAAGAGGAGATGTGTGCCGAAGGTTTTAGTAGACAGACAACCTCAGTTTTATATATATAGACTAGCAGAAAACCACCCGGTGGGCGGTTTTCTGCTAGCAAATCTAGTGTATATACTGATATTGTTGAGATTTGGATGAGAAATGTTTTCGGCACCACATGTTCACCGTCTCTTGGTATGTCTTTTATGTTTATGCATGTATAAATATATATGTTATCTATACGGTGAAATCTTTGAAATAAATATATGTTAAAACGAAAAAGGAGAAAAAGAGATTAGCGACGGAAATATAAACGTTATGATACATAAACATTATGATATAACGATGGAAATATATAAACGTTTACGATAAAACGATGGAAATAGAAACGTTTATATATAATGATAAGCCGAAACACTCGTAAGTCGAAACACTCGTAAAGCGAAACGTATAAATAAAGATTAATGTAATGAATTTGAAAAGCATAGAGATTTGAAAGTGCGTCTATTTGTTTCCTTGGCATATTTTACAGACAGACAGACAGACAAACAAATGGAGAAATGCCCATTATATATTATAAGTAGACTTAGCATGGTGTCAAGTCAGAACCGCCTCGAACTGGTTACTTCTGGCTTGTGCAAGGTGTCTCTATAGCAACCAGCGATTCCCTCGGCCTCAGTGACCAAAGTCAGTGAAGAGGGGAAGGTAATGTTTCTATAGCGACAGTGTTTCTCTTGGTAGTACCAAAGTGGAGAAAGGAAGGGGAAGGTAATATTTCTGTAGCACCTACATTTGAGTTTTAGGGAAGGACAAACAGACAGACAAACAGAGAAATGCCCATATATTTCTGTGTGTGTATATATATATATATATATATATATATTACACACACAGAAATGTATATATATTTCTGTGTGAGTATATATATATATATATTACACACACAGAAATGTATATATATTTCTGTGTGTATATATATATATATTACACACACAGAAATGTATATATATTTCTGTGTGTGTATATATATATATATTACACACACAGAAATGTATATATATTTCTTAGAACAAAATTATTATTAATGTTTTGCTGTTCATAACAATTGGAATTGAAAAATTACTTTTGAAATTATTAGTTATTTTACTAATGCTTAGATATGTAAAAATGAAGCAATGTTTCTAATAATTGTTTCTACTTTTGGCACAAGGCCAGCAATTACCCAGTACATTACTGGTACTTTATTTTATCGACCCCGTGAAGATGAAAGGCAAAGTTAACCTCGGCGGTATTTGAACTCAGACCGTAAGGGGACGTAACTCCATGCTATGAAGCATGGTGTCCGACTCTCTACAGATTCTGCCAATCCACCGCCCTAATGTCTGTACATAATGAGGGAGTGAGAGGGGAGAGAAAGAAAGGCAGAGGTGAAGTGACGAAGTGACTCTCTCCTCCTCCTCCTCTTCCATCTCCCCATTCATCACAGCGATAGAGGGGAGGAATGTTAGTGTGTTACAAAAAGAAAGAGTGAGAGTGAGAGAAACAGACAGACTAAAAGAGAGGGATAGCTGGAGAGAGAGAGAGATAGCAACAGATACAGTACAGTAGCTAAGGGATGTATATATATTTCTGTGTGTATATATATATACATTTCTGTGTGTGTAATATATATATATATATATATATATATATACACACACAGAAATATATATATATTTCTGTGTGTGTATATATATATTACACACACAGGAGGAGAGTGACTTGGTGGTGGAACAATAAGGTAGATGAAGCAGTTTAGGCCAAGAGACAGGCATGGAAAGAATGGAAGAACGGGGGGAGCAGGGTATATTACATAGAGACCAAGAGGGAAGCTAGACGACAAGTATACTTAGCTAGGAGGGAAGCAGAGGATAGAAAATGCAAGCATGTTTTGCAACGTGAGGACCAGAAACAGGAGGTGTTCAAGATTGCGAGGCAGTGTCAGAGATAGTTGAGATGTCATTGGAGAGAAGTGTATCCGGAATGATAAAGGTGAGCTTGCCCTCACATGTACTGAGAAGAAAGATGCATGGAAGAGTCATTATGATAGATTACTAAATGAGGAGAATGCATGGGAAGAAGAGACCCTACCCCAAGTAGACCCTATAGAGGGGCCAGCAGTACAAGTCAGCAGCAACGTAGTAAGTAAGGCAATCAAAGATATGAAGATGGGGAAGGCAACCGGTCCATCGGGTATAGCTTCCGAGATGCTGAAGGCATCTGGGTCTGTAGGTCACACTATAACCACACGTATTGTTAACCAGGTAATACTAGAAGGTGTCATACCAAAAGATTGGTGCAGTAGCATCATTGTCAACTGCTACAAAGGTAAAGGCGATGCACTAGATAGAGGAAACTATAGAGGTTTAAAGTTGATGGACCAGGTCATGAAAGTAACAGAAAGAGTTATAGCACAGTTGATTAGGGACCGGGTGAAAATAGACGAGATGCAATTTGGGTTTGTACCAGGAAGAGACACCACTGATGCCCTCTTCCTTGTGAGGCAGTTACAGGAAAAGTACCTAGCTAAAAGTAAGCCACTCTACTTGGCATTTGTCGACCTTGAGAAAGCCTTTGACAGAGTTCCACGTGCTGTAATCTGGTGGGCTCTTAGAAAACTAGGAGTAGATGACTGGCTTGTGAAAGCGGTACAAGCCATGTATAGGGGAGCAGTCAGCAAAGTTAGGATTAGCAATGAGTATAGCGAGGAATTTAGCGTACAGGTTGGGGTCCACCAGGGCTCTGTTCTTAGCCCCCTCCTGTTCATCATAGTCCTGCAGGCAATAACGGAGGAGTTTAAGACCGGATGCCCATGGGAATTCCTGTATGCTGATGACCTCGCACTCATAGCTGAATCTATGGAAGAACTAGAGAATAAATTCCAAACTTGGAAGCAGGGACTAGAAAGAAAGGGTCTCAAAGTCAACATGACAAAGACTAAGGTCCTTGTAAGTAGACGAGAAAACAGAACCCAGATCCCCTCAGGGAAATGGCCTTGCTCAGTATGTAGGAAAGGTGTAGGTAGGAACTCCATTCTCTGCCCTAAATGCAAACAATTGGTACACAAGAGATGTAGCGGGATCTCAGGAAGCTTAATTAAGAATGTAGGCTTCACATGCAGCAGCTGTGCTGGGACAGCAAGCAGCAAACAGCCACAGGAAACAAGTACCACCAATCTCTGGCAGGGCTCTGTAGAAACAGTAGACGGCTTCTGCTACCTAGGTGACCGAATTAGCAGCGGAGGTGGGTGTTCAGAAAGTACAATAACTAGGGTAAGAATGCGATGGAAGAAGTTTAGGGAACTACTACCACTGCTAGCTGCAAAAGGCTTCTCCCTCAGAATGAAAGGGAGACTGTATGATGCGCGTATCCAAACAGCAATGTTGCATGGTAGTGAGACCTGGGCGCTGAAAGTGGAAGACTTACGTAGATTAGAGAGAAACGAATCCGATGGATGTGTAACAGTAATATACGTGAACGACAAAGTATAAATGAATTGAGAGAGAGACTGAGGATAAGAGGAATCAAATGCTGTGTGCAGGAAAGGCGGTGGCGCTGGTATGGACATGTGATGCGTATGAAGGATGACAGCTGCATAAAAAGGTGCAGAGCTCTAGAAGTCGATGGAAACCGCGGAGTGGGGAGACCCAAGATGACCTGGGATGAGGTGATAAAAGCCGACCTTACCCAATTACACCTCTCAAAGGCAATGACACACGACCGTGACCTCTGGCGTCACACAGTAATACGGAGTACCCGACCTCCCATGGGTACAAGCTGAAGCATATAGACAATATGCCTCCACACCCCCCACCGCAAGGTGGTCGTGAAGGTGCCACGGCAAAAACGCACCCAGCCCACACTGTAAAGTGGACGTGTAGGCGCCACGAAAAAGCACCCAGCACTCACTGTAAATGAGGTTGGTGTTAGGAAGGGCATCAAGCTGTAGAAATCAAGCCAAGTCAGTTCCTGTATGAGCAAGGCATGGTCAGCCGACCAGACACTGCCCACAACAGGACAACCCGTCTAACCCATGCTAGCGTGGAAGAACGGACGTAAAACGGTGATGATGATGATGATGATTACACACACAGAAATGTATATATATTTCTGTGTGTGTATATATATATATTACACACACAGAAATGTATATATATTTCTGTGTGTGTGTATATATATATATATTACACACACAGAAATGTATATATATTTCTGTGTGTATATATATATACTACACACACAGAAATGTATATATATATATTTCTGTGTCATCATCATCATCATCATCGTTTAACGTCCCTGTTCCACGCTTGCATGGGTTTGGACGGGGGTTTTCCCACTTGAGGCAAGAGTGGTTGTCTTGCTCGCATAGGACTGTCTGGCGGGTTTTCTACAGCTGGATGCCCTTCCTAACACCAACCACATTTACAGTGTGGGGCTGGGAGGTTTTTACCGTGTTGCCTATCGGCCACATTACAGCATGGACTGTCTGGCGTGTTTTCTACAGCTGGATGCCCTTCCTAACACCAACCACACTTACAGTGTGGGACTGGGAGGTTTTTACTGTGTTGCCTACACGGTCACATTACAGCGTGGACTGTGTGTTTTTTTGTCGTGACACCTACACGATCTCGTTTGTTTCGGCCTGGATGTTGTGGCACCAACATAACTTTGCATTGAAGGGGGCGGTGTGGATGGGGTGGGACGGGGGTGTATTTTGTTAGAGATGCCTACTGACTAGTAGGTTTTACTTTGTATTTAGGTAAGGCGGGTCTTCTCTGTTACTGAGTACCGCCAAAGGTCTCGGTCCAGTGACATTGTCTTGGAGAGGTGTAAGTGTGTGAGGTCGGAATTTATCAGCTCGTCCCAGGTTTTCCTGAGTCTGCCTACTCCGTGGCTACCATCTATCTTTATTGCCCTGCACTTTGTTATACAGCTGTCGTCTTTCATGTGCATCACGTGACCATACCAACGTAGCCTTCTCTCGAGTAAACAACATCTGATCCCTCTTATTTCTAATTTTTTCCTTAGTTCGTTTATGCTTTGCCGTTCACGTATATTACTATTACACATCCAGCGGAGCATGCAAGCTTCGTTCCTCTCTAGTCTGCGTATATCCTCTGCACACAATGCCCAGGTCTCACTGCCATGCAACATTGCTGTTCGTATGCAGGCATCATACAACCTGCCTTTCATTCTGTGTGTGTATATATATATATATATTACACACACACAGAAATGTATATATGTTTCTGTAGCACTCCTCAATTCCCCCCACTCTCCCTCCCGCTATCCCCCTCTTGTAGTCTCTCTCTACCCGCGCGCAAAAAACATTCGCACGCGCACACGTGTTTCCACTGTCGGACAGACAGACAGAGAAATTGCTGGTTATATATTATAAGGAGATTGTGTGGAAGATATTCTTTTGGTCATAGAGTGACCGAGTTTGGGTAATCTAATATTGGTACCCCAACACCCCCAAATGATGTGTAATTCATAATTGGGACTCAAAATATATAATCCTCATCATCATCATCACCGTTTAATATTTACTTTTCATGTTTGCATGGACTAGATGGACTGTCACATTATGAAGCTAGACAGGTCAGGTAACCACGTCTTGCTCATACATTGTTTTCACCCTTCTTACTTATAACCAACCACATTATGTGTACTGGGTGTTTTTTTATGTTGTACCATCACTACAACCTTAAAGTGGGTTGGGTGTTTTTTTTTTGTGGCACCATTTCGACCACATTACAAGGTGGACTGGGCAACCACCTAACAACCACCACCTAACAGGCTGGAGTGGATGCATTGGATTGGCAGTATCGGTAGTGAGTCGGACGCCATGCTTTCCAGCATAGTTACGTCCCTTTACGGTCTGAGTTCAAATCCCCTCGAGGTTCACTTTGCCTTTCATCCTTACGGGGTCGATAAAATAAAGTACCAGTAATGTACTGGGTAATAGCTGGCCTTGTGCCTAAAGTAGAAACAATTATGTTGCTACACCTGCAATACCACTGTAAAGGGCAGACTGGGAGCTTTTTGTCATGAGAGCAGTACTGTTAGAAAGCAAGCAAGAGACTGAGTTGTGCTTCATAGTATATTGAGGAGCATATCCAGCTTTCCATGCATGTGTAGTGACCTACATTCCGTGGGCTCACATACATTCTCTGTGCGTGATTTGGCTCAGCTCAGCCAATCAACGCCAGTAGAAGAGGATGTATCCCTACGCGCCCTGAGGGAGAAATTCCCCGCGAAGATTTGAAGAATCTCTCTCTCGCACCATAGAACCCTTTCTGTAACTTCCGGTCAGAACCCTATAAAACTAACAACTTTAAGTTCCCTCTCTCTCATTTGCCTTTCCGGCGCCTGGCCTTCGCCAGGCGTCTTTTGCCAGCCGTGTTCGCCTGGAAACCAAAACGGTAACTAATAACTTTGCTTCATTCTTTCATCTATTCATTGACATGTCAACTATACTGTTCTATATATCCACAAATTGTTTATTAAATTTTATACACACAAACCAATCGTCTTTGTTATACTCATACACACCAGTATTTTGTTATAAGTGGTGACCCCGAAAAAAAGAAAAAATAGCAGAATCTGGTGTTGTGTGAGTAACATTACGAATACACAGCAAATTTTATTGACAAACTATGAAAATACGCAGTCAAAGAAACGCACGCACACACAGAGAATGTATGTGAGCCCGCGGAATGTGCTGCTAAAAGTGGTGACCCCGACGTGATGAATATTTTCAGTTCAAAATATTCCGTTTGAAATAAAATTAAAATTGGCAGTGTATGTATAAACAAATTTACGCCACGAGGAAATTTCAAAACGGCTACCACCAAGTACCAGCCATCAGCAGCAACACATGGCTAACTATTAACCAACGCCAGGGAACGGCTTGTAACTTTACCGACGCAACCACCATACCTTCTGTCTCGTTACCACAAGGACTCGAGAAATTAAGACATTAGTCTTCTCACCATTATGGCGTCAGACGTGGCTGCCATATTGGTGACTCTAGGTTCTTCAACGCTCGACTTCGACTCTACAGAATATTCATTGTGACTTTGCTTTAACAACAACAACTCTACTAGCTCCCTAGTAAGAGCGATCCTAAAGAAAAGAAAAGCGAACTTTTTGTTAAAAGAAAAGAAACAATTCTTTCTTTCTTCCTTTTTTTTTCCAGGCATTTATTTTTTTAAAACTGTATTATATGGAAATTCATTTTTTTTTCTATCATTGTATATATGACTGCATCATTTTCTTTATCATTGTATATATGACTGCACCCACACATTTATTTGCTGTTTTACATGCCTGCATATGCACACATTTCTTTGTCACCTACCAACATGTTGTTCTTGGTATATGTTCTTCAAACGTAATATTCTGCGAGATCCCTTTTCACCTGGTTGAGGTGCCGTCACATGCTAGCGACTCATAGAGCTTAATTCACCTGGATTCAGACAGGCACCGCAACACGAGAATGCTAATTGCAGCTGAACTCAAACAGTTTCGCATCTCGTTGCACACTCATCGTCCATAACAACCTCCATCTTGTTACCTTACCTGACTCACTGGGAAAACAACAAATAGAACTGGACTTGTCAGCATTTCCACCACTTCTGTGGATTCGCCCGAATTATGGAATTTACACTGCAACCCACCTACAGATTCAACTTGCTTTTTTTCTTTTCAAAGCAACCAGCCATTTTTTCCTGGCTCCCTAGCACATTCGGCAATACATCTGGGAGGCCAACATTTTCTCGCCTACCCATCATCTTCTTGCCAGCACTGGTAAACTACCATAATAGCTTCATCCACAGCTACTGGTACAACACTTACCATTAACATTTAATGCAAGAACAGCAACTTCGCCCATGTCAGACTTCATCCGTTTTCTGTTAGACCTTTGGTGGTCACGTATAAACTACAAAACAGCTAGTCATTTGACACAGCGGCTCAACACGGCCCTTAGCGCCTCATTTTTTTTCTTGCATGCATCCTTCTGGTCAATTATTTTTTCACTGATGTGCTCTTTCAGAATTTGTTCTTGCTGATTCAATAATCTGTATCGTCTTCTGTCTAGAAGGGGAGTATTGTAGTGACCTACATTCCGCGGGCTCACATACATTCTCTGTGCGTGATTTGGCTCAGCTCAGCCAATCAACGCCAGTAGAAGAGGATGTATCCCTACGCGCCCTGAGGGAGAAATTCCCCGCGAAGATTTGAAGAATCTCTCTCTCGCACCATAGAACCCTTTCTGTAACTTCCGGTCAGAACCCTATAAAACTAACAACTTTAAGTTCCCTCTCTCTCATTTGCCTTTCCGGCGCCTGGCCTTCGCCAGGCATCTTCTACCAGCCGCGTTCGCCTGAGAACCAAAACGGTAACTAATAACTTTGCTTCATTCTTTCATCTATTCATTGACATGTCAACTATACTGTTCTATATATCCACAAATTGTTTATTAAATATTATACACACAAACCAATCGTCTTTGTTATATTCATACACACCAGTATTTTGTTATACATGCATAGGTTGAACAGGAAACTTGAATTAGGGATGTGGCAGGAGGTAAGGGGGTATCATCATCATCACCGTTTTACGTCCGTTCTTCCACGCTAGCATGGGTTAGACGGGTTGTCCTGTTGTGGGCAGTGTCTGGTCGGCTGACCATGCCTTGCTCATGGAACTGATTTGGCTTGATTTCTACAGCTGGATGCCCTTCCTAACACCAACCTCATTTACAGTGAAATTTACAGTGAAATTAAATAGTGAAAGAGAAAAGAACACAAATACAAAAACTTCATGACATTATTTCACACAAACATTATCATTTTACTTCTCACTATTGCTTGACATCAGCCTAAATTAAAAACCATGATAAGGTAGCAAAATCTGCCCACACCTTGACCCCTGGGTGACATTTAACGGTCATTTTCTGGGTTATCTACTTTCAAGCGTAAACAAATCTGAGAGTGGACGACTTGGTGACAGAGGAAGCGACAGGTATAAATAGCCTGTCTTGGATCAAACGGCAAGGAGTTCGAAGCGGTTCGAAGCGGTTCTTGATACTCTCTCTTTTTCACTCAATCTCTATCTCTTGGTCTCTCTCTTAACCAAGTCAGTGAAGTTTATGAAGTTTTCTTTGTAAATACAATTTAATTCTACTTTTACAAACAAACAAATAACGTACAAAATTCTTGTCTATTTTTTCGGTGTGAGCTATTTTCAAAAAATTAATAATATAGCTGTTTGGTGTCATCGTGGTTCATTTATATATATTCATTTTCTTCGTGATCAAAGAACTATCATATCATCATCATCTTATTGAACACTTACTCACTTAACTGCACACATGCAACCTCTGGTCACACTGTATCACAACAGTGACCACACGACACAGCAAGCTACAAGTGAGTACACACACAACAAACGAATCAACACCACAAACAATCGCTATATCAGAACTGAGTTCAATTTTCCATATGACCCTTTCGGAGGATGAAATAAATGTACTACTCAAGTGCTGAGGTCGATGTAATCGACTTTCCCATTCCCACCAAATTACTAGCCTTGTTGCTTAATGAAATCCACAACAAAGTACCAGTTAACTTGATTGATATGAAAACTGTTGTCCTAGTGCCAGTGTTAGAAAGAATTATTATTACCGATTTGAAATCCAATCACCGCCAACTTTGCTTTTCACCCTTCTAGGATTGCTAATATAAATGACCAATCAAGCACTGAATCAATATAACTGACTTTAAACCCCAGCAAAAGACTTACACTTTCTAGAGTGGTCCCAAAGGTCATGGTTACATAAGAATCTCAAACTTAAAACTAAATACAACAAAGCATTTTCTCCGTCGCTCTACCGATTCTGCTAATCTGTTGCTCTTACTAATAAAGCTTACTTCATCAGTGTACGCCAAAGAGAAGGAAAGAAGAAAAAAATAACGTAAAAAGTTACAAGCGAACGAAAGTTGAACGAGAAAATACGCATTGCTCTCAGATAATGATTGACAGTAAAATCCGTAAAAAGGTTAATAAGACAAATGGAAGGTGATAAGATTTATATCGTTCCCCAAGTACCTTGGGGGAGTGTGAGAGAACAAGTTTTAATTATAAGTAAAATGCAGGTATCGAACTCGGACGTTCCTACAACCTTATTACAAGCGAACCAACCACGGTGGGGTAAAGAATATAAGCATTCAATTAATTATGATAAAATACTTTAGTTTTAAAGAATAATTTAATTAGTACCTGAACTCAGATTGAAGAATACCACTTTACATGGACTGGCCTTGATTAAGCTCTTAAAATGTTGGTAATTTTTGCGAAGCAGGTGAGAATACATGACGACGAAAAGGCAAAGTATACTGGCACACAGAGTTATGGATAAAGCTGATTAAAAAAACAAAAATGTGTTATCAGTGTGATGAAACGAAACCCATTTCAGTAAAATGAGAACATATATAAGCAATGAAACGAAGAAAACTTATACTTCTAAAAATAATTGATGTATTATAATTCAATTATCCAACGTTTCCTTCCTTTCTTTTTAAAGACAACAGGATGTGATTTTCTGGAGCTTTTGCTATCATTTCAAGCTGCCAGGGTCTCACATATAGGTTAATTCTTAGGATCGTTATTGTTACGAGAAACTGATGCGGAAACATACCTATCGATAGTAATTTAGAGTTATCTCCCTTGACAAGCCCGGCACCAAATACGAATGTCTGTGGGATATTGTGTTGATGTGAAAAATGTCTCTGATTCGTGTTGGAACATGTGCTGGTATGACGGCTGCTGTTGTCCAAGCACTGAATACAGCTAATATACGGACACTTGTTGACTTTATAGATTCAGAACTTGAAGAATTAGTTCATAACACTGGTATATCATACAAGGTAAGATGAAAATACATATTATTAACATCGGCAGTCGTTCATTTTTGCACACCAATATCGTGTGAATCAACGTTGGAGCCTCGAACAAATAAAAGACACGCAGGATACTTTCAAATATACACTGTTTTCTAGCATAAACATTTGTTTAATTAATTTTTTTCTCGCCAAATATATCTGCAAATTAGACTGACTATTTCAGTTATTTTCTATATCCTGCATGGCATGTTTAGTGTTTATGTTGTACTATCTTGAAATACATAGGCAATTATCGCCCGATACAGTGTCAAACGTTTCTGAATATGTATAAAAGTAATATTTTATGTTTTCCTTTGTACTGAGGAACGGTTGAAAATGTTTACACCTTACACTTCATTCATTTCACGACAAAGTCTTCTAATTATTTAAAACGATAGTTATATCTACAATATAGTTAGCTTGAAATCTTAAAACATATGCTGTGTTGTAGTATAAATCTCCATTATATATATATATATATATATATATATATATATATATATATAATATGTGTGTGTATGAATATATGTATGGTCCTGCAACTCCTGATAGCGTCGAAGGGGCGCCTCATTAACATACGGCGTTTCTGGCTCATTTTAATCCTGGCGGAACCCATCCCTTTCCTGGCCTGAGTACAACAGATTTCTTCCAGAGAAAGAAAGAATCAACCCCAGGTCTAGACTGGTACCTTTTTTTTATCGACCTCGAAATGATGAAAGGCAAAGTTGACCTCAGCGGGATTTGAACTCAGAGAGCGAATACCATAAAACATTCTATCCGACTCTGCCAATAATGTATAACGTTCGTGTTTTTCAATAAAAAAAAGAAGAAAAAGCTCAATCGACCATAGTTCAGAGCATCAATTATATAAGTTTAAAAGATATATATATATAGAGAGAGAGAAATAAATCAAATGTTATATCCCTTTTTCTTTCTATATATCTTTTGGACTTGTGTGTACCAGAGAAAATACACACAAGATTAATTCTCAGAACGTTAGATTTCTTTTCTCCCTATAGCGTGTAGGGCATACACAATACAATTCACGAACTTCACTTCACAGTATCATTTTTGCTGACACAAATAACCACAGTACCTTTTGTGTTCCTCCTCCTCGTCATCAAAACGAATGAGGTTGCCGATGATGATGAAAGTAAAGAGAAACGGTGTGAAGGAAAATTGGTTTCTGTGTCAGCAAAAATTATACTGTACAGTAAAGTTCGTGAGTTTAGATTATTGGGTATGTTGTAGGGAGAAGAGGAATATGTCTAGAGGATTGACTTTATGTATTTTCTACTTGGGTTCTTATTTTAGAATAGGTACACCCTGAACCCAGATTTGACTAAAGGGGTTAACATAAGGATGTCCGATAAAACACTGCCCAAAGAAGTCTCATCCAATCCTTGTCAACATAGAAAAGTGAATGTTAAAGCAATGAAAATGTCGATGGCTGTTATTTATTTATTTTTTAAATTTAGTTTTTGTTGTAATTGTAGGAACTGGTAGCTTTACGAAGAGTTGTTCTTGCTGAATATTCAGCTTTTCCACTGCAAGCATCGGACATCTATAGGAAATTCATGAAATCAGCAGCCATATTATGTACAGGTTGTGTCAGGTAAATCAAACCTCTGAATCTCATTTGCTTGAAACAAGCTAGCAGTAGGTATGCTTTTGCGGTCTTGTCTGCGAGGTGCAGCCCCAATACTTCTGCGCCATAGCTAGGCCTAGAGCCCACCACTCTCCCTTTTCATCCTCCCATTCTTCTGTGACCCCAGAGCCCTTGTACTTCACTTCATTTTCCGTTTTTAAATATCTGTAGTGTTGTTGTTATTTGAAATAGATTTGTTTATGATTTTAAATTTTTTTATTTTGGGGAGCAAAAAAAAAAGATTTGGTATAGTATCTGACCAACCCAGAGTCCACTGGTCATCTTGGGTTATTGGGGTGAGATGACTAAGTGGATAATGTATTAGACTCTACAGGTGTTGATTTCAAATCTGTTGTCAATGTTTCATTGAAATAAGAGAGAAAGATACAGGAACAGAACATGTTATTCTACATCCCTTCAGTTAACCTGGCTGGCAGGAAGAAATATGTAGTAGAATGGTATCTGAGACATACTGGTGACATATCTAGCAGAAGGTGTATCTCTCATCCTGTCTATTGTGTATCTAAACAGAACAGTATTTTCTACATACCTACAATTTATTTGCTTGGAGGGAGAAATTGATTCAAAACAGTATAGTATGGAGACCATCGTGTTGATGTTGATAATTGTCAAGTGATAATGTCGAAGTAAAGGGGGATGTAACAGGTGATGGTGGTGCTAAAAATAACACACTTAAACATACAAGTGTTGTGGTTGGTGGGATAAAAAGTGATGTAACAGATGAAAATGACTTGTGTTTCTCAAAAGATGTGATTACCAAGGTTACCAAGCAAATCTATGATCAAAGCTCATTCAAGCCATGACTAGCCCATCTTTCCAGTTTATTTCAAGTCCTTCCATTTTTTTTTTTTTTTTTTTTTTTTTAGAGACAATGGGGTCTGTTTTGAGGAAAAAGTGGGTGCTGTTTTGGGATTGTGAAGCAATCCCATAGATAATCTTTCCTTAGTTCACAGTGTGATTTTGTGTATTTTGCAGGCTGGACCAGTTACTGGATGGTGGAATATACACTGGAGAAATGACTGAAATTGTTGGTGCAAGTGGTGTTGGCAAGACACAAGTGGGTTCTCTTTCTACTGTTATATTTTACAATAGCTCACTACATAATTGGGATATTGCATCTCCCAGGTTTATGCATTCACACTCCAAATGTCACACTATACCTTCACTCTACCACTGTCACATTGCACATCCAAACACAAACCCTCTCCGACTGTTGCACTACACATTCACACTCTAAATATTATTATATATATATCATAGGAGGGTATATGAAAGCATATATTATATTTTTATATATTATATTTTTATATTATATTTTTATATATATAATAGGAGGGTATATGAAAGCATATACTATATTTGTATGTACAAAAAACATGAGAGCCTCAGTATCAAAGAAAAAATATTTTTTTGTTATGAAAAATTTTTTTTTCCCTTTTGCTCTGTGAACATGTCACAGATATTTCAGTAGCAGCTGAGAGTGCCAGACAACAATGTCACTGAGAAACCTATTCATCATACATATTGTTATGATACTTTAATTTAGAAACCTTCTAAATAGCCTATTTTCCCGATATACGTCTGTGTGTGTACATGTGTGCATTCTAAATGTTGTATGTGTATAATCTAAATATTTGTGAGACAAAGTTCTGCCATGGATGGTAAATTAATGTAAGATCTATGCAACCTATGGCAGTATGGAAAAAGTGGATTTATAATGATGAAAATGATATACTTTCTTAATATTACATCGACTCACACACACTCATACATTTATTGTAAATATGACATTAATGGTTTGGAATAATCATAAAGTTATAACAAAATTGTTCTCTTTATTTTTCCATTGTGTTCCAATAGTTTTGTCTGAGTGTTGCAGCTAACGTTGCAAAGGAAACTAAACAGAATGTCCTTTGTATTGATACATCAGCTTCCTTCAGTGCTGAGAGGATCAGCGAAATAGTTGCTGATGATGATGACACAGAAGAGGTATGTATGTACACCATCGCAACCACCCTATCTGCAACAACAATTCAGGTGTTTTATAAAGCCTAAAAAATGTGTATATCTCAGACCTGTTGACTCTCCCTGTTCGATGGGGAGTTCTCTCCATTTTGGCTCATTTCTCACTGTCTCCCCATTTTTGTAAAAATGGGTATAGCTTTCATTATGTAAAATTTCCCCATTTTGCTTCATTTCTCCCCATTTTGGGGCACTTTTTTTTATGGTACTCCCTATTTGGGTTTTTAGAGGTTGGCAGGTCTGATATCTATTGTTGTTTGGCATTAGTAAGGGCATTCAACTCTAGAAACCATGCTAAAAATGGAATGTACTAATAGGACATGGTTCCCCAATCCATCTAGTCTTGGACCATGACAACCTATCCAACATGGAAAATAAAGATGCTACTGCTACTAATTTCATTGTCATAATTTGGGCATCAATCATCTACGAGATTAGCAACAGATCAGCTATAAGCAAGCAGACCTATCTTCATCTTATCTGTCTTGTTTTATAGACATACTTCTTATTGTTACATTATCCAATGTGAGCTATTTTTTCAAGATGAGAGGTTGGTGTGTGCATTGAAAGAGATTTGGTTGATATTTCTTGCTGCTCAAATGATTTCATTTTTGTTGTATTTAGAGGAGAGCCTCTACACAGCAGCTTTACCTGCCAAGATCAACAGTCAAATCCACCTCAAACGATCTTACAAAATGAAGGACTCATAAATACATTATATCTGAAGATAAAATAATAAGGTGGTCATGTCTGGAACAATTTTGATCAAAGGTCAGCTTGATTATGTCTAACCTGGGGCTACACAACAACTGAACTGACTGTAGAAAATGTTGTTATCTTAATGTTCTACTAATATTTTTGTTGGTTTCTTCTTTCAGAACATTGAAGATGTGCTCAAACATATTCACTGTGCTAAAGTCTTTAATGTATTTAAGTTATTTGAAATATTGGAAGCCATAAGACAAGATTTGATTAAGCAGGTAATGTATTTTTATTTGAGGAAGGATTATCTATAAAACCTTGTTTATTAATTAATAATGACTGTTGTAAATTTTTGATGTAATTATTAACACTGTGGAACATCAAATAAAGCCAAGCATTACACTAAAGTCTGTCTTAAGCCAGAAGGCTCATTAGGCCGGTACTTATGCCAGTTTCATGTCATGAAGCAACTGAGAGTACAAGACATCCCCCTGGACAGGACACCAGTCCATAACAGGGTTAAACCCTGAGAAAACTGGTACTCATTTTTAGCTGAGTATACTGGAGCAATACGAAATGAAATGTTTTTCTCAAGAACACAATACACAACGAAACCCAGGAGTTGAATCCACGACATTATGATCATAAGTCCAACACTCTTACCACTAAGCCATGCGCCTCCACACAAGCATCACACTCAACAACATAAACATAACCTACACATGCAAAAGACTAGGAGTCACAGACAACTTCCTCCACAGCATTTACAGCACATACAGAAGACAGTAAAGAAAGCAAAATAACACAAAACTACTTAGAACAATCACAGCTACCACATTTGGCCTCCAGAAAGAAACAACTATAATGATGTACATATGATATATCATGTATTAGGCTCACCCTCCTTGGGACCCCAATTTCTCTTCAAGAAACTACAAAGTACACAAAACAGTGCACTTACCATTATTACAGGCTAGACCACACCTATCAACGGAGATAACTGTCTTACCCAACTAAATCAGAAACAAGCAAATGTGGAGGCTTCTTTCTAGTCACTCAATCTACTAGAAATAGTTATCAAATCTTACCTTACCATCCTATAGTTCTGTTCAATTAGGTTGAATCGAGGCCTTTTCTTTTTAAGGGCTTAGAGAAGGAATGGCTGTAACCATGATACCCTTGGAGAGTCTCTGTGACAGGTGAAAGAAATGAGGGTGGGGTGAAACCAGGTGACTCGTTAGTCATCATCAGATTAGAGACTAGGTCTGAATGTTGCAGCAGACTGAATTCTGCTAAAAGCAGACAAGGGTATGAGCTTCCATACAGTTTTTGCATCCCCAGTTTCATTAACAAGGCTTGAGTCAATGAGGCCATGTGAGCAGATAGTTACACATTAAGATCAAATTCAAAACCACAGTTGTGATGTGTTCTTCATAATTGCATAATGAAGCTTGCATCTATATTCTGTTGCTGTTTTTGTAAAGTTCTTGATTAATCCTGATCCAGCAAAAATTTGATTAAAAGTGTACCAACTGTGATCATTCCTATTTTTATTCAGATATAGTGTATCTAGGACTACATTCTCCAATGTATCCTATAATAGTATTCTTGATGGTGTTCTTATTAGTGTTATTAAAGTTTAGCCTCAGGTCAGCCCTAAACTAGCAGATGTGTTTCAGCCTTGAGCATCCACATTTTATTTCAGCCATAGTGTATCTTGGACTTACATATACTTTCTATTTTTTAGTCATTTGTTGTAGTACCTACAGGGGTCAATTCTACCACCCAAGATGAGGGTAAGAACCATGAAAAGAGGTAGTAATTTTAATAAGTTTAATTACAGCCACTACCTTTATTAGGAGTAAAAGTTAAGGTCCAAGTGTTTTCGGTAGTTGTTTGGTAAAAGACATTGGGAAACACTAGTGCAGAGTGAAATTTGGCTATTTCCAACAGATCAAGCAATCACGTTGGTGGATGTACTTTACAGGTTATATATATTTTTATGTGTTTTTGTTCATTTATTTTATTTATTTTTCAGAATTCCAGTTTTTTCAGTGGCCTTCGATTAATTATCCTTGACAGTATAACAGCAGTTCTCTCCCCTCTTGTCGGCGGACATCAAACTCAAGGTAGGTGGGCATAGAATGGTGTGTCACCAGCACGACCAGTTAACTGGCTACTTTTTGTCGTTGGTTCTGTGCCTCTGGCATCATATTAATCTAAATTCCCCACTATATATATCACTGAAATTAACTACTACATTTATACCATAATCTGAGTACTGTACTTTAGATAGTCACTTACACTGTTAGTTAATGTACCAGTGAGATTTGTGGTTGATTTATGTGGTGCATCACTCTACTAAACCAGACTACACCCATTATACTCTGATACTGGTACTATACTTTCACACTGCTCTCTCACAACCACTACACCACTCTAAGTAATGTTTACTTCTCCCATTCTAGTCTGACATAACCAGTCACTAGACTTACTCTGAATGACAGCCAAATCTGTCTTAAACTACACTGTATATAATTTAATAAAAAGTAAGGACATACTGGATAATGTAGTCTGAGATAAATTGTTTGAAAAGATGGGATCGTCATTTTGGGAACATCTATTATAAGTATATAGAACAGGGTTCACTTGGTGCAAAACAATAACAACAAAAGCCACTATATCTCTTCTATACAGCCACCTTACCACTCCAATAAAGTCACCACACAACTCTTACATTCTAACTACCATAGTGCACAATCACTACACCAGACCACCCACCCCATTCTTACCCAACAACTACACTACTCAATCCAACCATTACATTGCATTTATAGCACTCTGGCTTTTATTAAATTTCAGGATACAGTCTGATGGTACAGGTGGCACAAAAGCTGAAGATTCTTGCTCTTGAATACTCTCTGGCTGTGTTGGTATGTATTCATATTAATTTACTCCTAACAGAATTAATAACAATGGTGAGGCTATTTTAATGTCTAGCTGGAAGTATGTACACATTTCTCCAAATATATAATGATTGGATGGCATTGAAGACCATAAAGTGAATTTCAGGTTTCATTCTCTACTTTATAATTGAATGGTTAATGTTAACCATTTTGATATCAACCCACCTGAAACTGCTCCTAGTTCTAAGATACAAAACAGCCCATTCTAAAGTGTTTTCCTTATATTAAAACATTCCATTATCATTTTATGTAAGAACTTATTATTTTATTCCAAACAGCAGCTTGATCATGACAAATTTAGTTATTTAACTAAATTCCTCTAAATCTTTAATAATTTTCAAAATTAATTTAAACACAGACTGTCTTTTATTAGAAATATGGTAATAAATGGATTAAGACTGGACATCATCCAGCTGTAAATAGTTGTTACAAGACTTACATACATATACCATCTCACCCACTTGAGTGGTTAATGGTATGAATGAAAGGGCCTTAAATTTATTTCAACTCCTCTGAGACTGCTGGCTGATAATGACAAAACTATTTTCAAATTGAAGCACTGTCTTGGATGCTTGCCACACAGTCTAACACTCCTGAGTCAATGCTGAAAGCACCTAAAAGCAAAATAGAGGCTTTCCACTAGTGGGTGTGTTAGACATACCACCCCATTAAAAGGCACCATGGAACCAAATGGTGATGTTAAACCATGTTGTGTGTAAGATCTACCATTTTAGCAAAGAGACTTCAGGACCAAATCTACCACCCTACTAAGGACACCCAATAACCAAAAGGAGTGTTAGACTGACTGCTCTATCCATTTTTCTTTCCACCAAGCCTTGTCTTTCCCTGGCTGTCTCTCAGTCTCTATATTTGTCTGGCTGTCTTTGTCCCTGTTATAAAGCTGTCTGTCTGTGTATACGACTTCCTGCCTGTCTCTAACTGTCTTGTATATCTCTGACTATCTAACCATCTTTCTGTCTTTACTTACTCATTGTGTTCAATCCTCAGGTGACCAACAGTATAATTGGATTTGACCATGACCGACCAATGGCCAGTCTAGGCAGAACATGGCAGTCAGTGCCCCACAATCGACTTCTTTTCAGCAGACATACTCAGGCTCCAGCCTGTGTTGGTAAACTGACTGGCACCATTACCATTTTGAAGAGTTGTCGACAGGTAAACCTCAATCTTTATTGTCTCCTCTACCACCACCATTGTTGTTGTTTAGTCCCAGGTTCCTGTTCAAGCAGACCCATAATCAAAGGCATTCCAGCTGTGACCACACTGTCATTATAGTAATATGTCTTCTTCTTTAGTTCCCTTTGGTCTCCATGATGAATTGGGCAACTTTGGTCATTTCTCAAGCAATTTTGATTAATGGAGGTAAAGTTGCTAACCTTGCACCCCATCCCACCTTCCTCTTCAAATTAAATATTAATCTATGATAAAATAAACCGAGAATAAATAAGAAAACATGGTAGAATGTGATTTGACTGCTATTTCTAGCAGAATTTGTGGTTATGTAAAGGTCCTCTTTTTAGGTTCGTCCATCATTGGCGTTTTTAATAAACATAACACCATGACATTACATAGTATTTGTTTTATTGTTTGAGAGATTTAAAGGTCTTTCTGATATAGTGTTTGCCTGAGATCTCCCTCTACTATATAGCAGCTCACCTTGATTTTACAGCTCAATTAATGTTAAAGGGTTTCAGTTTATATGAGTCAAAAGAATATGTATCAGGGACAGTTCAGTTGCATACACACTCTCACACATCAAAGCAACGAATTGACCAAGTCATTAGGGTAGTATTTTTTCTGGTTTTCTGCATTCTGAGTTCAAATTCTGTCAGGATCAACTCTGCCTTCCATTCTTTCAAGTTAATTAAAAGGTGATAACATGATAGGACTGATGCACTTACCATTAAAACAGCTGAGGGATTTTGTATGACATACCAGAAGCTAGCCAAGCCTATTGTGAGCCATAACAACACTCAATCATAAATTTCTTTGTTATGGCTAAGTCAGAGGAGGAAGGACAATACCCATGAGCCTTTCTGAATCTCCAAATCTGGTCGCAGAAAGGAAGAGGACACCATAATTCATGAGATCCTCCAGAGACTGATATTGAGTTATCTCCCTTATTACCAGAAGCCTCATCTGACTGGATGCCACTAAAAACACTCAAGGGCTTAGTGTTGGTGGTATTGAACTGGGTCATAGCTTATATTCTACCACCTAATTACTCACATTAATTAAAAAGAACTCATATATATCAATATATATCAATGTTTCTATTTGCAGCCAACTGGGATCACCACAGAGTTTGAGATTTCTGAGTCTGGTTTCCAATGAATTGGAAAGAGAAGCTTGAAGAATCGTTTACTGGAATCAGAATTTGGATCTTTGAATTTAATGAGGATTTTGACCTTGTAGTTTTGAAACGGTGTCTTTTATGACTGGATAACTTTCTGGAAGGTTGTACAGAAGAGGTGAAAGATGCAAGATGGACTTTACTATATCAGTCTCTGTGAATTAAGTACCAGTCATGTGCTTGGGATTTTGTGTCCCAAATGATGAAGCTCACAGAACAAAACCATGTATCTTACATATATGACCTAGTGTTACTACATAAAAAGACAATTGTTGTCATTTAAACCTAGGTTAGCCTTTGTATATATTTCATGGTGCTTAATATTTTATTATGTTCAACATTTCAAAATGTTTCATATTTCATTGTTTTACATTTCACAATGTTTCATATCTCATTAGGTTTTACAGTGTTCGAAATTTCATGTTTTATATTTCATATTTCATAGTGTTTCATATTTCATATTGTTTTACACCTTTTCAATTCAGTAAAATAAAACAATGATGAATAAAGATAATCATTCAATTCCATGTATTTTACCATCCTCACCTAAAATACAATCATTATATAGGGGTAGATAAAACAAAGCACCAGTAATGTACTGGAATAATTGCTGGCCTTGTGCCAAAAGTAGAAACAATTATATATTCATTGTGGATTGGCAGTATCAGTAAAGTGTCAGACACCATGCTTTGTAGCAGAGTTATGGCCCTTTGCGTTCTGAGTTCAAATCCTGCCAAGGTTAGTTTTGCCTTTCATCCTTATCCTAATTGCTGGCCTTGTGTCAAAAGTAGAAACAATTATTCATAGTATATTTCATGGAGGCATACGTATGACACTACTTAAAATATATAACGTATTATGAAAACTAAATCAGTTTTCCATTAATGAGTTGCATTATTGTTGGCATCAAAAGACAATCATAAATTTTCATGTCAATTCCTCGTTTTATTATCGCCTCACATGTGTCCCTCCAACCGACTGGTCATCTGATCTGTTGCACAAACAGGCATCAGATGTGCAGCACCATAATGTCTGAAACAGCACTGCTAGCAATGTGTCTGATGAGGTTAAGATGCAACTGTCACTTGTCTTCTGTAACTGTGCATTTTCTGCTGATACTATATTTATATAAATGCACACCAATACAGATCTACTTTGATATATATATATGAGGTCTGTCTGAAAAATATAAGGATAATTTATTTCAATTCCAAACAATAAACTACATGGTTTCCCCTTCAAAGTAATCCCTTCCGAAACTAATACACATTTTCATCCTTGTCTGCTATGCTTCTATGTACTGCTGGAAGCATTTGTCTGGGATGCTCCTCAGCTCCTTCATTATGACCTTCTTGATGGCCTCCACGTCTTCAAAATGGGTCTCCTTGATAACTTCCCTTAGGGAAAAGAAAGAAGTTATATGGATCAAGTTCAGGTGAATAAGGAGGTTCTTCCAATACGGTGATGTTCTTCTCAGCCAGGAACTGCCAGATGTTCAGGGCATTGTGAGCTGGCAATCTTCCGCATGCTGAAATTTTTGGTGATAATCCTCCAAATGCTGTCGCAGTTCATGCCCAGCTCATGTGCGATCAGTCAAATAGACAGCTGACGATCACCATGCACTCAACATTGGCCTCAGTCCTGCTCATTGAAGGCCTTCCACTCTTGGAGTCGTCTTCCACGTCCTTGTGTCACTCCAAAATCTGCGAGCACATCATCTCATCACTGTACACTTGCTGCAGTATACCAAGTGCTTCTGATGGAGTTTCCCCCAGCTGGACCAGAAACTTCAGGTTGATTTGTTGCTCTGTGTCTATCACTCAATGGCCTAAAATTGAGTAGCTATTAAAAGCTCTGCAAAAAATATACCACCTGTTAATCCTTACCCCACTCATAGCTCACACAACACACTAAGTCCTGTTTCTTTTCAGACATACCTCATGTGTGTTTATATATATATATTTATATATATACACACACATATAGTTCGTGATTTTTGTACATAAAGGAATTTGTTCTTTGCCTTGCATCAAAATAAACAACAGAGAAAGATGGGGGCGAGAAATAAATAAAGGATTTGGGAGATGAGCGTATTCTGATGCTAATTTCCATTACATCTGATGGGCAAATTGATTGTAGTGCTGGGCTGATTGTAACTGATTAAGGCTCTAAACTGGTCCTTTGTGAAGCATATTATGAGTGGTTACAAAGAAAATGTGTTGATCTGAAATTTTGATCTCTCTTTCTGATATAAACTCTTTGTGTATTATGCATATAATAAACATATGTTGATGTTAATCTCCGTAATTCAGAGCATACTCATAAAATATATTATAGAGGCAACATATTTGATATCCTGTATAGACAAAAATGAGGCATAAGAAAAGCAATAGTAAGCATATTAACTTTCATTAGAATGATAAATCACAATTCTTAGAGCCTAGACAGTTCTGTTACTAACCATACACGATAATAACTATCCACCATGAAGGCAAAGTCGAGATAATGACTCGATATATGTTTGCTAATATAACTGTTTCTACTTTAGGCACAAGGCCAGCAAATACCCATGCATTACTGGTACTTTATTTTATCGACCCCGTAAGGATGAAAGGCAAAGTCAACAGTCAGTGGATAGAAAAAAATCAAGCTGACAGGGATGCTAAAAATAGCTAAATAGCTCCCCATTATGCCTATGAAGCCACTCAACCAATACATTAAATGCTAGCAATAGAAATATAACAATATTTTAGATCAATACACAACAATATCGACCTTATTGCTCAATGAAAAGTTGTTGAAAAAAGAACGGTCATTCAGAGAGTACACATTTAACAAAATTCTCGGTAATCCGGCGTGGCACAGTGTGTGGCAAAACCAGCTTTTCAAATCACATGTGCAACTAATTTTTCTTAGCTCAGTGAAATAGAACGAAGTAAAATAATTTTTTTCTCAAGGGCAGAGCACACTGCTGGGAATGAAACTCACGGCCTTGTGATCATGACACAATCACCTTCACAAAAAAGCCTGGAAGAAATATGTGAATGTGATTGGCAATCACCGTAAGGTGGACATTGACAGGTAGCGTGCTGCTAGAAAAAGCAGTCTGATTCGGCCAAATTTTCACTCTACCATAGAGGGGAGCATTACAAATTAATGAAGAAATATATATATACATTTTACACAAGTATAGATATTTTCTTATCTCGTTTGCTATTCCTACGCTCCAAATGGATTGATCTCTGTTAACTCTTTATATATATATATCTATACTTGTGTAAAGATATATATATATTTCTTCATTTAATTTGTTATATATATATATAACAAATTGGTGACGGTTGCTTCATCTTTGCAGATGATGTCCCATTCACCGTCACCAACTCTAATTAATATTTGGAACAATTTGGATTTGAAATTGAACCATCTTAGGTCAAAGATTCTTCCTGAAGTTCTAACTTGCAATAGAACATCCTTTGCACAGTCCTGGAATGCATGAGTTAGCATAACAGCAAAAAATATTGAAAATAGTGTGCTTCACGCCATTATCAACTGGGATTTCATTGGACAACTCTCCATTCAGTGCAACCCGAGTTTTCATATTTGCAGTCGGACGAACATTTCAATAAACTTTGATGGGCACCCTATTTTCCCTAGTATTTTCCAGAATGCATCTCTGTTCACCGTATATCAAAGGCCTTTGTCAGATCATCTAATACCCTATACATTTCTCCTGTATCTGCCTTACAGAGAAGATCATATATATATATATACACCCGTATATGTCTCTAAGCAATAACTCTCTACTTGAGTGGGCTATGATGTCCAAACCCTAATTTGAAAGACTTCACCAGGTGGTGCTATTAGGTTAGACATGGCCTGGGCCAATACCGACTGAAACTTATCAAAGTTATATATATATATATGATGGACTCTCCCGTCGATATACGACATATGAGTGTCCAACAAAAGTTCAGCTCTCTGGATGGCGATGTCTCATGTGACATTCCAATCATGCCTGTGAGCCACAGACCAGGTCGCAAGAGCAAGAGTTTATGGAGAGTCTTGCA
Source organism: Eledone cirrhosa (assembly GCA_964016885.1). Classification (NCBI taxonomy): domain Eukaryota; kingdom Metazoa; phylum Mollusca; class Cephalopoda; order Octopoda; family Eledonidae; genus Eledone; species Eledone cirrhosa. The sequence goes on along the minus strand of OZ024741.1, from coordinate 207,403,534 downwards.
GGTATCAAGGCCCATTGCTTTGTCCCTATTTGGTCAACACAAAATTTCTCTATGCGACTGGATTCAAAGCTCTTGATCGCACTATGGCACCTTTCTCTCCAGTCCTTTCTGTCAGCATGATATCAGTTCGGAGGAATGTTTTTGCTCTGGTTGAACAGACCTCCTGTTGTGCAAAATTGAAAGTTTCACAGGAGCCATCACACAACCCTGCTTTGTACCATTGGTAACATCAAAAGAATCTGAGATCCTTCCGTCGGATTGAATTGCAGCTTTCATCTCCTGGTGGAAAGAAATGATGATGTTGAGCATTTCATCAGGTATACCAAGTTTCTTAAGAATATCCCAGAGAGCTGTTCTATTCATTGTATCGAAAGCCTTGGTAATGTCTACAAAAATCCTGTACAGCTCTTGGTTTTTCGGCAACCTGACGCAGGGCAAAGATCATTTAAAGATCATTTAAATTGTACTTCGACCCAACCTAGAACCACACTGTGATTCTGCATAGATGTCATTGACAACGTGCTCAATGATTCTGTTCAGAATAAGTCGTGTGAGGATTTTGCCAGCAATATTAAGCAATGATATGCCCCGCCAGTTGTCATAAACAACTCTCACGGCTTTTTTGTTTGAAAAGGTGTTGAATGGATGCATCCTTGAAATCTTGAGACACAGAGCCTTTATTCCAAATAATGCGAAACAGATTATGGAGTTTTTTTACCAGCTTTTCCTCACCATACTTATAGATCTCTGGAGGAATACCACCTTTGCCTGGTGCCTTACCAGATGATATCTGGCTAATAGATTTTCTCACTTCGTCAAGAGAGGGCCAAAGTTTCAGTTGTGGTATCTCATGGCGCAGGGGGATAGAGACAATAACATCTTCGTTGATGATGGATGTATTGTTCAAGACAGATTGAAAATACTCCTTCCAGCAGAGTAAAATTTCCGACTTTTCCGTCAACAGGGTATTGCCATCCGAGGACAGTACAGGTGAAACTCAACTCTCACGAGGACCAAAAACAGACTTTAAACCATCATAGAATGCTTTGGGGTCCTTGCGGTCCGTAGCCTTCTACCCACCAAACCTCTTTCATATGTCTGAGCGCTTTTTGCACCTGGTTTTTGCACTTTTTGTATGCCTGTTGCTTTGCAGAATTGTTTTTGTCTGTGACCCAAGCCGAGTGATAATCATGCATCTGCTTTATGAGCAATTGGGCTTCCAAGTTGTCGTCAAACCAGACTTGGTGCTTCCGAACAGACAAGCCAAGGACTTCGAATGAAGAAGAGTACGTGGCATCTCTTAGTAATTTCTAAGAGGCTTCAATATCATCAGAACTGTTGACAGATTCAAGTACGATATCTAACTGTTCCGAAAGATCGTCTTATTTCTGAGCAGATTTTAATGATCGAATGTTGATTCGTTTTGGAATTCCTGACTTTTGGAGCTTCCTACAAATGAGACGAAAAGACATCTACCTTCGTAAGAGTGTATGATCAGAGAAGGTGCAGGTGCTGTGAAAGGAACGAGGAATGGTGAAGCCTTTGATGAGATGTTTTCTTGTGATGATAAAGTCAATCATATGCCAATCTTTCGATCTGGGATGCATCCATATATATATATATATATATATATTATGAAAATAAAACAAAGAAGCCTTCAATACATCAAAAGTTTTTATTAGCCAACAATGTTTCGTCCTATTAAGGACTCATCAGGGCAATCAAAACCACAAGAAGTACTATCGGCCAATACAAGCCGAAAACTCCGAAGAATATGGAGTGTACATACACTAAAGTATTGGAAGATTATGGGTAAAAATATATAATAAAAATCACTAAGGTGGTGGATAACATTTTGAATCATATTACAAATATAGTCCAAAGCAAAAAAAACTAGAGCTAAACAAAGGTGGTTATATAGAGCGGGAATTATATATATTACAATATAATATAATATAATATACTTGTAACAATATTAAAATAAAAATTAAAAATAAAAATTAAAATTAAAAGGCACAATATACATATGTATATATGTACGCACACCTACGCACATATACATATACATCAATACACATATCCATCATTAACAGTACAAATTAAACGTTATTAAGAGTTTAAATATAAATAAGCATAATAGGAATAAAAATAATAATAATACGTATATCTAATATACATGAAGTAATGAAATGATTAAAAGTAACACATATAATATATAATAAACTATATAATTATATAATATATAATATAATATAATAGATAATCTCCGGTTAATTTACACAAACAATATAGATGTCACAATAATACTATAATAATAATATAATAATATATAATATATAATGGCATGTAAGTTAACAAATCAATTCATATAGAGTTACAGAGTAGGTGAGAAAAAATATAAATTGTACAATACCCAAAATTATGATGGTACAAAAATATAAACATCTTACATGATATATCAAATTTAACATATCATAATGGTACATAAAATCAACGGTAAGTAATAAGGATCAATAGTACAATAACAACTTCAATATAAAATAATGAACATAATATAATATATAATTACTTATAATTACAAGGTTGGTAAACAGACATATATGTGGATGAGTGAATAAGGGCCAGACATAAAATACTATGCACAGTAGTATTAATAAATAAATAAATAAAATCAACCGGAAATTAAAAAACAAAAACAAAAGTATTTACTTAGGTCTCACATGCAGTTAAGTAAAAACTTAGGAAACAACCCAGATAAATGACTCGAAAACCCTATTTGATAAATTAATATTGAAAATATTTAAAATACCTAATAAGGCAATACAATATTAGCTATGGTTTAAGTAATCAAAATTCCTAAACATTAATATTTCACTATAAATATATATATAAAGGAAAGAAATATTCTACTATCATTTACATAACGATATCTAAAAAACTGACTTAAGCAGAATTATGGTAGGCTAATAGGGACAGAAAAAAAGAAATGTATGAAGGATACAAAGGCGCATAAAATCATAATCAATATACTGTATTATATAATAAAAAGGAGCATAAAAGGGGGGATTAAATATAATCATAATATATTTGAAGGGGTTGACAATAAGTTTATGTGTGCATGGGGGGGGGGGGGGGGTTATCCAAAGAAGAATCCAAATAAAATAAAATAATATATAATCAGATATATACTCATAAGGTGTTAATAGTGAAAATTTAATGTGTAAGAAGATAGATATGGTATAGTAGCCAAAAGATTATGAGAGCTAGAATAAAAAGTTGTCAAAAACCAATGATAATAATGATGATAATAATGGTGGTAAACAAAAAGGACCTAAACTAAAAAAAATAAGTAATGGAATATATCAGCTAATGGATACAATTTATACTACTAGAACCTTTAGGTTTATAATAAAAGTAAGAATTAGAAATAGCGTGGGGGCAAGAAGAGAATATCTCAGACTTTCTATTAAGTAAGGATTCACTAGAGAAAATTATAGAGTGTGTCTCGAGGATACAGAGATTACAAAATTTAGTATGTGTAGAAAGGTTATTAGAGCGTGCTACTAAACGCCAATTAAGGCTATATGATATATTATCCCCCTTAAGAGCCCAGATATAGTGTGCTAAAGAAGTAGAATTCTTAAACTTAACATGTTTGAAATTAGAGATATGAGAATTAAACCTAGTCTTAAAAGTGTTAGATGTAGAGCCTATATAAGTTCTATTAGAGGAATTAGTTATAACTACGCAAGCATAGACGATGTTCTTAGAGAGGCAGTTACCGTTTAAAGGGCAGTTAGCACTCACTCTACAGTTACACTTCCGGGTGCTATTGATTGGCTGAAGTAGTGATGTTTAATTACATTGAGCTATACCTTTTACTGTCATTTCTATAATACGAAGAGGGTGTTTAACTCCAACACGCTCCGGTATTTTAATCCTATATATATATATATATATATATATATATATATATATATATATATATATATATATATATATATATAGTTTTGCGAGGTTTTTTATATGAAATCGTGTGTCGAAACAAATATTGTTATACTTGAGGAGGGTCATATTTGTGTAATATTGCCAGAATTAATAACAGAACACACATATAAAAAACCTCGCAAAACTAATTCATCGCCGTTATGGCATTAGCTTGTGCCAAGCTGAAAGGTTATTGAAAGACACTGTTTTCTGTTATATAAAAACTACAATAACAACAGAACAAATCCGCTTCTTAAAATACTGTGTTTCCTCCAAAATATACACAACAAACATATCAAAACAAGTAAATAATTTATTATTGAACAAAACACAAGCTGAACGACTAAAACACACAATAACAGTTAATATGAAAAGAACAACATATACAAAAGTTAACGAACTTTACAGACAGAAACGCATTAACGGTAAGGAAGTCCAAAATCTCACCACACCAAACGAAAGGGATGACTTCATGAGCGTCATCCGACGTGAAACGAAATACGCCCGAAACGAATGCAATAGACATTTCAATAAGAAATTAGAATGGATGAATAAGAAAAAACTACAAGAAAGGAAAATAGAATATTCTCAAAAATATCCAGATAACATCAACAATATCCGTATGACTGATGTAAAACTACCGGAAGAATTTACCAATGACCACACAGTAAATATTTATGGGAACACTTTAATCAGTGAACAAGAACAACAAATCCTGCAGCTACCACCAAAATTTGCCATCTACAAAAAGATTAACCCTATTGAGTGTAACGGAGCTGGAAAAGTGTTTCACAAAAATACGTTGGAATGCAAAAGTAAACAACAACAACAATAATAACGGTAGTAGTAATATAAACAATAACTCTGAGTATAGAAATAACAGCCATAACAATAACAATAGCAGGAGAGTGAGAAATAGTAATAATGGTAATAATACTAACGATAGACAGAACAACAACAACAACCACAATAATAATAATAATAATAATAATAATAATAATAATAGAAACATTAACCACAGACACAGCAGCAGCGACCACAGTAGTAATAACGGTAACAATACGAACAACAACAACAACAACCACAGTGGTAATAATGGAAAAAATACATGTAGCAACATTAATGATAGACACAACAAAAACAGGAAACATAATAAAAGTAACAACCACAATGGTAGAAATAACAGTAACAACAACAATAACGGTGAAGTAAACAACAATCACAGCAACAATACATCTAGCAATCATAACAACAATACATCTAACAATCACTGCAACAATACATCTAGCAATCATAACAACAATACATCTAACAATCACAGCAACAATACACCTAGCAATCATAACAACAATACATCTAACAATCACAGCAACAATACATCTAGCAATCATAACAATAATAATAATGCTAATGATAGGAACAACAACAACCACCATAATAACAATAATAGCAACACACAACTATGAAGATGATATAATGACAACCCCTTAGAGAAACTATTTTTCAACCCAGCTGACAAAACATATAAGATGGGTAACATCTATCCTACGAGGTTACCCTTTAATAAAAGAGTTTGCATACCACAACAAATAGATGACGAGACAGAGGCACAGTTCACCATAGCTAGAAATAAGATTAGACAAATAGTAGACAGGTATACTAAGAGACAGAGCAGACCAGAGGCCCAACAACTTGGGAGGAAACCTGTAGAAGGCTTGATTAGCCTCAAGCAGCGCACAAGGATGGTGAGGTAGTATGTCTACCCACGGATAAGTCTGGTAGGATGTCAATAGATAGCATGCCGAACTACATCAAGGCTATGCAACCCCACATCACCAACACGCGCGAAATTGCACAGCAAACACATGATGCGAGAGAGAAAACCCTCAACGCTCACATGATGATGTGGACTGACATCCGAAAGCCAAGCAGACGCACTGCCAACAACTTCCAGGCGTCTAACAATGGCATACCACCCTTGTATGGGCTCCGCAAAGACCACAAGACAGTCGACGACCCGACAACAGGACCACCAACAAGACCCATATGCAGAGCTAATATAGCTAGCAACTACAGGATCTCCTACTTCCTCTCATTGGTTATACGCCCCATAATCAAGATGTCTCCAGATGTATGTGACAGTACAGAGGACCTCCTCAGCAGAATCAGCGAGTTCAACAAAAACAGGAACCTGCATAATAGGCAGCATGGATGTGGTATCACTGTACCCATCCATTAACATTGATTTTGCTGTGGAAAAATGTGTGGAGATGATCATTGAGAGTGAGGTGGAGTTCTGCGACGTCGACACAGACGAACTGGGCCTCCTACTTAGACTTACCTACGACACTGACTACCTAGACAGCCATGACCTTAGACGTTTCTGCCCTAGTAGACCATAAGAGGTAGACCCCCACCATAACCTCAATGGCAAAAAAGACTCCCATGGGAAGGTGGATTGGGTGGACCAAAGCCATACGGACCCTCCAAAACAATGATCAGGTAAGAAAAATGGTCGCACATGCAATAGGGGCTAGTATCAAAACTACTCTAAAGGGCCACACATTCAAGTTCAACGAGAAGATCTTCACCCAAAATGAGGGAGCAGCCATTGGCGTCAGCATAGCTGGTGACGTTGCCAACCTTTTTATGGTATGGTGGGAAAGGAGACCCAAAGATCTCCTTGATGAGAGCTCCATAGACCTCATCATGTATCTCGTTACGTAGACGACATCAATATAGTAATAAGGACATCCCCACAAGAGAGTACTAACAAGTTTAATTTAGAACGTAGCACAATGGAAACCATCCAGCAGATAGATAATTCCATACACCAGAGTATAACTGTACCTATCGACTACCCTTCCAAACACCCTAACAATAGACTACCTGTTTTAGACACGGAACTCTGGATTAACACTATAGACGAGAGAGCCCAAATTCTCCATTCACACTACGCTAAACCCATGGCCTCCAAATACCTGATACTAAAAAATCAGCAATGTCCAGTAGTGCTAAGTTTAATATTCTGATCGCAGACTTGGTACGAGTGATGAAGAACGTGTCCCGCATGTGCGACCCAACAGAAATGGAAAGACACATCCAACACTTCATCAACCGCATGCAGTTCTCTGGCTACAACGAACGGGACAGAATCAGAGTACACGAAGGAGCTATGGATAAGTATAAGACCCTCATAGAACTGGACATGAAAGGAATTTGCCCATTATACAGGAGCAAATCATGGAATAGCTTAGATAGGGCTAGACATAAGATAGGGAAAGCCACCTCATGGTACGACAACCAGAGATACCAGAGTGTCATGTTTGTGGACGCTACCCCTGGAGGGAAATTAGCTAACCAGTGTAGAAAGGTCCTGAGAAAGACCCACTTAAAGATTAAGGTGGTAGAAAAGCCAGGAACCACCATAAAATCCCTGATCAGCAAAACCTACCCTTTTAAGAAAACCCACTGTACTAATTGGAAATGTATCATATGTAAGGTAAACCGCCGGATAAACTGTAAAACTAGAAACGTAGTCTATAGCATAAGATGTACAGAGGGTACTTGCAGAAACACGACAACAACATACATAGGTGAGACAGCTCGTAGCATAGGTGAAAGGATAGACCAACACTGGGGGGGAACTAAAAGGACGAAAAAACGGGTCAGTACTATACGAACATGCCAGACAACAACACAACGGTAACATAGACAACATAGAAATTAGAATAATATCTAAACATAGAAATGACCCAGCAGATAGGCAAATCAGAGAGGCCAGTGAAATAGAAATTAGAAGGCCAAGACTAAACAGAAAGAATGAATGGAATAACAACACCCAAACAAACAACACTGACCTAAGAGAAATAAATAAATAGATAAATAAATAAATACATACACAAGCGCAATAACAACAAACACATATAAACACACACTAGTAAAGATAGAATACATTAACCAATACACACTCACCCAATCACGAACACACATGAAACAAAACACTATACACACACGCAAACGCATGCGCAAAGAAGAAAAAATAAAATAAACAAACAAACAAATAAGTAAATAAATATATAAACAGACTAACTAAAGATGGCGTAGACATACAATGTAACGGGAGGAAACAATAGCACCACTGACGATGTTGCAGATGTGCAACGAAAGAACTTTGATAAACTATATATATGTGTTTGTGTCTATATTGTATCTGTATTATTTTTGACCGTTGGTCAGTCAATGGCAACATTGAGGACCGAATAAATTAGATTACCGATATAAAAGACACAGAAGCGAAAAGCGAAAACTAACCAAACAGTGAGTGTGTTCTGTTATTAATTCTGGCAATATTACACAAATATGACCATCCCCAAGTATAACAATATATATATATATATATATATATACATATATAAGAGAGTATTGAAGTTTGTTTGAAGCATTGTGGAAAAATAAGATATATTTTCTTTAAGTCGTTTTGGAAGCCTCAACAATGCAGATGGGTAATTCTCCGGGTAACAAGATCGGGTGGTGAAGAGAGAGATGTAAGTGAATGTAGAATGAGATGTATAGTGTGTAGAAGAACGTAGAAAGAGCGTAAACAATAAAAATAATAACACGAGATAGAGTTACCTTGGGAGAGATTTAAATGTCCCTATATATCGGAATCACATCCATCAACTGGGGGTTTTCAGGGGGGGGGGAGGGTATCTGTCGGATAGAGGCGATACGTGTCCTTTGCCCTTCGTTGTTTTGAATAACCGATCTGAGAGAAGCGAAATGAGGTGGTTGGTTTAAACAAACGAGGCAAAAACACACGCACATGCACACACACAAGCGAGACAACAACACACGCACACGCACAGTATCATTCACCAAACAGGCAGACGAAATGAATTGGTTTAAACAAACGGGTCAACAACACACGCACACATACACACACAGAGTAACATTCACCAAACAGGCAGGGAATACTACCACCACCACACACTATACAACACTGCGAATACAGATACCAGCACAGACAGACAATATAATGGATTGACAGCTAACGTCACCCCACTCCCACAATTAAAAGAACTATTTCGGCCGCCGACCACTGCTGACCGATATCGTTTCGCGCGCGCGCGCGCTCTGCCGAATACCTCAGATATTAAAAACAACGAACAGCAAAGGACAAGTATCGCCCCTTATCCGACAGATACCCTCCACCCACCCGAAAACCCCGCAGTTGATGGATGTGATTCCGAAATATAGGGACAATTAAATCTCACTCAAGGTAACTCTATCTCGTGTTATTATTTTTATTGTTTACGCTCTTTCCTACGTTCTTCTACACACTATACATCTCATTCTACATTCACTTACATCTCTCTCTTCACCACCCGATCTTGTTACCCGGAGAATTACCCATCTGCATTGTTGAGGCTTCTAAAACGACCTAAAGAATATATATATATACATGTAAAATTTCTATTTAAATTGTTGGGATGCAATAAGCAAATATTTTTATAACTGATATAAAGCACTCAACAAATATTGGGAGTAAAAATACGATATTAACAAATGGAAACTATATTTATAAAACCATATTTATTTCATTATACATATTTCAAGGACACCAAGTTAAATTATAGTGTGCTTTCATCAGATAAAATATAATATAGATCAGTTTTATAAATAAATATTGACATACCCTTAAAGAATGGAACCATTACTGTTGGAAGCTCCCAGATAGTGGAGTTATAGCTTTAATTATATTATTAGATAAGTTAGTATTGGATATTTTTAAAATAAGCCGTTGGGTTACGGAGAAAGAGAAAGAGAGAGAAAGAGCAGAACAACAGAGAGAGAAAGATAGAGAGAGAGAGGAGATAGAGAAAGGAGAGAGAACGAAAAACTCATATTGCTAAGTCATTGAGTTATCTTAACAATTGAGATGAAATGAATAAATGAAATTAGAATGAAATATACATATATAATATGAAATGAATAAATAAAATCATGAATAGAATATGCATATATAATATGAGAAATTTAACCATTGTTTAAATATGATTAGATGTTTAGTCAATCAGTTAAATATTGAAATCAATAGATTAAAAATTGGGATCTATATATTAAGAAATCTATATATTATTATTAAGACTATATTGTTAAAGATCTATATATTATATAACACGTATACACACGCAAAAATACATACATATAAATATATATACACACGTATAAAAATATATATACATATCTAAATACATATCTAAATACATATCTAAATACGTATATAATATATACATACAAAATATAAAGGATTCTTTAATTTAAGATATAGGAGTCTTATAAAATCAGAGAAGGAAAATTATGTTATATAGTTATATCAATGTTACAATTGTTAAGATATTAAAGGAAATTTTGTGTTATACACACTTTGTTATTAAACAAATTTTTTTAATATAAGTTTTATAAGATTACCTGTTATGTATTTATGGCTGTTATTATATGTCCATTTGTCACGAATCTTGGGATAATCACTATAAATAAGTGCAATCGAATTACAATTCCCACATATACATACATATATGTACCCACACAAATAGGTAGATACGCATCACGTATATATATATACATACAGATAGACATACACGCATAAAACATATGTACATGTATATCAATACACACATATACATATATATACACACATATAGAGAGAGAATATATATATATCAGTACATAGTATAATTGAAGTACATAAAATACAAAAGAATTATATTACGATTTGGCAATATAACTTTAAAAACAATATAACTTTAAAATATTATAGAATATTTCAAGTTATAATTTCAAAATAATAGTATGTTTAATATATTTAGTATAGACATTTTCTACGTATATTTAACTTAATTTTATATCCATAAGAGAAATAAACAGAAACTTTCAAAGGATAAACTTTCGAAAATAGGAGAAACTATCAAACAATAAAAAAATAAAATAAAAAATATAAAAAATATTTTCTCCTTTTAAGAGCTTTCAGTATATTTCTCTAGAATAGTTTATTATATTTATTTATATTTAGGAAGAAAAGTTTTTTTTAATTGAGTGTATAAGCAATCAAAGAAAATGAAGGAATCTAAAGATTTATCGACAGGTTCAATATATTAATAGAATTAATTCATTAATTATATATTACATTTTAAATTTATATTTAAACGTTGAGTTTAATCTATGTCTACAGCAACTGAATAAATTGTTCCTTAGGTTCAGGGAATTTTTGGTCTTTAATATAAAGAATATTTCCGCTATACAAAGATCACAATTTTCTGAAGAGGAGTTAAAAGGAGTAGCTTATGAAATAATATTCCAAATCAACGAATATTCAACGTTCTTTAAGCTAGATAGAGAAGTTGAAGATTTTTTGTTTGGATCTGTAAAAGAATTTTTATGATTATTGAAGCGGGATTTAAACTCTGTGGAAGTGGATCCCACATAATTAAATGAATTTAAATTAGTTTTTACATTACAATTATATATTATATTTTTAGCTAAGCAATTGTTATTTAACGGACAGTTAGATTTATTTCTACAGTTACATTTATCAAATTGGATATTGCTTGGGTTATTAGTGGTATTTTGGTTAGGTTTTAAATTTCTATTATTAATTCTATTAATATTTTGCGCTAAATTTTTGGTGGAAGAATAAGTTAATTTTATAGTATGTCTATTAAAAATTGAGTAATATCTATGTGTTCTAGGGAAGCATTTGTCAAGAGCTTTAAAAAATAGTTTAGCAATAGGGGTTTTAATATTTAATGAGAAAGGAGGAGCGAACCATAATATGTTCCTAGTTCTATTTCTTTTTCCGCTTTCGGAATTATTGTAAAGTTTTCTATTATAGTTGTTAAAATTGTTAAAATAGTTAAAATTGTTACGATTATGGTTAGTTGTTATATTATTATTATTATTATTATCAATGTATTTAATTTTATTTCTATACCCAGCTCTACCTAACGCTTCGTTGTAATAATGTGCTTTTTCATCAAATATATTCTTATTAGTTGAAATTCGTTCCTGTACAGAGTTCACTATAGTATTTTTAACGGATCTGGGGTGATTAGAGTTAAAATTGACGTAGATTAAGTTCTCATTTAGTTTGCGAAATGGATAATGAAGACATGTGTTAAGATTTAGTTACATCTAGAAAGTTAACTATTTTATGGTTATTCTCTATTTCTACTTTTAGATTAAGGTAATTAAAAAATTGTATAATTTGTTTTCTTTTTCTATTTAGTTCACAGTTATTATTTTCTATAAGTAAAAGCATGTCGTCACGATATCAACCTCCGGTTATCTCAGGTATTTTCCTATGTAGAGAATTATTTATAAAAAGGCCCACACGATCCGTTACCTGAGCGGAATCGGATGATCCCATAGTTATATCGAAGTTATTATTTCTATCTGCCCTAGTCCAGAGTTGGTTATTAAATTCTATTAATGTTTTCCGTGCCGATAGTATAATGTGCATTTCATTGCTAGTTAGGTCTGTATGTTTAAATGCGTAAGTTAGTGCTTTATTCAGTAGATTAGGAGTGATAGATGAGTAATAGTTAGCAATATCCATGATTCGTGACAAATAGACATATAATAACAGCCATAAATACATAACAGGTAATCTTATAAAACTTATATTAAAAAAAATTGTTTAATAACATAAAATGTATAACAAAATTTCCTTTAATATCTTAACAATTGTAACATTGATATAACTATATAACGTAATTTTCCTTCTCTGATTTTATAAGACTCCTATATTTTAAATTAAAGAATCCTTTATATTTTGTATGTATATATTATATACGTAGTTAGATATGTATATATATTTTTATACGTATGTATATATATTTATATGTATGTATTTTTGCGTGTGTATACGTGTTATATAATATATAGATCTTTAACAATATAGTCTTAATAATAATATATAGATTTCTTAATATATAGATCCCAATTTTTAATCTATTGATCTCAATATTTAACTGATTAAATAAACATCTAATCATATTTAAACAATGGTTAAATTTCTCATATTATATATGTATATTCCATTCATGATTATTAACATTTCTAATTTTATTTATTCATTTCATCTCAATTGTTAAGATAACTCAACAAGATATGACTTAGAGTTTTTCGTTCTCTCTCCTTTCTCTGTCTCCCCTCTCTCTCTATCTTTCTCTCTCTGTTGTTCTGCTCTTTCTCTCTCTTTCTCTTTCTCCGTAACCCAACGGCTTATTTAAAAAATATCCAATACTAACTTACCTAATAATATAATTAAAGCTATAACTCCACTATCCGGGAGCTTCCAACAGTAATGGTTGCATTCTTTAAGTGTATGTCAATAATTATTTATAAAACTGATCTATATTATATTTTATCTGATGAAAGCACACCATAATTTAACTTGGTGTCCTTGAAATATGTATAATGAAATAAATATGGTTTTATAAATATAGTTTTCATTTGTTAACATCGTATATATATATATATATATATATATATATATATATATATATATATATATATATATATATATATACGATAGAGAAACAAAATGGCGTAGGACAGAACAAAGGAGAGGCACAAAAACAAAGAAAAGAATCCCCAGTCACTGAAGAGGTCACAGAATGTGTGACGAAAGAACTTTGACAATATATAAACAACTATCTGGTTGTGGAACCAACCAACCAACCAGAAATTTATAAATTCCTAAATTAAAAAAATTATTATAATAAATTGAAGTGAAAGCAACTGGTGCGTGTGTTTCTTATTGGCAACATGACCCTCCCAAAGTATAACAATATCGGTTTCAACACACGATTTCAGATAAAGAATCTTGCTAAACAAATTCAGAAACGAAATATATATATATATATATATATATATATATATATATATATATATATATGAAGGACGTAAAATAAGAAAATAAAAAAAAAAGATTTAAAAAATTAACTTACTTACTAAAATTTTCACTCCAACTAATTAGTTTCTGCAATGGGATAAAGACAGTTACGTAATATAACCGTCGAGAATTCATTGCGTCATCAGGGAGTCTATTCTCAGCTAAGTCTCCAGGCAATGCGCGGACACTGGGGACTCGTATAAAAATAATAATAATTCCTTAGATAGAACAGCTAGCGGGGACTGGATTCCATGCAGAAACTAATTAGTTGGAGTGAACATTTTAGTAACTAAGTTAATTTTTTAAATCTTTTTTTAAAATTTTCTTATTTTACGTCCTTCATATTATTGTTCTGCATCCTCCTGCATTGAAACACCTAGGTGGTTCAATGCAGGAGGATGCCGCTTTCCCGCCTCTGGGACAAGCCGTGGTTGGTTGTTTACGCCCGGCAGACCAACCCTTTGGGCGATACTAATCACAGGTCAGATGACGGTTGTTTACACCCGGCAGAAAAGAGGTCAGATGATATATCCATCCTTCTAATTTCAACCGTTATAAATACAAGGGTTGGTTTACGCCCGGCAGACCAACCCCTTGGGAGATGCTAACCACAGATCAGATGATATATCCATCCTTCTAACTTCAACGAAGTTATAAATACAAGGATTTGTTTATGCCCAGCAGAAAAAGTGGTACTACAGATAAGAGAGGAGGTATTCACTTACGCTGCTAAACTCCCTTCACGAAAAACCAGTCTGTCCACTAATTTCTCACATGCCATTCCCGCCTGGCTGATTGAATATTGCTACTGCTAAGACAAGAAAGTATACTAATAGGCACACACGCACACATAGTAAGTTCACGCTGCTTGCATTTTTACACGCACCATTTCTGTCTGTCATATTGTATCTTTCAGATACAATACAAATTATATTATATCGTATTCTAGGTTAACTTTGCCTTTCATCCTTACGGGGTCGATAAAATAAAGTACCAGTAATACACTGGGTAATTGCTGGCCTTGTGTCAAAAGTAGAAACAATTATATCGTATTCTGTGATACTTGTATTTACGTGGCTCGAAGAGCCACCAACTGATTGTACGAATATTTCATGTTATAGATTTTATCATTCAATGTTCAAATTGAATATTGTTATAATAAAATAAACATTGTAACAAAATAATCCTGGTATTATTCTTTGCATTGAAACCATCACACCAACAATTCCATCTATTCGTTACAAATAGAAGGCCGACAGTCAACGCCGTCTAGTGGAATTTAGCAGAAGCAAGGGGATAATTTTCTATGCATTTCGAACTTAAATGGTCTCGTCAGGACAATTATTTATTAAACATATTGTATATCTTTAGATATACTTTATTATATATATTTCAAAGGTACTGTGTTGTTTTTTCAGTACGTTCTCATCAGACAAAATATATGATTTGATATATGACATACCGCTACGGTCTTGATTATTCAATTCCAGTATTGGCTGTGATTTATTTCATCAAATCTCAACGTTTATATACCACAAATAATATGATAAACTTAAAGAGATATAAGAGAGGGTGTAAAGAAGAGAAAAGGCAAGAAAAATAAATAAATACGTACATAAATAGATAAATGAATAAAGAATAAATAAATGGATGAATGAATAAAAGAAATATGTAAAAAAGAAAAGAGGAATAACGACAAAAGAGAGGGAAGGTGTGGGGAAAGTAAAGGGAACGAAGGGGGTAAAGAAAAATAAAGAAAATTAAGGGAACATCAAATAGAGGGGGATAGAGAAAAAAACCGTTGTTTTCAAATGTTAGATCAAATAGGACATCTAAACAATTCAAATAAACAATTGAATATCTCTTGTATTTGATTATGCTTTAGCTAATTATACTTATATATTATATCAAAATTAATCAGTATAGATTACTTTCTATAGCAATCACATATTTAGTTTAATTAAGAATTTATATAATTTAATTGTTTCTACTTTTGGCACAAGGCCAGCAATTATCCCAGTGTATTACTGGTACTTTATTTTATCGACCCCTTAAGGATGAAAGGCAAAGTTAACCTCGGCGGGTTTTGAACTCAGTCCGTAAAGGGACGTAACTGTGCTTCAAAGCATGGCGTTCGACCCTCTACCGATACTGCCAATCCATCGCCCTTAAGAATTTATATAATTTAATTTAACTCATTATAGATTATTTGGCAGTATCGGTAGAGGGTCGGACGCCATGCTTTCCAGCATAGTTACGTCCCTTTAAGATCTGAGTTCAAATCCCGCCGAGGTTGACTTCGCCTTTCATCCTTACGGGGTCGATAAAATAAAGTACCAGTAATGCACTGGGTATTTGCTGGCCTTGTGTAGAAACAATTATTTTTAATTTTAAAGTAAGATATTCTATAAATATTTTGTTACAACTTTAAAAGAATTAATCTTTAAAGCGTATTTAAATAATTATTAAATATGTATTAAAATATAATACCATGCATATATCACCATCAATACATATAATATATTTAAATCATTTATTACCCAAATTATTTAATTTAATTAGGATATTCTCTTTATAAAATCTGCACTATTCTTTAATTTTCATTTAATTCCTAGGATTAAACTGCAGTTATATTTACTCTCAAAAGTTTTATTTCATTAATTTAATGAAAGGTTATAGTTACTTCTGTATTTACTTATTTTGATATATAGTTTCCTTTTAATGATTATTAAGGGCGGTGGATTGGCAGAGGGTCGGACACCATGCTTTGACGCATAGAGTTACGGCCCTTGCCATTCTGAGTTCAAATCCCGCCGAGGTTAACTTTGCCTTTCATCCTTACGAGGTCGATAAAATAAAGTACCAGTAATACACTGTGTATTTGCTGGCCTTGTGCCAAAAGTAGAAACAATTATTAAGCTACATATTTCATATCTAATATAATTTAACACTGGGACCAGATATAGTTAGTTCCGCAACTAACTAGCAAACCATACTCGAGAATGCGCGTTTCACCGGACGGGTCTTCAATCCGTGTATGGCTGCAATGAGAACGGAAGTATATATGAGCTGGCCGGATTATGCACGGTAGATGTCGGTAGTTTGGTGACAAGGGAGACAACTGAAGCTAGACTGTTGTAGGGGACACAATTTTCCTTTGCGTTAGTTCATTTCGGGTTAAAATGTTAGTTATCCTGGATCCTCTCCAGTTATGTATCAGATACTTCGTAGCGGTTTAAAAATCGGCTATTATGTTAAGGCAAGAACTATTACGTAACCTCTGCAAGATATTAACTCTTCCATCAAATCACAGCTTACTGGTAGGGTTCAATTTCTGCATGGCCTGGATTTGTATAGAACTTTCCATTAAATGGAAAAATTCAAGTCATAATGGGCTCAATGTTTTCTATTTGCTATATACAAATGAGCATCCCCAACCGGTGATCATCACGCAACATTCTATATACAGTATAGTCTATTTCATGCCAGTAAGTTTTGAATGAGTGTCACTGATGAAAGATTAACAAATCTTGAAACAGCGCTGTCTCACATTCTCAGAACATACTGACAATTTGGTCATATATTCAGAGTAAAAATAGAGAGAAATGTCGTTTCGTTACAAAAAAAGAATTATTTGACAGCGAGGCTTCCCATATATATGTGTGTGTGTATGTGTGTGTGTGTGTGTATGTGTGTGTGGCAAAAATTCGGTGGATGTGAAAAGGAAAACAGTGCTCAATCTGGTATGGGAGCTAAACTATATATATAAAACTAAGGATGTCTGTCTGTGTGTGTGTGAGTTCGAATCCCTAAAACTCGAGAACCACCAAACCGACTGTTTTCAAACTTTACACATGTAATACTTATGTTTCAGGGAGTGTTCTAAGCAAAAAACTTTCAAATTTTCAATGCCCTAGGGATTTAACGCATTAAGATTTTAATCCTAGGGATTTAACGCATTAGGTGATTTAACGATCTCTCTCTATAATTCTTAGTCTTTCTTAGTCTTTCTCTTTTTAGATAGATACATACATATAACGTCGCGCCCTTATAATATCTGTCTATATGTCTGACTGTCTGCATTACGTCACTCTCCTGAGGATGTCTGTCTGTGTGTGTCTGTGAGTTTGAATCCCTAAAACTCGAGAAGTACCCGACCGATTTTTTTCAGACTTTACATGTGTGTTACTTATGTTTCAGGGAGTGTTATGCAAATAAAAAAATTCAACTTTTTTTCATCTCTTAGGTGAAAAACTGCCTTTTTTCAGGTTTCTAGGGGTTTTTTGAGGCATTACGTCAGGCCGATTTCCTTGAAATTGTAACTATGTATTAGTCAGTCTCTTCTTCATACCATAAGCAAAGAAAATCCAACTTTCTTATGGCCCGTATTAGGTGAAAAACTTCATTTTTTCAGCTTCTTAGGGATTTTTGGAGGCGTTATGTCTAGCCGATTTTCCCGAAATTTCAAGGCATATTATGTACATTAAAAAAATTCCTTTTCTTGATCCCCCAGGGCTCGCATTAGGTGAAAACCTGCATTTTTCCTGCTTCATCGAGGAAAATCTTAAAGATTATCCAGCCATCAGAGTATTCGGTTTATTTTCTTTACATATTGTCCAGGCATGCAGTTTTTCCACGATTAGGTCTGTTGGCGGCCCGCGTTCCAAAATAACTTATCCTGTGCAACGCCGGGTACCACTGCTAGTATGTTATATTATTTATGTTTGTTCATACACGGAAGAAAAAGCGCTACCTAAGGTTTCAAGGTCCAATTATGACCATTACTCAAGATAGTGCATGGAGGTGATGAGTCGATGAGCGATCTCTCCGAATTTTACAAAGTGATGAGAAGATAAGGATATTTATTTCTTTACACACGGATGTCTGTTGACATCTGAATGCTGTGAGACAGCTATCTATGTAATTTAAGATGTTAAGAATTGTTACAATCCATATTTATGTAATTTATGACGTAAAAAATTGTCACGGTCCGGAAGATATGGGTTTCGATTCCTCATAACGGCCAATGACAACTTCTTTTCCCTTCTTTTAAGGGTCTTCGCCCTATTTTATAAGTTATTTTATAGCACTTTCGTGCATGAGTATACCATTCTTTATATTAACTTTATCTTCTCAGCATTTTGTAAGAATTCGAGAGATCGGCTACGTATACACGATATTTACATACGGATATCTGTTGACATCTGAAAGGTGTGATTCAGCTATCTATCTTATTTAAGATAGTAAACGTTGTCCTAGTCCTTTGGTTTAATGGTTAAAAGCACCTAGACGGTATCTAGGAGATATGGTGTTCGATTCCTGATAGTGGCCGATGGCAACTTCTTTTTCCGTAGTTTCAGGGCCAGAATGAGCACATCATTATATAGTGGATTGGCAGTATCGGTAGAGGGTCGGACGCCATGCTTTGACGCATAGAGTTACGTCCCTTGCCATTCTGAGTTCAAATCCCGCCGAGGTTAATTTTGCCTTTCATCCTTACGGGGTCGATAAAATAAAGTACCAGTAATACACTGGGATACGCTGGCCTTGTGCCAAAAGTAGAAACAATTATATATATATAACAACAAAGAAGGGGTGGTAAGATACCAGGTGGACCATAACGCACCAGAGTACTCAATACTTAGGGTAGTAGAGTGGGTAATAGGAAAAGAATCAGGACCCCGATGGCTGAGCTCTGGCTGTTTCGACAGTTAGATCCGAACTCAGTTAGGATCCAGCTGTCGAAACGGCCGGAGCTCAGCCGTCGGGGTCCTGACTCTTTTCCTATATATATATATATATATATGTGTGTGTGTGTGTGTGTGTGTGTGTGTGTGTGCATCTGTACATGAAAGAATATATATATCTATATATATATATAGATATATATATATA
This sequence comes from Eledone cirrhosa, assembly GCA_964016885.1. Taxonomy (NCBI): domain Eukaryota; kingdom Metazoa; phylum Mollusca; class Cephalopoda; order Octopoda; family Eledonidae; genus Eledone; species Eledone cirrhosa. Next base: position 207,383,694 of record OZ024741.1, on the reverse strand, counting down.
TATACATGTTCATAGAAACATCTGCATAACGCAGATGTTTTACCTACTTTACACCAATGGTTGAGAAGAATTTGTCGTAGTAGTGATGCTTTTGATGGTAGTGTGAGGAAATAATGTTTGTGATGAGTTTTCTCATAGAGAAGAGATGATGTTGGTTGAGATCATGCTAGTTTTGTTGGTAGTGGTTGTGAGCAGCGTATAGTTAAATGTCAAAATTAATGAGTTCTCTAGTGTTCAATAGGAAATGGTTACGTTATGTTTATAATATGAGATGGAGATGGTAATGGTGATGAGTATTTTTTGTGGTGGTTATGGAATTTGTTGGTGGTGAGGGTCGGGTGGGGGTAGTTGTGATGTTTGTGAAATTTGTTTTTAAAAGTTATCACTGACTGCAAGAAACTGACTAGTTTTCCTGAACATGTCATGCCATAACTTTTTGGTTTCCCCCTCTGCTGAGATCATGCAGCTTGTAGAATTTTCCGTTGATCACCTTGTTTTCAGAAACATTTCAATCAAATTATACCTCCACCTTTGGTTTTCATTTCACAACATCATCTCCTACACTGTTTCATATCATACATGAACTCCCCACACTTCTCTATTCTTATTTCTCTCTCCGTCATTCAATCACTATCATTACGTTTCCCTTTTATCACGTTACCTCTATAACACACTTTTTCTTCTGTCGGGTACTTTCTTCTATCTCTATATTTCATCGTGTGATCGCTTTACCGCTTGTCCTGTCAGCATTTTTGCTGCTAGCTATACATACAAGCACACAAAATAAATAAAATAAACACATGACTTAACTATATTTGAACATATATATATATATATATATATATATATATATATATAGAGAGAGAGAGAGAGAGAGAATGTGGAATATAAGGTTCTATTATAGACCCAGTCTTCACAAGAAAGATGAACAGACCTTTCAACACTTAATTTTAAATAAAAAAAAAAATTAATTCTTTTTAATTGGAATATTCAACATTTAATAAGCTGGTTCACACTGATACATCGAAACTGGTTATATTTTATATATTTCATATACATTATAAAACTCCTTTTTATTTTCAAAAGAATTGTTCCTCTCATTTTTTCAATAATGTTACTTTCACGAATCAAAGAAGAAAAAAAAAGAAAAATAGATCCTTAAATATATTTTCCGTGCTATTTTCTATTCCACCTTTTCTCCCTCTTTTAAAAACATTTTGCAGATAAACATACAGTATATTATCAAATATGCCATACGGCGGTGGATTGGCAGTATCGGTAGAGAGTCGGACGCCATGCTTTCCAACATAGTTACGTCCCTTTACGGTCTGAGTTCAAATCCCGCCGAGGTTAACTTTGCCTTTCATCCTTACGGGGTCGATAAAATAAAGTACCAGTAATGTACTGGGTAATTGATGGCCTTGTGCCAAAAGTAGAAACAATTATCAAATATGCCATACGTGCATTCATACATACATCGCTATTTCAGAGCACCAATACTAATTCCTAAATTTTGCTGGACCGGCAACCGCTCTGTTTAATCAGCTCTTAAACATTGCTGGAATTCTATAAAGCTTTTATAATTCTCGGCAAAAGCGAAGGGATATGTAATCTTGACAACCACTAACGAGCGAGAAACGGCCGTCGATTGCTTCCCTTTGCTTTTGCCGAGACCAAGTAAGTGCCGTAGTCACTACTTTATATATATATATATATATATATCAAAGTATACTAGATATTGTTTAAGGTTAACTAGGTTCAGGTTACGGGTAATCTGTACCGAGGAATATTTCAGCACGCGGTGCGTGTTGACTCAACAAGATGCTTATTTAGTTAGATTTTTCGAAGGATAGCTTCCTGATAGTTGCGTGATTAGTAGTTCTTGGAGTATTAATAACAGGTAAAAGGATGATTAACACAGATAAGCGATATAATAGGGTTTTATTCTAAGCATTAACATATGTTTCATCACTTAATAAGCAATTAATTATGTCTTGAAATCGCTATCTCAGTAGTTGATTGGTTATTGCGAAATTCGATTTTAAATACACAAAACAATGCAGTCACTAGGTAAATTATCAAAATATTGGTCATGGTTTAGCCTCAGAACGGTTTTATACCAAATAACATAAACATCAAAATATAAAATAAAATAAACTGAGAGAAAATTATATACTTGAGTGGGTGGGAAATAGGGATAATAAAAGATTAGAATAACACTTGGGAAAAAACAAAGAAGGATAGAGAAGCTTAAAGAAAAAAAAAAAAATACGGAGCATGTTAGCAAGTTTTAGATGGGTGCGGCTAGAAGCGGTCAGTTTCACTAACAGCTGATTGGTTAAGTGTTCTAGTTCATTTCAGCCAGTCCTGGCATACTATGTTCGTCCTTTGATGTTGTCAAACAAGTGTTTTATTTATGGTACTGTTGAAACAGTGATAGATAGCTGATTGGTTGAGTGTTCTAGTTCATTTCGACCAGTCCTGGCAAAGTATGTTCATCTTTTGATGTTGTCAAACAAGTGGTTTTTTTATGGTTCTGTTGAAAACAGTTATAGATAGATAAGAAGACTACGTGTGTGTGATAAGGCTAGTTAATGTTATTCATGGCGCCACAGTTTCAAGCATTAGAAGTCTGGGAGATGTAGAATATTTATATATAAGCTGTGAGAATGGTGGATCGGATCACGTCTATTGCGATTTTAATTAATTGCTTATTAAACGACGAAACATATGTTAAAGCTTGGAATAAAAGCCTTTTATATCGCTTATCCGTGTTAATCATCCTTTTACCAGTTATATTATATATATATATTATATATATATATATATATATATATATATATATATATATATAATAAATGCAAGGACGAAAGAGGGCTCGATAAGGGTGAAATCAGAAATTCTTTTCTTAAACTTTTAATCTGTACTAATAACAGTATATGAAGTAATACCACGAAATAATACAGGAAATAGTAAGTAGTAGTAGTAGTAGTAGTAGTAGTTGTAGTTGTTTCTACTTTAGGCACATGGCCAGCAATTTGAAAGGAAGAGGCAAGTCGATTAAATCGACCCCAGTGCATTACTGGTACTTTATTTTATCAATCTCCGTAAGGATGAAAGGCAAAGCTAACCTCGGCGGGATTTGAACTCAGAATGTAAAGGGCCGTAACTATATGCTACAAAGCATATTGTCCGACGCTCTACCGATACTGCCATTTCATAATAATGATAATGTTTTCTTTATTGATCACAAAGGGTTTACAAAAAAAAAGAAGAGAAAGAACACATTAAGAATAGCAGAAGACGGTATAATGTCGGTTTCTGCGTGTAACGATGCGTATAAATGAAAGAAAGGAATAACAAAAAAAAAAAAAAGTATATATACATATACAAAAAGAAAATTCTCCAATAGCGGAAGACTTCTGGGGGTTACTCATGGGGAAAGACACAGTCACGCTGACCGCCAGAGTAAGTGCCCCACCCCAGATGTCCTCCTTTAATCTGCAGACACACATTCAGGCCGGCCCATTCACTCGGGACATGCTCGCCTCTCTCACCCATCTTTCAACAAATTGCTTTGGAGGCAGCACTTTGTTTTTCACCCTGATTTTCGTCTTCAAGTGAAACCTGAAGAAATTAATCATAATGATTTCTTAGATAGGCACAAGGCCAGCAATTTGGGGGGAGGGGAAAGTCGATTAAATCTACCCCAGTGCGTTACTGGTACTTTATTTTATCGACCTCGTAAGGATGAAAGGCAAAGTTAACGTCGGCGGGATTTGAACTCAGAACATAAAGGGCCATAACTCTATGCTACTAAGCATCTACCATTCTGCCAGTCCATAATAATAATGATAATAATATAATAGCAAAACAGCAGTATTAGTAGTTCGTGAATTAGAATATAATGAAATACAACAGAAGAATATGAACAATAGGATAGAGTGGTTCCTAGAGATTGCTTAGAGCATAGTGTCGTCCAGTGATTGGTATATTTCATGTACGACTGGTTTTTCGTTTGTTGGGTTCTATTGCGTGAAGCATAGAGCCGAGAATGTTGACTGTCGAATGTGTCTGCATCTGAGTATTATTTCTGATTTAAGGTTTACTGGGTTCTTTTTTTTATTTTCATTTTGTAATTTCCAGGGCTTCCGCTAAACAGAGTCGGCACCTCCTTTAGAACGATGAATGAGGCGACGCGTGTCTAATTATACTCCAACACATCCTAAACTTGGTTTGCGTATCTTTGAGTCTCCAGATCAAATCCGCCAAATTTCTACAGGAACGGTAGTTCCTATCATTAAATGATAATGTTCAGATATAAAGCTGGTCACTGATTAGATGACTCGCTTAGATGAACTAAAAGAGTACTTCCTAGATTTATGTACCTATATCTAATAACATAACCGTACACAAATACACTCACACACAGAACCTCCACATACACACACACATATATATACATACAAACATACATACATACACATATATAATATATACCAGTAAACCAGGAATTGCATATGCTGTGTGTGTGAGTGCTTGCGAGTGTGTTGCTGTTGACATTATATTTCTTTTTAACTTTAATTCTGTTTCCATTTTAACCGTCTTATATATATATATATATACTAAATTCTCTATATTTATCTCCAAATTATTTATTTGTTGAGCAAACCTGCCAAAACCACTACTAATTTATTGGTGTGGTAGTAGGCTTCTGTCATCTTACCATCCCACTCCTTCCGACTAGCCTCAGTGTCACGTGATTGATTCTTTAGAATCTGCCATTTGACCAAAGACAGCGAGCTTTTCAGTGCATGGAATCCAGTCCCCGCTAGCTGTTCCATCTACCGAATTATTATTATCTTTATATGAGTCCCCAGTGTCCGCGCATTGCCTGGAGACTTAGCTGAGAATAGACTCCCTGATGACGCAATGAATTCTCGACGGTTATATTACGTAACTGTCTTTATCCCATTGCAGAAACTAATTAGTTGGAGTGAAAATTTTAGTAAGTAAGTTAATTTTTTAAATTTTTTTAAAATTCTCTTATTTTACGTCTTTCATATATATATATATATATATATATATATATATATATATATATATATATATATATATATATATAATAACTAGAAATTGATTAACATATAAATAAACATGAATAATCACAGGAGATAATTTTTGCAAGTGTGTAAGCACACATAGCTAGGTAGGTAACTAAATAAAGTTAACCAGAACTTCAAAAATAGATACCTTATAATATGATTAATCTTCCCTGTATATATTCCATTAAAGAAATATATTTCACCAATTAATCGAATGGTAAACCATGGAGGCCGGTACTTGGATTTTCAACAAAGAAGAAGTGTAGCGATCTATGTTTACACTTCAAGTTCAAATGAGCGACTGGCCAGCAACACGTGCTGCATCTACTAGAAATACGCACATCATACCAGCTTCGTCACAGTGGCGTGAATAGGGTTATCGACAACTAGAAACAGCAGTCAAATCATTTCAACAGAGTTAGCTCTACAATTAAGGAGCCGTATTTATATATCTATATCCAAAATTAAGATAATCAAAATTATGGGTGTCATGCCAGAAAGAGATGCGCCATATCACCTGCAAAATAAGCTCTAAGATTCTAACGAATAGATCCAAGCATTTTATAATAACTAGAAATTGATTAACATATAAATAAACATGAATAATCACAGGAGATAATTTTTACAAGTGTGTAAGCACACATAGCTAGGTAGGTAACTAAATAAAGTTAACCAGAACTTCAAAAATAGATACCTTATAATATGATTAATCTTCCCTGTATATATTCCATTAAAGAAATATATTTCACCAATTAATCGAATGGTAAACCATGGAGGCCGGTACTTGGATTTTCAACAAGGAAGAAGTCCAGCTATCTATGTTTACACTTCAAGTTCAAATCAGTGACTGGCCAGCAAGACGTGCTGTATCTACTAGAAATACACATCATCAATTTTGGATATAGATATATAAATACGGCTCCTTAATTGTAGAGCTAACTCTGTTGAAAGGATTTGACTGCTGTTTCTAGTTGTCGATAACCCTATTCACGCCACTGTGACGAAGCTGTCTGCTTCTTGGTTAAATATTTCAAACAAATGTGGTTTTTCAACCCTTGTAATTTTAGACACACGGTTTACTGTGTTTCTTACTATATATTGTTAATCGGCTCAGTATTTTTATACTTGGAGCTTAATAGTTACAGGGTTCCAATTGGAGTTTTAACTCTAATTTTCATATATATTTCTGCTCCCTCACAAGTTGAGCTTATTAAGTTGTGTGTGTTGGACTGTTATTTCTATTCAATACGCGCTTACCACGTTTGACTAGCGGCGCACGAGGTGACAAATTCATCTTTCTGTGTGAACGTTGGCAAATAGTGTTTGTTGCATTTAATCAGATTCTCTCGCTGATGATGCCCAGGATTATCTGTTACAAACGCACTCAGGGCGAAACAGATTAGGGATAATCTGTCCGAGAGATATAATGGTTATTGAGGCGGTTTGTATAATAATATATTTTTATTTTATCATTCTGTCTGCTTCTTGGTTAAATATTTCAAACAAATGTGGTTTTTCAACCCATGTAATTTTAGACACACGGTTTACTGTGTTTCTTACTATATATTATTAATCGGTTCAGTATTTTTATACTTGGAGCTTAATAGTTACAGGGTTCCAATTGGAGTTTTAACTCTAATTTTCATATATATTTCTGCTCCCTCACAAGTTGAGCATATTAAGTTGTCTGTGTTGGACTGTTATTTCTATTCAATACGCGCTTACCACGTTTGACTAGCGGCGCACGAGGTGATAAATTCATCTTTCTGTGTGAACGTTGGCAAATAGTGTTTGTTGCATTTAATCAGATTCTCTCGCTGATGATGCCCAGGATTATCTGTTACAAACACACTCAGGGCGAAACAGATTAGGGATAATCTGTCCGAGAGATATAATGGTTATTGAGGCGGTTTGTATAATAATATATTTTTATTTTATCATTCTGTCTGCTTCTTGGTTAAATATTTCAAACAAATGTGGTTTTTCAACCCATGTAATTTTAGACACACGGTTTACTGTGTTTCTTACTATATATTATTAATCGGTTCAGTATTTTTATACTTGGAGCTTAATAGTTACAGGGTTCCAATTGGAGTTTTAACTCTAATTTTCATATATATTTCTGCTCCCTCACAAGTTGAGCATATTAAGTTGTGTGTGTTGGACTGTTATTTCTATTCAATACGCGCTTACCACGTTTGACTAGCGGCGCACGAGGTGACAAATTCATCTTTCTGTGTGAACGTTGGCAAATAGTGTTTGTTGCATTTAATCAGATTCTCTCGCTGATGATGCCCAGGATTATCTGTTACAAACGCACTCAGGGCGAAACAGATTAGGGATAATCTGTCCGAGAGATATAATGGTTATTGAGGCGGTTTGTATAATAATATATTTTTATTTTATCATTCTGTCTGCTTCTTGGTTAAATATTTCAAACAAATGTGGTTTTTCAACCCTTGTAATTTTAGACTAGACACACGGTTTACTGTGTTTCTTACTATATATATATATATATATATATATATATATATATATATATATATATATATATATATATATATATATATATATATATATATATGAGCGGAATAAGTAAAAATTAAACAATCTTTTAAATAAATTAAAATACCATTTAAATATTCTAGTGCCATGACCGACGGTTTCGCTAATCAAAAGATTTGAAATTCAGAGAATTTCCAATGGAAAGATAAAGCTCTTCAGATAGCTTTTCCAAACCTACTAGATATAAATCCACGTAGATGTGGATGTATCGCTTTCTGCCCGGTGAATTAAGCAAGCCGTTAAAATTACCACGACACAAACGGGCCGTTAGAAAAAGCGGGAATAATAGACTCGTTGATATCTCATGTTACTAGAAACAGCAGCATGATACAACATTTTTTTCTCAACATTAAGGAGAATTCAGATAAATGATATAGATATTCCAGTAGGTACTAAGTACCCACGGAAATATATGGTGTCTATAATAGTGGTTGTTCCATGGTACTAATTTGAGATACCAGAACTGTAAATATGAGCGGAACAAGTAAACATTAAACAATCTTTTAAATAAATTAATATACGATTTAAATATTTACCTCTTCTAGTGCTATGACCGACGATATATATATATATATTAATCAGTGAAAAAAGAGTTAGTTGATATGAAATCAACTGATTCCTATATATAACAGATGCCAATATGCTATATATGCTATATGCTATATATACGATTTAAAGGCTGCAAGGAGACTTGCAGCAACACCACCACCATCACCAGTACACCACAAGCACCAGCGCCAACAACAACCACACCATCACCAACATCACCAACAACACCAACATCGCAAACACAACAAAACACACACAGCAACAAAATCACCCTTCTCCCCATAACGTACACAGCCATAAACATGACAAATAAAGAACTCATACAATATATAAAGCAGCACACAGACATCACAAAAAAAAAACTACTACACCCCACCAGCACCAAGAACTCTCCCGACAAACATAAGCATCATTGAAATCAAAATAAGCAGATCTTTATATTTTCGTAGCTTGTCAAACTCCTTTGCCGCGATATTGTGATCACATGGGATGCTCATTTCTATAAAAAAACAGACCTTGTTATGTTGATCTTTTATAATGATGTCAGGTCTATTTGCTTTTATGGTCCTGTCAGTATGTACAGGAAAATCCCAGAGAATTGTTACTTCTTCTCCTTCAGTTACAGCCTCAGGGTGATGGTTGTACCACTTGTCTTCAGCTTTGATTTTGTAATGCCGACATATTACCCAGTGTAGATATTGGCCAACTCTGTCATGTCTATATTTGTATTCTACTGGTGCTAAAACTTTACATCCGGAGACTAAGTGATCTGCTGTTTCAACCCCACCATTGCAGAATCGGCACTTTGGGTTTATTCCGTTTCTCATCATATTGGCCTGGTAATTACGAGTCAATAAGCTTTGATCTTGGGCAGCTAAGATGAAGCCTTCACTCTCCGCCTTTAGCTCTGAACTACGTAGCCACTGATGGGTGTGCTTTTGGTCAACATCAGCTTGTTTGCTACGGGCCACATATTTGCCATGCAGAGGTTTCTGCTCCCAATTTGATGTTAATTGTCCTTGCCCTTTTGCTTTTGCCAGTGATTTTATGTGCCTAGCAGCATCAGTTGCATCAGTTTCTTTAGTCTGTCCAGCATGAGATCAGTAGCATATTTTTTGCTCTCCTTCAAGATAGAATGAAGCTTCTTACTTCTCTCACGCTTTTCAACAAGTTTCAGCATATAGTCGTTAGTTGTTTCAAGGTATTTGGCCAGTCCAATGATGGTGGTCTTGTAAGCAAGTTCAAATTGGATCAGGCCACGGTCTCCCTGAGTTCTAGGAAGGTAAAGACGATCCACATCTGCTTTTGGGTGGTGCATCCTATTACAGGTCAGTAGCTTACGGACTTTGGTGTCGATTCTTTTGATTTCACTCATATTCCAGTTCAACACACTGAAGTGACAACTGGGACTGCCAAGGAATTTATGGCTAGCACCTTGTTACGAGCGTTTAGTTCTGATCCCAGAACTGCACGTAGCATTCTGCACGTAACATTCTTTCCGTATCCTCTCTTTCATACTAGCATGCTGTATGTCAGAGCCCTCATTAATCGCTAAGTATTTATAGGTTTGTTCCTGCTCAAGTTCTTTTATGATTGTTTCAGCAACTAATTCAACTGAGTAGAGTTGACAAGCTTCCCCTTCTTGAAAGTGGCTTTTGCACACTTGTCAAGTTCAAACTCCATCCTGATGTCATCGCTAAACATTTTTACTGTGCGTAAAAGGCCTACCAGTTCGTCATTGTCTTTGCAATATAGCTTCAAATCCTCCATATAAAATAAGTGGCTTATTTTTTTTTTGTCAATTCTATAACGGTACCCTGTTCTATTAAGCTCGGATGTAAGGGGTATTAAAGCTATGCAGAAAATCAAGGGTTAAAATGAGTCACCCTGGAATATACCATATTTGATGTTTATATTCCTAGATCACAGTACCCCAGTGGAATGAGACAATTGAAGATTTGTGTTCCATAATGACATACTGTGCTTCAGGAAGTTTGAGATCACAGGTGAGATTTTGAAGATGTCCAGTAATTTCAGAATCCATGAGTGTGGTATGCTGTCAAAGGCTTTTTTTATAATCGATCCATGCAGAACTGAGATTTTTGTGTTTATTATGACAGCTCTCAAGGATCATACGATTAATCAAAAGTTGATCTTGCAGCCATATGAACCTCGTCGGCACCCTTTTTGTTCAATGGGGAAAAGATTGTTCTCCTCCAAAAACACGTATGCTTTTTCCATGAGAATATAGGTTAACAGTTTATAAGTGCTGGACAAGCATGTTATGGGCCGATAGTTTTTGGATCTTTGGTTTCGTTGTTCTTTCGTAGAAGGTAGGTAATGCCACTTGCTATCCAATCAGGTGTATTTTTTGGATCTTTCATAATTCCATTAAACAGCTTGACCAATATATTATGAGTGAGGAAGGCCAGAAATTTGGCACCCTGTCTCTACAAGGAGATTTCCATTTATAAGATTTACTGAGTGCTGCCCGCTATAAAGATGTCTTCCCACGCCTGTTCTTCTAAATCAATAATTATTTTTTCCTTCCCTACTCCTCTATAAAATGACTTGGCATTGGATGAGAACAACTTATTTTGCCTGTAGAAGTTGTTCCGCTTCTCGAATCTACGAATTCGTTGGGCTTTTACTTGGACTTTTTGTTTCAGAGATTCTTTTGTTGAAACAATTGCTTCTCTAGAAGACAGTTCATACTTTCTCTTTAGCTTTCTTACCTTCTTGGATCTTATATCATTTCCAGCGGTTAACTCACTCAATAAAGATATTTCTCCTCTCATTACGTCAATCTCCTTTTCTACTCCTCGAAATTGGTTTACCTCGAAGGTTCAACTTTTTTGTTTTTTTTTGTAGTAAAAAACTTGTTTCAATTACTCTAGCAGATGCATACATGATTTATTTAGCTCAGTAAGATCAGGTTCTAGTTCTTCTATGATTTCTTTTGTCACAGAATTACTAATCATTATTTGTTTTCTATTTTGAATTGTATTTGGGAGTTTTTGAAGGGGTTCTCTATCATTTATACTAGAGTGTCTTACTACTGCAAGCTCATTCAGTATCTTTCGCTTTAATTCCTTCATAGTCTCTCTTATTATTATTATTGTTCTTTGATGTCGTGGATTGGCAGTATCGGTAGAGGGTCGGACGCCATGCTTTCCAGCATAGTTACGTCCCTTTACGATCTGAGTTCAAATCCCGGCGAGGTTGACTTTGCCTTTCATCCTTACGGGGTCGATAAAATAAAGTACCAGTAATGCACTGGGTATTTGCTGGCCTTGTGCCTAAAGTAGAAACACTTATTATTATTATTATTGTTCTTTGAGTCTCAGTCTTTGATGTTATTTAACTGGAAAGTTTGTTGAAATGAATATCAAGCTGCAACTTGCAGCCTCAGATATTCAGGACGTATCGGAGGGTTCTTGCTGTTCCCAGCAAGCATGCCCTTTGAAGTGTACCAAAAAAAGCGGGGCTGGACTAATCTTCTTTAACCATCCCTGGAAACTCCTTGAGATAGTACCTAGTGCGCCTATGACAATCGGAACCACTTTGACTTCATGGCAGTTCCAAATCCTTTTTACCTCCCACTTTAAGTCCTGGGGTCGGTTAATTTTCTCCCCCTCCTTCTCTTGCACTCTCGTGTCGAATGGGCAGGCCACATACACAATCAGGCACGATCTCTTTTCCTTGTCCAAAACCACCAGGTCAGGACTATTGTGTTCCAGTTTCTTTTCCGTCTGTATCCTAAAATCCCATAGCACCTTCACCTGATCGTTTTCTATCACCGACTCTGGCTTATGCTCATACCACTTCTCAAAATGTGGTAAATTGTTTACTTTGCATAGGTGCCAGTGGATCACCCTGCCCATCACATCATGTCTCCAGCCTTTATAGTGAGTCTGGGCTAGGTGTTTACACTCGGATACAACGTGAGTCACAGTCTCCTCTCTCTCTCCACAGATCCTGCACAGTGGGCTAGCCTCCTCCTTGTAAATATGGTGTTCCAGCCACTTCGTTTTGAGGGCCTGCTCTTGCGCAGCCATTAGCATTCCTTCTGTAGCCTTTTTAAGGTCTCCTCTTTTCAACCAGTTCCATGTCTGTGGATCTCTGAATTCCGTTTTCTCAAAGAAGGTACTATGAAGGGATTTTTCATGAAGGCTGCTCTTTCTTCTTGTTATTATTTCCTCCTTGGACATCCCCTGGTCTATTGTCCTCTTCTTCAGTACAATTCTGAGCATTAGCTCCTTAATATAGGTCACGTATTTGTGTAGGTTGTTTTTCTCCATCTAAACACAGTCCTCTATGCTGATAAAAACACTTCCACCTTCAGATCTCCTTAAGTAGAGTCTATCGACATCACTCCTCTTGTGGAACATGTTGTAGATAGTCAATAGCTTCCTAGTCTTCCTATCCATTTCTTTTTGTTCAGCAACATTCCATCTCAGAATTCCCGCACTGTACCTAATAATAAACACAGCTCGGGAATTTACTGCACTTATGGCATTCCTACCGTTCAGATGTGACTTTAATACGTTCCTTACTCTCCGAATGTATTCAGATCTTATCAATTCCTTCATTGTTTTGTTCTTGATGTCATCAGCCTCCAGAACACCCAAATACTTGTATCCTTCTTCAGTGTCAATTTCCTTTATTATCTCACCTGTTGGTACCTGGATTCCGTTGCTTCTGCTCAATTTACCCCTCTTCATCACAAGGACTCCACACTTACTAATACCAAATTGCATACATATATCATTGCTGAAAATTCGGACAGTGTCAACAAGCACATCCAACTCCTTCTCACTCTTTCCGAAGAGCTTAAGATCGTCCATGAAGAGGAGGTGATTGATGGTAAGCTGTCCCTTTCCCAACTTGTATCCTGCTCTCACTTTTCGCAGTATAATGGTCAGGGGCATCAGGGCAAGGACAAACAAGAGAGGGGACAGACTATCTCCCTGGAAGATACCTCTCTTGATCTTCACGCCTCCCAAGGATTCTCCAGCTGATGTTAACTCTGTTTTCCAGGACTTCATACTTTTGCTCAACAACTGTCTGATGTTATCTGCCACCCTGAAGATCTCTAGGCTTTTGGTGATCCAAGAATGAGGCACAATGTCAAATGCTCTTTTGTCTATCCATCCCATGGCAAGACCAGTGTGTCTCCTCTTGCAATTCCTCATTACCATCTTATCAATAAGTAACTGGTCCTTTGTACCACGGGCCTTCTTTCGGCATCCTTTCTGTTCGTCCGGTAACAAGTATTTTGTGTGCAGGTGATGGTAGATTTCCTCAGACACAATGCTTGTCAACAGTTTCCACATTACGGACAGACCTGTGATAGGTCCATAGTTGGTAACATCATTACTCTTGATTCGGTCTTTCATTACCAGAACTGTGGTACCTTTTGTCAACCACTCTGGTACCTCACCTGACATCCAGCACTCATTGAACATGGTTGTCAGTTTCGGGTGTAGGGATGTTATTTTTTTAATCCAAAACCCCTGCACACCATCTGGGCCTGGCGATTTCCAGTTGATTAGTCTTTTGGCCTGCCCCTTAAGAGTTTCAACTGTGATACTCAAATCAGTTTGTTTGTGTGCCTGTTCACTAATCTCCTTTTGTACTGTCTCAATCCACACTGCCTGGTCATTATGTTTAACATCCTGCTCCCATATTCCTCTCCAGAATGTCTTAGTTTGTTCCGCCTCAGGGATCAAGTCGTTGCCTCTTTCTTTCCATTCAAGCTGTCCAAACAACATCTGGTTGTTGTCAAACATGCGGTTCTGTCTATACTGACTGACTCTGCTCTCGTATCGCCTAATTGTTGCACTCTTTGCTACAATGCGTTGCTTCAGTTCCTCTATGATAATATTTAGCTTTTTCCTCCTAGTTTTGTACTTTATTTCCAGTCAATTTTTAGTGTCCCATTCAGTAGGGACTCAAGCTTTCCTATGTCATTACTCATTTCCCTGATTTGACCATTCAGTCGTTTCTTCCACCAAGGTTCTGATCTTTCTTGTTTGTTGTTTCCTCTCGCTTTTATGCCAAGTAATTTTCTCACCGCATTTGCTGTTGCTTTGAGGATATTGTTGCACTGGTGAAGGTTCAAGGTATGGGATGACTTTGTTTACCTTAGCTGTTGTTTCTTTTAACTTTTTCCTGTCTACAAATCTTAGGTTCATAGGTTTCCCACTATCATTGTTCAATTCATCTACCACTAAGTTTAGTATATCAACCAAATCTTGTCCTAGCCCGTCAGCATTCATCTCCTCAATGGCCGTATCTTTGTTCGAGGTATTATTTATTTCAGCATTCAGATCATTGTCTGCTTCGGATGGTTCCTCCGTTCTCTCAACCTCTTCACCTTCATTTCCCACTGGCTCGTTTGCCTGGCATACTCCACTCTCCATTTCCAACCTAATCTCTCTGCTCAGTTCCTCCAGTTCCAGCTCGCTTATCCACCCATTAGTTCTTATTACCCGAGCCTGCCCGGTCAATTTTTGTTCATCTAATTTAAATAGACCAATCTCGTTCCAGATGTTATGCATCCGTTTCCTATAGCCTTTCTCCTTGGGGTTATTCTTCAGGTAACATTGCATAACAGTTCTATTCAATTCTTTCGTCCAGTTGGTTCTGGTCCCTTTCCTTCTTCTTCTTCCTCCGACACCAGCAGTATTTGGTTGACTGCCAGGTCCATGCTGCTGAGCCAGGGAGCACCTGTTGGGTGAGAGTCTATCACATGACATTCCAGTCTCCACTTCACCCTTATTCGAACTATTTAGGTTCGACATTTAAACACTCTTATCGAGGATTGGTGAATGTATGGTTACATAACCACCGGTGATTTCATCACCTCCGGTGATTTTAGTGTGGCACTATCACGCTGTAGATGAACATAAATAAACAAACAAACAAATAGGTAACCCCCCATACCCCCCCCCCCAAAAAAAAAGAATAAGCATAAGTTTCATTGTAATGTAATGTTTGAATGTCTGACTTAGTTTTTTTTTATTTTCCTTCTCTGTCTGTCTGTTTTTCTTTTCTTTTTTCTTCTCTTTACGTTTTTCGTTGCTGCTGTGCTGTTTTGATTTTGATTTTTGTTTTTTTGATTTTTTGACCGGGTCATCAAATCAGTCTATTTATATCTTTTGATGCCTTCCTCTTTTAGTGGGGATACTACGATGCCTGTCTTAGCAGGAGGTAGTGGGAGAGAATAGCGCCGGTAGCGATAATGAGGCAGTGGTGGTGGTGCTGTGTTAGTAGTACTTAGCAGGAGGTAGTGGGAGAGAATAGCGGCGGTAGCGATAATGAGGCAGTGGTGGTGGTGATGTAGTACTGTAGTGACGGTGTTGAAGTTGAAGTAGAAATAGAAGTTGAGGTAACTTGACTAGAGTTTTTGGCGTGGTAGTGGTGATAGTGGCGGTGGTGTTGTTGGTGGTGAAATTATTTGCCTGTCTGTCCACTTAGCCATTTTGCCATTTTTCTCTTTTTCGACTATAACATTTCTGATCCAAAATTAAATATTAAATATTGGGGCCCTATGCCGTAATGTGATGCGTTGTGGCTTGCTGAGCGTTAAAACTGTAATCTTGTTTTAAATAAGTAAAAATCAAAAATTTACGGTAGCGATTCCATAACGATATATCCTCCATGTTCGTTTTCTTCCCTTATTATTATTATTATTTGCATTTATCTTGCTTTATGTTCATACGAGTTATCACCAAGTCACAACCAGTGACCTCAAGAGACAACAAGGTCCGCCATGTTCAAGAAAGAACATACATATTCACACATGCATCCTTAGTGTTTAGACTTGTGATGTACTTATATTGACAGGATCTTCCTTAGTATATGGGCAGTTCCCATTAGTACTATCTTTTGTATTTCTCCTATACGCGGGTTTCCTGGGATTTGCGATAAGTAGTCGTTAGACCCCTTAGTATCATTCCCAGAGCGCCTACAACCACTGGTATGGTTTTAGTTCTCAATTTCCACATTTTTCCAATTTCTATCTCCAGGTCCTTATACTTGCTCAATTTTTCAAATGTTTTTATAGATACATTCTTGTCTATTGGAACAGACATATCAATTAGCAGGCATACCCTCCTTTGAAAGTCCTTCAATATTATATCAGGTCTATTTGCATCTATTTTTCGGTCTGTTTGGATGCTAAAGTTCCACAAGATTGAGATGTGATCTTTTTCAAGTATGGGAGGTGGTTGATGCTCCCACCAATTCTTTTGATGGGGCAGGTCAAAATGCTTACACATTATCCAATGTATGTATTGTGCAGCTCTGTCATGCCTGTTTAGGTATTCGGTTGGAGCTATAGGACTGCACATTGAAATTATATGGTCAATGGTCTCTGGTTGTTTTTTGCATACACGGCATAATGGGCTGCACCCATTTTTTATTATGTTGGCTTGGTAATTTTTTGTTGGCAGACACTGATCTTGTGCCGATATAATCAGTCCTTCAGTCTCCGATTTCAGTCCAGAGGATGCCAACCACTGATGGGTTAAAGTTTTGTCAACATCAGGATTGTTAGCTCGCTCTGGGTATTTTCCATACAGAGGCTTTTCTGTAGCAGTTCTTTCTTTGCAGTTACTTTTACCTGCTTTGCTTTTTCTGTGTTTTCCATTTCAGCAGTAAATGGGACTTCTGAAATTTGTAGTCCATTACTGTATCTTTGTGCATCTTTTGTAATGGAATATGATCTTTTAGTGCTTTCGTGTTTCAAAACGAGTTTGATCATCCAATCATGTGATTCCCTTAGATATGTGGATAATCCAATTGTTGCAGTTTTCAACGCAATGTCTAACTGGATTAACCCACGTCTTCCTTCTTTACTAGGGAGATATATTCTATCTATGTCTGCTTTAGGGTGATGCATTCTGTGCATGGTTAAGAATTTTCGGATTTTTGTATCGAGCCTACGGATCTCTGTGCTTGACCAGTTGATGACATTGTAACTGTAGGTTACTACTGGTATGGCAAGCGTGTTTATGGCATCGATCCTATTCCTTGCATTCAATTCCGTTCTTAAGATTGCTCTCACTCTGCGGTAACATCCCTTCCTTATCCTTTCCCTCATTGTCGAGTGCTTGATTCCGTCTCCTTCACAAACACCTAGATATTTGTAAGATTTTTCTTGATCAAGCTCTCTTATCACGTTCCCCCGATCAAGATTAATGTCTGAACTCTTCAGCAGCTTTCCTCTGGTGAACGTTGCTTTGGCGCATTTATCCAGTCCAAACTCTATTTTAATGTCATCACTGAACTGCTTCACAGTGGATAATAGCCCTTGCAATTGTTCATCTTTTTTTGCAAATAGTTTCAGGTCATCCATGTAGAACAGGTGATTAATGGTTTTGTCATAGACTCTATATCCATGTTTTGTTTCATTGAGCATTTTACTTAATGGTATAAGTGCGATGCAGAATAAAAGCGGTGATAAAGAGTCACCCTGAAAAATTCCACAATTAATATTAACTTCTCCAGCTTCCAGTGATTTTGTTTCACTATTCAAAAGGAGTGTCGTTCTCCATGTCTTCATACTGAATGACAAAAACCTCCTGACAACGGGGGATATTTTGAAAATCTCTAAACATTTTTCAATCCAACTGTGTGGCAAACTATCGAATGCTTTTTTATAATCTATCCAAGCAATCGATAGATTTTTGTGTCTATTATGACAATCTTCCAGTATCATTTTGTTAACCAGAAGCTGATCCTTACAGCCATATGAGCCTCGTTTACACCCTTTCTGCTCAATGGGAAATAGGTCATTTGTTATCAGGTGGTCATATGTGTATTCAGTTAGGACTGATGTTAAAATTTTATACATTGTGGTCAAGCAGGTTATCGGTCTGTAATTTTTGGGATTGTTTGTCTCATCATTCTTCGGTAGCAGGAATGTAATGCCGTTAACTAGCCATGATGGTATCTTTTCTGGCTCCTTAACTATTTCATTGTAAAGTTGGGCTAACAGCTCATGAGACTCTGTGAAGGCATTTATCCAAAAGTTTTGTATTTTGTCTTTTCCTGGGGATTTCCATTTGTTGGTTTTTCTTAGAGCCAAGCGCAACTGTTCAACTGTTATATTTTCCCATGTTTGTTCTTCAAGGTGAGCTGTTTCTTTCATTTGTCTGTCTATCCATGGGGCATGTATGTTATGAACTTTTTCTTCGGCCCAGATCTTTTCCCAGAATTCTTGCACTTCCTCCTTGGGTGGTATTGATTTAGCAGATATTGTTGACTTACCAATTTTTCTGTAGAAGTTTCTTTGGTTGTTTTTGAACATATTATTGTCCTTATAGAATCTCGATCGTTTTTCAAAGCGCCTTATACGAGCAGCTTTGGCCGACACTTTTTGCTTGATTGTTTCTATCAGCATGTCTATGTCACATGTTGATCTTATACTGTACTTTTTTTTCAATTTTCTAAGTTTAGTTTGTTTAACATGTTCACCTACTTTATAGTTTGTTAAAATTTCTATGTCAGATCGGAGAAGGTTTATTTGGCGATTGATGTTATCTTGCCAAGTAGATTTCTTGTGGGAATTCCTTTGTTTTTTCATCTTCACTCCACATAAGTGAGTGGTGACTTTAGCCGATGCATAATAGAGATGATTTAAGTCAGTAATGTTTAGTTTGTTTGTGATGATAATGTTTTTGAGAATTATGTTAGTCTTGTGTATTATCTTTTGGTTCTGTTTGGAGTTCTGGATCTTAGGGAGGGTGTCTCGTTGCCCCATGTCAGATTCTTTCATTTTCATCCATTCGATCATAATTTCATCCTTCAAGTTGGCAAGTTCATTCTCATTCATTTCTTTATCATTTACGATCTCATTATTTTCATTTGGAGTTTCATCCTGAGCATGCACTCCCTCCACTTTTTCGCTCCTTTCTTTAATTTGTTCTGTTGCCAGTGATTCCGCCCCAACCCTGGGATTCGAAGTGTTACAGTTTACCTCGTTTTCACTGACACATGTTTCATTTTCCCTTCGCTGACTTTGTGCTAATAGCTTGATCTGATCAATTTCTATATCAGTTAGTAACTTTTTTCTTACAATATTTCTTCGTATATTGGCTAGTTTGTTACTGTCAATATAGCCTCTGTTTTCGGGATGTTTCTTTTTCCAGTTGATATATGTTTGTTCTGTATTCGATGTATTTGATGGGTAGTACATAGCAGTGTAGAAAGCCTCAAGGACTTCTTTATTATCTTCCCTTGACCATTTTTCTCTCTTTTTCTTTGGATTTCTTGGTGGTGAGCATGGAGGGCCAACAGTAGGAGTATTCCGGTTATGGGAGGTCTCCAGCTCCGAAGTGATGGGAAGGTTTGAACCATTAGCTGATTTTTCGACCCCAGTCTGGTTCCTCTCTGAGGGACGCGGCCCTTTTTTACCCGGGTGACGGCCGATCCGGTATGAGATTTTATTATTAGATATTTACTTTATTTTGTCGCGTTTTATCCTTATCCGCCAAGGGGGTAATCATTTCGTGTTACCACTTCTAGAACGAGTGTCAACCAAGACTAGAGGGGTCGTTCTCCCCTAGAGACATGGCTATTCCCCGCCGGCCGCCATCCCGGTATTTCTTGGTCACGGGGTTTTCTTTTTGTTGTTTTTTTAAGTTGTTATTATCATGAGTGGTTCCTTAATGTGAGCATTGCGTGGCTTAAGAACGAAATTATTAATAATTGTCTCCACTCCAGGCACAAGGCCAGCAATCACCCAGTGCATTACAATAATATAATATACTTTTTGTTGTAGTTGGCTGTTATTGTTGTTGGCTATGTTGGTGGTGGTGCCGGGGCTTTTTATATTGTTGGTGAGGAAGGGGTGAGCCAGCAGTCCCATAGTTGTTGATGTAGACGTTTGGCCGGTGGCAAGGTCACCAAGTCAATCTATTTATATCTTTTGCTAGCCTCTCTCTTGTCTAGTGATACCGCCACCTTCCCCTTTCTCTCTCAAGTTAACAGGGGAATAGTGTCGGTAGTATTGAATGAGTGGTGGCGGCGACCATGGGATAGTGGTAGCGATGATGGATGCGGTGGGGTGGTGGCAGCGGTGGTGTTGTGGTTACTGATATAGTATCTATGAGTTTGTGTTCGTATGTTTAATATATATTTTTATTATATTTTGTGTTGACATATTCCCGTAAAGTTTGAATTAAACATTTTTTAAAATTTGAGACAATAATAATAGTAATTATTATTATGATGCTGGTGAAATTGCCGTTATCTGGCTGTTATATTTAGTGTGATGGGATAGGTAGTGTATCAAGTTTCTGGTGTTAGTTAAATTGCTGCTATTTGGCTGTTCTATATAGTGTGTAGACAGAGGGTGTTTTGTTCCATTTATAACCATTTTCTTTTTTTGAATACAAAATATAGAATACAAAATTGAATATTTGAGCGATACAACAATATAATATGGATCCGAAACTTTATGGGACCTCATTATTATTATTATTATTATTGTTGTTATTCCTTGAATCTCAGTCATTGATGTTGGTTAACTGGAAAGTCCGTTGGATTGAATATCAAGCCACTACCTTCAGCCTCAGATATTCAGGACGTATCGGAGGGTTCTTGCTGTTCCAAGCAAGCGGCCTTTTGAAGCGTTCCAAAAAGCGTGAAGGGGCCGATTTTCTTTAACCATCCCTGGAAACTTTTGGAGATAGTCCCCAGTGCGCCTATGACAATCGGGATCACTTTGACTTCATGGCAGTTCCAAATCCTTTTCACCTCCCACTTTAGGTCCTGGTATCGGTTAATTTTCTCCCTCTCCTTCTCTTGCACTCTCGTGTCGAACGGGCAGGCCACATCCACAATCAGACACGATCTTTTTTCTTTGTCCACAACCACCAGGTCAGGTCTATTGTGTTCCAGTTTTTTGTCCGTCTGTATCCTAAAATCCCACAGCACCTTCACCTGATCGTTATCCATCACCGCCTCTGGCCTATGCTCATACCATTTCTCAGAATGTGGTAAATTGTTTACTTTGCACAGGTGCCAGTGGATCACCCTGCCCATCACATCGTGTCTCCAGCCCTTATAGTGGGTCTGGGCTAGGTGTTTACACTCGGACACAATGTGAGCCACAGTCTCCTCTCTCTCTCCACAGATTCTGCACAGTGGGCTAGCCTCCTCCTTGTAAATATGGTGCTTCAACCACTTCGTTTTGAGGGCCTGCTCCTGCGCAGCCATTAGCATTCCTTCTGTAGCCTTTTTGAGGTCTCCTCTTCTCAACCAGTTCCATGTCTGTGGATCTCTAAATTCAGTTTTCTCAAAGAAGGTACTATGAAGGGATTTTCCCTTAAGGCTGCTCTTCCTCCTTGATGTTATTTCCTCCTTAGACATCCCCTGGCCTACTGTCCCCTCCTTCAGTACAGTTCTGAGCATTGGCTCCTTACTATAGGTCACGTATTTGTATAGGTTGTTTTTCTCCATCTGAACACAGTCCTCTATGCTGATAAGACCTCTTCCACCCTCAGATCTCCTTAGGTAGAGTCTATCGACATCACTCCTCTTGTGGAACATGTTGTAGATAGTCAATAGCTTCCTAGTCTTCCTATCCATTTCTTTTTGTTCAGCAACATTCCATCTCAGAATTCCCGCACTGTACCTAATAATAGACACAGCTCGGGAATTTACTGCGCTTATGGCATTTCTGCTGTTCAGATGTGACTTCAATACGCTCCTTACTCTCCGAATGTATTCAGTTCTTAACAATTCCTTCATTTTTTTGTTCTTTATGCCATCAGCCTCCAGAACGCCCAAATACTTGTATCCTTCCTCAGAGTCAATTTCCTTTATCATCTCACCTGTTGGTATCTGGATCCCGTTACTTCTGCTCAACCTACCCCTCCTCATCACAATGACTCCACATTTACCAATACCAAACTGCATACATATATCACTGCTGAAAATACGGACAGTGTCAACAAGCACATCCAACTCCTTCTCACTTTTCCCGAAGAGCTTAAGATCGTCCATGAAGAGGAGGTGATTGATGGTAAGCTCTCCCCTTCCCAACTTGTATCCTGCTCTCACTTTTCGCAGCATAATGGTCAAGGGCATCAGGGCAAGGACAAACAAGAGAGGGGACAGGCTATCTCCCTGGAAGATACCTCTCTTGATCTTCACGCTTCCCAAGGATACTCCAGTTGATGTCAACTCTGTCTCCCAGGACCCCATACTCCTGCCTAGCAACTGTCTGATGTTATCTGCCACCCTGAAGATCTCCAGGCTTTTGGTGATCCAAGAATGAGGCACCATGTCAAATGCCTTTCTGTAGTCTATCCATCCCATGGCAAGATCAGTGTGTCTCCTCCTGCAATTCCCCATTACCATCTTATCAATAAGTAACTGGTCCTTTGTACCACGTGACTTCTTTCGGCATCCTTTCTGTTCGTCCGGTAACAAGTTGTTTGTGTGGAGGTGATGGTAGATTTCCTCAGACACAATGCTCGTCAACAGTTTCCACACTACGGACAGACATGTGATAGGTCTATAGTTGGTAACATCGTTACCCTTGATTCGATCCTTCATTATCAGAACTGTGGTACCTTTTGTCAACCACTCTGGCACCTCACCCGACACCAAGCAGTCATTGAACATGGCCGTCAGCTTCGGGTGGAGGGATGTTATATTTTTAATCCAATACCCCTGCACACCATCTGGGCCTGGTGATTTCCAGTTGGTTAGTTTTTTTGCCTGCCCCTTAAGAGTTTCAACTGTGATACTCAAATCAGTTTGTTGTTGTGCCTGCTCACTGATCTCCCTCTGTACTGTCTCAATCAACCCTGCCTGGACATTATGTCTAACATCCTGCTCCCATATTCCTCTCCAGAATGTTTTAGTTTGCTCCGCCCCAGGGATCAAGTCGTTGCCTCTTTCTTTCCCCTCAAGCTGTTCAAACAGCATCTTCTGGTTGTTGTCGAACATGCGGTTCTGTTCATACTGACTGACTCTGTTCTCGTATCGCCTGATTTTTGCACTCTTTGCTACAATGCGTTGCTTCAGTTCCTCTATGATAATATTTAGCTTTTTCCTCCTAGTTTTGTATTTTATTTCCAGTCTATTTTTAGTGCCTATGTTTTTTAGTGTCCCATTCAGTAGTGACTCAAGCTTTCCTATGTCATTTCTCATTTCCCCGATTTGCCCACTCAGTCGCTTCTTCCACCACGGCTCTGCTCTTTCTTGTCTGTTGTTTCCTCTCGCTTTTATGCCAAGTAGTTTCCTCACCGTATTTGCTGTTGCTTTGAGGATATTGTTGCACTGGTGAAGGCTCCTCGCTTCAAGGTATGGGATGACTTTGTTTACCTTAGCTGTTGTTTCTTTTAACTTTTTCCTGTCTACAAATCTTAGGTTCATAGGTCTCCCACTATCATTGTTCAACTCATCTACCACTAAATTTAGGATGTCAACCGAATCTTGTCCTAGCCCGTCAGCATTCATCTCCTCAGTGGCCGTATCTCTGTTCCAGGTATTATTTATCTCAGTATTCAGATCATTGTCTGCTTCGGGTGGTTCCTCCGTTCTCAGGACCTCTTCACCTTCATTTCCCACTGGCTCGCTTGTCTGGCATACTACACCCGCCATCTCCAAGCCATTCTCTATGCTCAGTTCCTCCAGTTCCAGCTCGCTTATCCACCCATTAGTTCTTATTACCCGAGCCTGCCCGGCCAATTTTTGTTCATCTAATTTAAATAAACCAATCTCGTTCCAGATGTTATGCATCCGTCTCCTGTAGCCCCTCTCCTTGGGGTTACTTTTCAGGTAACATTGCATAACAGTTCTATTCAATTCTTTCGTCCAGTTGGTTCTGGCCCCTTTCCTTCTTCTCCTTCCTCCAACATCAGCAGTATTTGGTTGACAGTCAGGTTCCTGCTGCTGAGCCAGGGGGCACCTGTTGGGTGAGAGTCTGTCACATGACGTTCTAGTCTCCATTTCACCGTTATTAGAACTGTTTATGTTCGATATTTAAACACTCTTATCGAGGATTGGCGAATGTATGGTTACATAGCCATCTGTGGATCCGCCATTCCACTTGGCCCTTGTGTGGCATTATCACCACGCTGTATACGAACACACATAAACAAACAAACACACAGGCAGAAAGGGCCCCAAAAATGAATAAGCATAAGTTTCATTGTAATGTAGTGTTCGAATGTCTGACTTAGTTTTTGTTTTTTAAGTTTTAGTTTTTCCCCCCTCTTTTCTGTTCGTCCGCCTGCTTCTCTCTTCATTCTTATTTTCTTTACGTTTTTTTTTTTTTTTTTTTTTGTTTTTCTCTGTTTGTTTTTCTCGTTTTTTGCTGTTGTTGCTGTGCTGCTTTGGTTTTGTTGTTTGTTTTTTCTTTTTTCTTTTGAGTCTATCTATATATTTTGATGCCTTCCTCTTTTTTAGCAGTAGGGATTCTATAATGTGGTGGCAGCAGCCAGCTGGGAGAAGTGGAAGACTGGCGGCGGTAGCGATACTGAGACAGTGGTGGTGGTGATGTCGATACCGAGGCAGTGGTGGCGGTGATGTGACCGTATTACTGTAGTGATGGTGCTGTAGCGGTGGCAGCAGTGAAGGAGTGAAGGGGTGGTGGCGGCGGTGATGGGATAATTGTGGTAATGATGGCCGTAGTGAGCGGTGGTGGTGAAAATGCCGTTATCTGGCTGTTGTGTTTAGTGTACACAGGTGATGGGGTGGGTGGTGTATCTAGTTTCTGGTGTTGGTGAGTTTGGCTGTTCTATATAG
Source organism: Eledone cirrhosa (assembly GCA_964016885.1). NCBI lineage: Eukaryota > Metazoa > Mollusca > Cephalopoda > Octopoda > Eledonidae > Eledone > Eledone cirrhosa. The sequence continues at coordinate 207,358,702 of OZ024741.1, read as the reverse complement.
TGTAGACAGAGGAGAGGAGGGGGGGGGGGGTTCTTCTTCCATTCATAGCCATTTTCTTTTTTGGATATACAGTGTACAATACAAAGTTGAATATTTGAATATTTGAGCCTTATAACAATATATTTTGGGTCCGAATTTTTTGGGGCTCAAGCCGGGTGCTTTACGTAGCATTTGTACTAAGAGTTGTTATTTCACAAATGATTTAAATATGTTAAAAATTCAAAACTTACGGGAGCGATTTCATGACCTCCGCCACCTCGTGCGTCTTCTTCCCTTATTATTATTATTATTATTATTATTATTATTATTATTATTATTATTATTATTATTATGTGGATTGGCAGTATCAGTAGAGGGTCGGACGCCAGAGTTACGGCCCTTGCCATTCTGAGTTCAAATCCCGCCGAGGTTAACTTTGCCTTTCATCCTTACGGCGTCGATAAAATAAAGTATAGTAATGCACTGGGTAATTGCTGGCCTTGTGCCCAAAGTAGAAACAATTATTACTATTATCATTGTTACTGTAAATAATATCATATACATTTTTTATCATGAATAAATTATCATTATTAAAGTTCTCAAACTAACAGAATTAAACTAATTCGATAAGTACGGTGAAGTCTATGCTTCACTGGCAAGGCTTCAATCAAAATGTCCAATGATGTTCTGTAAGTAAGTCAGCTAGCAGTTAATGATTGTAGGTTGGTCTGTCAACATAGTATAATTTCTGGGGTAACGGTCAATAACTGCGAGAGATAATGTGAAACTATTTTGTTATTGCTATTTTTGTTGTTGCTGTTGTATTTATTACCGTTGTTGTTTTTGCTGCTATAATTGTTGTAGTTGTTTAATCTCATGTTAGCTTTGGGTAAACAGAAACTTCAGAATAACATTAGAAGTATTGCAGTTGTAATTCAAAAGCCTAGCTTTATTACATATTTTTTCCGACTGATCCGGCTTGCGAATTACGTTAGAGGTATATATATATATATATATCTATATAATAATCAGTCACTCACCCACAGATTTAATGAGCGACGACTGTTTCATCGAACCACTGGATACAAATCGTCGAAACCGCCGGAGGCTCCATCAAACCTGAAGAAAGGATGGTATGACCAGGCACATCTCTCAAGAGGCAAATATTGAAAGAACCAAAACTAAACTACGGTCGACCATCACAATCGAGGATAACTATGAAAATTTATGGGTCTAGGAGCGCAGATATTCATGAACACATTCAACTTCCCCAAGTGTCACGCAGTGGATCGTACATGGCGTGACACGAGGAAGAGAGTTGCACCAAAACTGTACTTGTACATTTTTTATTGACTCGGAAAAGAAGACAAAGTGGAATTCGGTGGTGATCGAACTCAGATTAAACATTCTATTCAACGCTCTAATTCAGAGGTTCTCAAAGTGGGTGCTATCACCCCGGGAGGCATTGAGTAGGGCCAGGGCGAGATGGAGCCTAATGGAATAGTGGGGGCGATAGAGATGATATAATAGTATATCAAATATCAAAATATTATGATGGATTGGCAGTATCGGTAGAGGATCAGACGCCATACTTTGCTGCATAGAGTTATGCCCTTTTACGGTCTGAGTTCAAATCCCGCCGAGGTTAACTTTGCCCTTCATCCTTACGGAGTTGATAAAATAAAGCACCAGTAATGCACTGGGATAATTGCTGGCCTTGTCCCCAAAATAGAATATATATTTATAGTAAAATAAAAAAAATATATATATTTATTTATACATAATATATATATATTATTTATTGGCAGTATTGGTAGAGGGTCGGACGCCATGCTTTGACGCATAGAGTTACGGCCCTTACCATTCTGAGTTTAAATCCCGTCGAGGTTAACTTTGCCTTTCATCCTTACGGGGTCGATAAAATAAAGTACCAGTAATACACTGGGTATTTGCTGGCCTGGTGCCTAACGTAGAAACAATTATTTGTTATATATAAATTAACGATTTTATCTATTATGTATTATTTACAATTTGCGTATAGGCAGGTCGCTCTGGAAATGGGGGGGGGGGGGGCACTGAATGTATTACGTGGCATTGGGGATGGGGCAAATAGCTTGAGAACCTCTGCTCTAACGAGTCGTAGCAAATGTATAAATACATCTAATTACATTATTCCGTAATATTTTCTTCGTTTATGTTTTTTTAATGCGTGTTTCTAATAATTAATTACCTCATAAAAATTGGCAACTCGTTAAACTAGATTAAATTTCTACCTTCATACATCTGTAAATTGTCGTTAAACCTCTTGGAAAGCGACTACTGTTGCTGAGGTTTTAAATCAATCCCACTTAAGTTGAAATGAGGAACGCAAGTGTTGTCGATTTAATTCTGTTTGTAAAACCTAAAATAAAAAAAGTCGTTCTCCACAATAAAAAAAGATGCCATTTAAGGCTATGCCAAAGAACAAAATCACCATGCCATTATAACAATAAAATACTTAATAAACATAAAGTAGGAAAACTCATCCAACAAACTAATACATCCTCTTAATTAAAATGTCATGTTGTATGTTGTTTTGTGATTTCTTTTTTCTTTCAACGCTTCTTCGATAATCAATTCTGAAGCACATATATACATACATTCATACATACATACATGCATACATATATACATACATATATATATACATACATACAAACCTGAATACATATACACATGCATATATACATACAGACAGACTGGCAGACATGCATGCATTCTTCTATATATAAATGTATATACATACGCACTCATATATATATATATATGAAGAAGTGGATTGGCTGTGTAGTTGGTAGATAAGGTATGCTTAAAAATAATGGTTTCTTATATAGGCACAAGGCCAGTAATTTGGGGGGAGGGGAAAGTCGATTAAATCGACCCCAGTGCGTGACTGGTACTTTATTTTATCGACCCCATAAGGATGAAAGGCAAAGTTAACCTCGTCGGCGGGAAAGCAAGAACGGGGGATGGGGAAGTTTTCCTCATTAGTTGTCTGCTGGTCTCGCGAGATCCCCAGCAGCCAACTGATGAGGACCCCCCCCCCTGTTCTTCCTTTCCTCTTATTCTTATTTTTAAGCATATATATGTATGTAAAAGGTATACAGAAATAACAACACAATCGGTACAGTATATGGAAGGTATATATTAGGTTAACGCTTGATATAGCAGGAAGAGGGTCTTAACGTTTCGGACGCTAGCCCTTCATCAGAAGAAAAATGAAAAATAAAATAGAATGAGGGGACGGGCGGGATGGAATTTGGAAAATATGTCTTTAGATAAAAATAACAGGTCCATTTAGCGTGTAAGAATCAAAGAAGGTATATATATATATAAACCTTCTTTGATTCTTACACGCTGAAATTATATTCTTTCTCGCGTTTTTTTTGTTTTTTTTTTGTTTTCCTTTCTTTTAAGTTTACCGTTTCTATATATGAAAGATAGTTGTATAAGATTAAATCTCTCTTACTGCCGTGCGCGCACGCCTGACTGGCTTGGCACCCTCAGGTCAGTCTGCCTTCTTACCTCTTCCTCCTTGTTTTTCAGACCTGTTTAGCCCCCTGCCGCTTACAATTTTTTGCTTAGATTCTTTTGCTTTTGTTGTTTTTTTTTACTTTGACTGCATGCCCATATATTGACTGTGCCCCTTGACAAGTTCAGCTAGATTCCGCCGTTCTAATACTTGTGGCTTAGTTCGGATCTAGCAGAAACGGTCGGAGCTCAGCCGTCGGGGCTCTGATTCTTTTCATATATATATGGTGGCTGCCAACTCGTTTTCGAGTACAGCCACTACTTTATATCCATGTAGGAGAACCCCTACCGATGCGCTGAATGAGTGTGACTTTTTAGTCCAGCCAGCGACTTGAAAACTCTGGTACAAACACTACACTTGTGACAATTATTGACACATAGTGCTGGGCCCATGGTACCATGTGACGACAAGTGCAGAGAGATCTCCAGATATAAAGCAATGCCTGTGCTGTGAAGCTTTTATAGTGAGCAAAGGCACTGCACAAAGCCAGTCCCACTCTCTTAACCAAGATGATATTTACCAAAAAGAAGAACAAGTCAACATCATTGGATACCATCAGGGTTGCAGGTGTTATATCAGAGTTTTCCTTCTCCTAGAATTCTGCCTTGACAAAGGCTAAGGGGTCATTTCTCCCGGTGATTTTGGATGGCCATTGACTCTTAAGAGCTCCTTTGCCCTTTGACAGGTTTTGTTTTTAGTCTGCAGGATGTCCAAAGTCACCCTATATATATATATATGTATATATACGGAGATGTCCAAGAAGTGGACGTGGGTGGTGGAGATAGAGGTGGTGAAGTGGAGGGAGGGGTGGAAGGAGCAGAAGAAGGATAGAAAGGAGTCGAGCTGTTCTCGGATGAGAGTCGTGGCCCCGATGCAGTCGTCAATGTACCGATCGTACAGTTCGGGCGTGGGACCGGTGTACTGGGGAAAGATTTGGGCCACAACATGGCCAACGAAAAGGTTGGCATTGTTGGGGCCCATTCTTGTGCCCATGGCTACCCCAGTGACCTGCTGGTAACACTCATCCGAGAAGGAGAAGTAGTTAAGGGTGAGGACCAGCTTGATGAGGCGGAAGAGGGTAGCGGTAGAGGAGACGGGCAAGGGTGAAGGTCGAGGTAGTGCCGGAGGGCGCGTAGGCCGTCGGCGTGGGGCATGACGGTGTAATGTGACTTAATGTCTAGGGTGAAGAGGAGGGGGTGTGGGGCGGGTGGGAAGGCGAGGCAGTAAAAATGGTGAAGGGCGTGGTTGGTGTCGGAGATGTGGGAGGGGAAGGCGGTGACAAGGGGGTCGAGGGTAGAGTCGAGAAAGGCGGAGATGAGTTCGGTGGGGCAGTTGCAGGCGGACACGATGGGGCCTGCCGGGGTTGTCGGGTTTGTGGGATCTTGGGGAGGAAGTAGATGGTGGGGGTGTGGAGGGTGCGGGCGATGAGGTGGGAGGCGGTGAGCGGGGGAGGAGACGAGGTGTTGGATGGTGGAGGAAACCTGTCTCCTGATGAAGGGCTTATGCTCGAAACGTCGTTCCCCACCCCCACTCTCAAGCGTAAACCTACCAACACTGTTTGTACTGCACTCTTTGTTATTGTTTTTGTTTTTTACTTTTATATATATATACATATACATATACATATACTGTATATATATATATATATGTAAAAAGTAAACGGAAATAAAAACACAATCGGTACAGTATATGGAAGGAATATATTAGGTTGAAATAGCAGGAAGCGGGTTTTAATGTTTCGGACACTAGACCTTCATCAGAAGAAAGAATGAGAAATAAGATAGATTGAAGGGACGGGTGGGGTGGAATTGAAAAATATGTCTTTAGATGAAAATAACAGGTCCATTCATGTTTACATCTCTTGCAAAACTGTTGGTACTGGCGTTTTGTGTATGATTTATTTTATAGAAAAGTGGATGATGGAGTGCGTCTACCTGAAATAAAAAAAAAAAAACGTTTTGTAAAAAGAGCTATACTTGTGCACGTGCGTATGCATGTGTGTGTGTGTTATTATACGTCCGTACGAAGCTAAGAAGAAATGTGTGTGTATATGTAAGTAAAAGAGAGTGTGTGTGCTTGTAAGTACGAAGTTACGAGCAAAAGCATGTTAATAAAGGGTGTGTATGTGTATATACAGAGCTGTGAAGGGAAAAGTGAAGTGTGCATATTTTGTCAGTCTGTATTAGTTGTAAGAGTATATGTTTATGACCATAAGAGAGCCATAGGAATCTAGGGGTAAATGTACAAGCGCGTGTGTGATAATGGACAGGGTATTAAAGAAATTGGGGAGGTGAGTTGAGTCCATGAGGGAAATAGGACCCAAGGCGGTGATTCAGACTCTGCTCAGTCCTGGTGCGCGAGGCCTGTGATCCATGATGTAAAAGGACACCCAGGACTGAGGCATGTAGGGAAGAATGACCAGGATAACAGAAATGACGGGCGATAGGAGTATCCAAACCGAGTCGTATGTCACTCAAATGCTCAGCAAAACGGTCCGCCATACGGTGTCCAGTTTGTCCGATGCATAAAGACGTCCAAAGGGAACACCGGAGGGCATAGACAACGTGGGTGGATGTGCAGGTGAAGGAGTGGCGGATACGGAATGAACCGTTAGGGCCTGTGAGAGTGGTGAGGGTGGAAATGAAGAAACAAGTGTTGCAGCAGGGACGAGAACAAGGATGAGAGCCGGGTGGAGTCGTAGGAGAGGACGAGAAGGAACTGCGTACCAGGAGGTCGCGGAGGTTACGTGTGCGCTTAAATGCGGTAATGGGTGGGTTTGGAAAACAGCGAGAAGTGACGGGGTCAGAAGAGAGGGTGCGGAAGGAACGGAGGATATGTCGCCGGAGTGGTAGGGTGATGGGGTGGTAGGTGAGGGAAAGGAAGGTGGGTGTTGGGAGGGCGTTGGTGAGGTGAGGGCCCTGTGGTACGGTCAGTTTCACGGACGCAGGTGAGAGCAGCTTGGATCAAGGTGGGAGTATATCCACGCTGGATGAAGCGGGAAGCCATATGCGAAGGGAATGGGTTTCGAAATCGTCGTCCTGGCTACAGAACCAACGAAGACGGAGAAATTGTGAATAGGTAACGGAGTGTTTGGTGTGGGTTGGATGGGAAGAGGTGAAGTCGAGGTAAGAGTGGGAGTCTGTTGGTTTATAGAAGATGGAAGTAGAGAGGGTGTGGTGAGGGTGATTAATAGATAGAGTGATATCTAGAAAGGGGACATAAGAGTCGGAGACGGAGGCGGTGAAGGGGAGAGCAGGATGGAAAGATAGGACAAAAGATAGAAAGCAATCGAGCTGTTCTCGTGATAGAGAGGTGGCACCGATACAGTCGTCGATATAACGACCGTATAGCTCAGGAGTCGGTCCAGCGTAATGGGAGAAGATCTGGGCTTCGACGTAGCCAACAAACAAGTTGGCATAGTTTGGTCCTATTCTGGTTCTCATCGCTATCCCAGAGACCTGCTGATAAAATTCACCCGAAAAGGAAAAGCCATTGAGTGTCAGAACAAGCTCAGCCAGACAGAAGAAGTGGTAGTGCTGGGGTAAAGGGTACGGCGTAAGTCTAAAAAATGTTGGAAAGCGTGGAGGCCGTCATCATGAAGGATGGCGGTACAGCGGGAAGTAATATCAAGGGTAAAGAGACGGCGAGAGGGGCCAGGAGGGAAGGAGAAGGAGTTGAAGAGTCTAAGGGCATGATTGGTATCGTGGATGTTGGAGGGAAGATTGACGACTAACGAGGCGAGGATGGTGTCTAAATATTCAGAAATGATCTCGGTGGAGCAGCTGCATGCAGAAACTATAGGACGGTCGGGATTATTTTGTTTATGTATTTTGGGAGGAATTAGATGGTGGGTGTGCGAGTGGTGCGTACAATAAGTTTGGTGGCTGTGGGGGGTAGGAGAGAGGAGGAGATTAGTTGGTAGATGGACACGAGATATTGGTAGCCAGGAGCGGGGTCGGAGGATAAAGTGCGGTAAAAAAGGGGGTCGTGAAGCTGGCGGAGGGCCTCAACCTTATAGAGGTCAACGCTCCAAACCACCACAGCGCCACCTTTGTCAGTGGGTCTGATGACAATGTCATCGCGAAGCCGAAGCTTGAGAAGAGCGGAGAGCTCAACATGCGTAATATTAGAGTGACGAGAATGCTGGTGGAAACAGAACCGGTTAACAGTACGCCGGCAAGTATCGACAAAGGAGCCGAGGGTGATGAACTAGCCAGAGCTCAGCATCCAATGTGATTGCCGGCGATTGAGACAAGTGAAGTCATCCGTGTGTGTCGATGATGGCGTGTCGTGAAAAAAAGCTTTCAGCTTTAATCGTCGGAAGAACCCTTCAATATCGGCACGTGTTTGGAACGCGTCGCAGGTAGAAGTGGTTGGTATAAAACGCAAACCACGGGCGAGGAGGGAGCGCTCAGCTTCGGAGAGTGGTAGGTCCTGGTGTATGGTGACTACAGTGTAGGGACGTGAGGGAGTGAATATATATATATATATATATATATATATATATATATATATATATATATATATATTTCGTTTCTGAATTTGTTTAGCAAGATTCTTTATCTGAAAACGTGTGTTGAAACAGATATTGTTATACTTTGGGAGAGTCATGTTGCCAATAAGAAACACACGCACCAGTTGCTTTCACTTCAATTTATTATAAGTTAAATTTATAAATTTAGGAATTTATAAATTTCCGATTGGTTGGTTGGTTCCACAACCAGATGAATGTTCATATATTGTCAAAGTTCTTTCGTCACACATTCTGTGACCTCTTCAGTGACTGGGGATTATTTTCTTTGTTTTTGTGCCTCTCCTTTGTTCTGTCCTACGTCACAGAGAATGTGTGACGAAAGAACTTTGACAATATATGAACAATCATCTGGTTGTGGAACCAACCAACCGGAAATTTATAAATTCCTAAATTTATAAATTTAATTTATAATAAATTGAAGTGAAAGCAACTGGTGCGTGTGTTTCTTATTGGCAACATGACCATCCCAAAGTATAACAATATATATATCGGTAATCGGAAAATTTTAGTTGTACTTTCATTTTGAAATTCTGTGTTGCTCTTATACCCCTGTAATTATTTTCTGAACTCCTACGATGAAGTTTTGCATCTGATTGAACTGAAAACTAAAATATTCAAGTCTTTGCTAAGGTTTAGTATGTAATTATTCCCTATTGTTGTTATCTAAATTCCAGCAATGGAACATTCTTCCTCAGGTAGAAAACAATTGATTCTTTATGAGAAAGATTTTAATAATTAAATACACATACACACATACACACGTATATATATAGTGACGTAATTAGAGTGTGTGCCGCTCCGGGCCACCACAAAAAATAAATATTTCCCTTTATATATATATTTATATATATATATATATATATTTAAATGAATAGAGGTGTAACACACGAGTTGTGATATATTGGTAAAAGGAAAACAAAATGCTGACAAATTGTTCACAGTGAAAAATAGTTTAATTAGGAATAAGTAAAAATTAGTAATAAGTATTGGTTAGTATTCAGTTTTGGTTTTAAGTCTTTACTGGTTGCGCATTTCTAATGCTTTTCAAAAATAATTTTGATATGTTTGCTCTAATCTGTATATCAGATTAGAGCAAACATCACGGGCGCTCTATCTCAAAATTATTTTTGAAAAGCATTAGAAATGCACAACCGGTAATAACTTAAAACCAAAACTGAATACTAACCAATACTTATTAGTAATTTTTACTTATTTTTCACTGGGAACAATTTGTCAGCATTTTCTTTTCCTTTTACCAATATATATATATATATATATATATATATATATATACGACACTTTTGGATCTGCTGTAGGCTATAAACATTCTTTTGAACCTGCGGCATGATATCATAATTGTACACAGACTAGTTATATATATATATATATATATATATATATATATGTGTGTGTGTGTAAATGAAGTATTTCCGTCGGAAAGGTACAGGAAAAAAAAGTACTCTAAGTAGGCTACAGAGCTTATTAGTTATGTAATAAATAACATAAGATAATTATTTGATTTTACCAGTGGTTTTTGGAAGGCAGATGTTTTGTCTGTCTTCAGTCGTCAGAATGAATAAATAACATATATATATATATAAAAACATATATATATATATATAAACACACACACACACACACACACACACATATATATATATATATATATATAAGTTGGAATAGAATGAAACGAAATTTCATTTCTCACTCTTAGTACGGCACTTACTTAAATGTAAGTATGTATGTATACGTACATACATATATGTATTCAGACGTACAGTAGCATGTATATATATATATATATATATATATATATATATATATATATATATATATATATATATATATATATATATACATACATACAGGTACACATATATATATGTACGTATCATAATTATATGTGTGCCTGTATGTATATATATATATATATATATATACGTATACATACATACTTACACACACACACATATATATATATATATATATATATATATATATATATATATATATATATATATATATATATATATATATATATATATATAAACACACACATATATATATATATATAAACACATATATATATATATTTATTTAAAAAAAAAATTAATTGAGTTCTTAACACGTGGAATTGATATTAGTTTTGAAATAACTAATTAACCCACGTATATTTAATATTTTACTCTTAATTCGGCCAGAGATTTACATTCCAGATTGCCCTTTAAAGCGTAACTTTCCGAATTTACTACGGTTATGAAATGCGGTTTGTTATTCGGGTACGACTTCTGTTTTTAGCCTAGAAAATATCTATATGCGTGTGTAATTAATACACGCATACATTTATTTATTTAACCCGCGTGAATATTATTTTTTCTTTTCTCGTGTATTAGTTATCTCCCCTTCCCGCTTCGTGACGCTATAATACTTCCTCAGTCAAAAACTGCTGGAATTTCAAATTTGGCGGTCATTCGATGCGTGAGGGAGCAGCTTAGCAGACACGATTTTTAACTGCGGTAAGAACATGAATATATGTTAGGCTTCTACATAAACTGTAAACTATCTCTGTTATTGTATTAAATATATATATATATATATATATATATATATATATATATATATATATATATATATATATATATAAACACATATATATATATATATATATAAACACACACACACACACACACATATATATATATATATATATATATATATATATATACACATATATTTATATATACATATATATATATTGTTATAGTTTGGGAGGGTCATGTTGCCAATAAGAAACACACGCACCAGCTGCTTTCACTTCAATTTATTATAAATTAAATTTATAAATTTCCGGTTGGTTGGTTGGTTCCTCAACCAGACGATTGTTCTTATATTGTCAAAGTTCTTTCGTCACATATTCTGTGACCTCTTCAGTGACTGGGGATTCTTTTCTTTGTGTTTGTGCCTCTCCTTTGTTCTGTCCTACGCCATCTTGTTTTTGAGTGTGTTGTGTCCTTAGTTTGCGCATGTGTTACATCCGGGTGTCTGTGTGTGTTTATATTTGTTTATTTATTTGTTTATTTACATGTTACTAGTTGGTTGTTTGTTCTATGTGTGTGTGTGTTTTCATTTTGTCCTTAATTGTAAGTTGGGATGTTGCTGTTCCATTCATGTTTTCTATTTAATTTTGGTTGGAGTTCATTTATGTTTATTGCCTCTGTGATTTGTCTAAACATTGCGTCTTTTCTGTGTGTAGATTCTATTTTTATTTCTATGTTCTCTAATTTACCCTTATGTTATATTTTAGCATGTTGGTGGAGTACAGATGATTCTTTACTATCTTGTAACTCTCGCCAATGTTCATTTATCCGTTCCCCTATACTACGAGCTGTCTCACCTATGTACACTATATTCTTATCTCTACATTGTCCTTCAGTACATCTTATGCTATATACTACATTTCTAGTTTTACAGTTAATATGGGGGCTTAGTTTACAGATTATACATTTCTTATCTATACAGGGAGGTCTTTGAAAAGGGTATAAGTGTTTTTATGGAGTGTTTTTATGTAGGTACCGGGTACCTACTATCTTAATATTGAGTTTATGTTTATCTAGGGCCCTTCTAAATTTGTAAGCTAATTCACCTCTAGGGGTTGTATCGATGAACATTACACTCTGGTATTTATTGCTATCATGCCATGAGTTTATTCTATTAACCTTATTCCTAGTTCTTTCTATTCTATTCCAAAATTTGCTCCTATACAAGGGGCAGGTCCCATTTGTATCATTATTTACCATTTTTCCCATTTGGTTCTGGCTCCGCTATATACTCTGATTTTTTCTCTCTGATTGTAACCAGAGAATTGCATACGGTGGATGAAGTGTTGTATGTGTCTCTCTAGTTCTTTGGGGTTGCACATGCGGGACACGTTTCTCATCACCCCTACCAAATCTGCAATCAGTATGTTGATTTCGGTATGGTCCGAACAGCTGAGTTTCGGTGGATCAGATATTTGGAAGTCATGGGTTTGGCATAATGGGAATGGAGGATTTGTTTTTTGTTATTAATTGTTTCTACGTTAGGCACAAGACCAGCAATTACCCAGTGTATTACTGGTACTTTATTTTATCGACCCCGTAAGGATGAAAGGCAAAGTTAACCTCGTGTTTTTTGTTATTAATGGTATCTAACCAGAGCTCTGTGTCTAGTACAGGTAATCGATGGTTAGGGTGTTTGCTTGGGTAGTCTATAGTAACTCTAATACTCTGGTGGATGGAGTTAGCTATTTGCTGGATGCTTTCCATGGTGTTTTTCTCTACTTCCTGACTGTTCTCTAGTGGGGGTGCTTTTAATACGATGTTTATATCATCAACGTAACGGGAGTACATTATCAGGGTTAAGAGGTTGCTGTCTTCTAATTGTTCTTTAAGTTTATGTTTAAGTCTATTGTCCCACCATACCATGAATAGGTTAGCTATGCCACCTGCAATGCTGACACCAATAGCTGCTCCCTCCTCTGGGGCATATGTTTTCCATTAAATTTGAACATATGTTCCTTAAGGGTTAATTTTATACTGGCCCCCACCGCATGTGCAATCAATTTCTTTAGTTCATCGTGGTTTTCGGGGGTCCGTATGGCTCTGGTCCACCCGTTCCATCTATCTGTGTGGCTTTTCTTAGCCATTGAGTTAATGGTAGGTGGTCTGCCTCTTGCTGGTCTTGTAGGGCACTGGTTGCTAAGGTCAGCAAGAAGAATGGCGTTTTTCGGTCGCCGGACGGTGATGCTCAATTAAGCTGATAGATAATGGCGTGTGCGAAGGGATGCTTTTAGGCTCTGCATGGAGAATTGACCCCAGGGTAGAAGATTTTGCAGCATTGATTATTAAACTATGAATAATTGTCTGCCCTAACTCCGCTCAGTTGCTCGCATGTGTGCGTGCTGAATTCTGGGTCTTTCCCCTGGGAACAACCCCTTGTTCCCCCCCTCCTATCCCTTTTTTGTTGTTGTTCCATTCACTCATTCATTTACTGCCATTCTACCTTCCCGTGTCCCCCCCCTTTTCACTCTCGTTTTCTGGCACCCCCATATATATAGATGAGCTATGTTGCCCTCTTACCAACACTTTCCCTTCCAACCACACACACCAGCCACCTACCCCTGATGCCGCTCGGTGCCCCAGTCCCCGGCCCCACGCCCCATCCCCCACCCCTCCAAATCGACACCTGCAGCACTTGCGGCACTACTAACAAACGGAAGAGGGGCCGGAACTGTTTGGGGTGCGGCTGCTTCCACCACCTCACCTGCATTGGCTTGACTCGTCGAGCTTCCAATATCCTCGCAGCGTGGAGGTGCAGGAGCTGCCTCTTCCCAACGTCTTCCCAGCCACGGTTGTCTGGCACACCACCAGATGGGACAGCGAGCTTGCCTGACGCCGAAGCCTCGCTGGTCAACATCGCTCGGCTCAGGCGGCTCCGGAACATCCTACTCAGGATCCCGGGAGCGGCACGGGTGCCGGTAGCCGATGCCCTCGCTTCCTCGATTGAGAACGCCCTGGATACCAATCGAGCCATTGACTGGGGGCGGCTGCTCTATTTCACCCCACTCGCCCTCGGCCTTCCCAGCTCTGGCGCTGACCGGGGCGGCCGGTCAACAGCAGCCTTCGTCAAGGCCAATGTCTCGTCATTTGGGCGAGCGCCCATTCCAAGCGTGCCCAGGGACGCCACACACCCCACCCTCAGTTACCCCCTATGCTCCACCCCCGAGGCCAGCGCCAAGCGTTTGCGTGACAAGGTAAACGCAAAGCTTATCATGGGTCATGTATCGGCCGCAGTCAGAGTTGTTGCCTCAGAGGCAACTGTCCTCCAACCCACCGAGGAGATCCTGGCTGCTTTGCGGCTCAAACACCCTGAGCCACCCACTGATCTCAGACCCATACACCCACCCGACCCCCACCTGCTCCTTGTGGCTACTGATGCAGATATCATGTCCGCCATCAGCTCCTTCCCAGCTAGCAGCTGCGGAGGTGTTGATGGTCTCTGACCAGGCCACTTCAAGGAGTTGACATCCCCCTCTCCGCCGAGGCCGGGCGCCGCCTTCTGAGTGCAATTGTGGCGCTCACCAAATGGCTCATTCATGGTGCCCTTGACCCTTACGCCCGAGGCTTCTTTTTTTCGGCCAGCCTCACTGCTCTCAGGAAGAAAGAGGGTAGCATATGCCCCATTGCTGTGGGCAATGTCTTCCGGAGGCTGGCTGCAAAGGTTATCTGCAAGTCCGTCATACACGAACTGGGTGAGGAGTTTAGTCAGGTGCAACTGGGTGTCGGCGTGTCAGGTGGCTGTGAGGGAGCCTCTCATGCAATCAGGCAGTTCTTCAGAAGCTGCCCATCGGTACCGGCATCCAGGGACTCCAGGCACCTCATTGTCAAGCTTGACATGAGGAATGCCTTTAACTCTTTACTCTTTACGCCGTGATCATCTGCTCGAGGCCTGCCTCAGCCGAGCCCCCTCTGCCTACCCGCTGGCCTACCTGTCATATGGAGCCCCGAGCATGCTCCTAGCTGCTGATAGGGTCATACCCTCGGCTACTGAGGTCCAACAGGTCGACCCTTTGGGACCCCTCCTGTTCGCCCTTGGTATTGACCACATCTCCCGGAGTATCACGGCTCCTCTCACCTTTTGGTATCTGGATGATGCTACGTTGGGTGGGCCCGTACGGACGGTCTGCCAAGACCTTCAATCGGTGATTCCTGCCCTAGCGGGAATCGGCCTACAGGTCAACTCGGCCAAGTCGGAGGTGGTGAACGTCAGCCTCGATGCTGTGAGCTTTGCAGCCTCCGTCTTGGACGTGCGATCCATTCTCCGCCAGGTTCATGTGACCCCCAAAGAGGATGTCCTCATCCTCGGGTCACCGATCCACCCGCCGGCCATCCGCTCCACCATCAGGTCCAGGCTTCAACAGCTCTAGACTTTCACGAGCCGACTGGGCTTGATTGACGGCCACCCAGCACTCTTTCTGCTGAGGAACTGCTTGCCATGCCGAAGCTCTTCTATACACTCCGCAGCGCTCCATGCTACACCCAGGCATCTCTCCGCGCTGAGCTCGATACTTGTATCCGAGCAGCAGCCGAAGGGATATGCAACGTCAAGTTTGACGACATAAGGTGGCAACAGGCCACTTTACCGGTCAGGTATGGCGGCCTAGGCCTCCTTTCCCCGATCTCACTAGCTTTTCCGGCATATCTTTCGTCGGTAACCTCGTGCCGCGTCCTCGTCAGCAGGGTTCTTCAAAACACAACAGAACCCTCCGTGTTCAGAGAACGTGAGGCCGCCTGTGAGACGTGCGACCGGCTGGGACTTAGCCCAGTAGACGTCCCTCCTCCTTCTCCCCCTGTTGAAGTAAAGTCCCCCCAACGCACTTGGGATGCCATCCAGTGCAGCCTGGCCTCAGACAGGCTCACGCGCCAGCTCGACCAGCTCCGCCTTGCTTGTTTTCGTGCGGCCTCCAAACCCCACAGTGGTGCCTGGCTCCATGCTCTGCTCTCCTTCTCCACTGGCACGCAGCTAGACAACCATAGCCAGCGAATCGGCGTTTCCCTGAGGCTCGGTCTCCGGATCTGCCAGCCATACCAATGTCGCTGCGGTTCCACCGTGGACTCTTTCGGCCTCCACCCGCTTTCCTGTCGCCACAGTGCCGGCCGCATTCCACGCCATACTGCCCCCAAGCATGGCTTGGACGCTGCAGGCTTCCCTTCCCAGCTCGAGCCGGTGGGGCTGGATCGAGGGGACAGCAAAAGGCCAGATGGCATGGCCATCTTTCCGTTCCGCGGTGGTAAACCCCTCGTCTGGGATGCCACTTGCACCGACACTTTCTGCAGCCGCAACCTGGTGCAGTCTGCGACTGACGCAGGTTCTGCTGCAAGTCGGGCTGAGGGGGCCAAACTCCTCAAATACCGGTCGCTCTCCGACAGGTTTGCGGTCGTTCCCCTGGCAGTGGAAACTTCTGGTGTCCTCGGCCCCAGGGCTACCTCCTTACTCACTACCATAGGCGCTGAGCTGGCCAGCCGTAGGTGTGAGCCCCGCGAGTTGGAGTGGCTTTTCCAGCGCTTCTCCCTTGCCGTCCTCCGGGGAAACGCCTTCTCCATTCTGTCCGCCGGGGCTGTGAGTGGGCCCCATAGCGTACCATTACATTAGTTAAATACCATTCTTTCACACTGCTACATTATAGTTGTTAGCATAAATGTTAGTATTTTGTTTCAACTCCCTAGACAATTTCATGATCTGCTAATTTTCTGACACCTGCCAAGCTATTTATCTCTTTTTCTCTAACTCTTAAAGGTCTCATTTAACGCATGATTTATAAGTTTAAAAAAACTTCCTAAATGTTTGCAGCCTTGGAGTAACTCCCAATGGATCTATTATTGTGGTAATATCAAATTTCATTTAAATCGGACGAATTCTGAAAATATCGATTTTTGCCTCTGGGGGTCCGATTATCGATTTTCTGAAAGTTTCAAGTACCCCAATTTGATCTGCGCATCAAAATACATACCTACGTCAAATTTTATTGGAATCGGACAAATTCGTAAATATCGATTGTTGCCTCTGGTGATTCAATTATCGATTTTTTAGAAAATTTAATGTAGCCCACGTTCATCCCCGGATTGAAATACACACTTGCGTCGATTTTCATCGAATTCGGACGAATTTTGAAAATATCGATTTTTGGCTCCTGGGGGCCCGATTATCGATTTTTCGAAAATTTCAAGTAGCCTATTCCAATCTAAGGTTAGAGTTTTATATATGTGTCAAGTTTCATTAAAGTCAGATGAACGGCGTAGCCTGCAAGTTCGGGACACCAAACAAACAAACAAACAACGCCCAACTTCACTTTATATATATATATATATACTAGCAGAAGTACCCGGCGTTGCCCGGGTGTTTAGTCGACCTTTGGCTGTTGTTAAAATGTTTGAAAGTTACTTCCCGTGCATCACAGGTGCAAAAACCTTCGAACCTCAAGGAAAAAAACAGAGGTTAGTATACGCAGGTGTGTAATTGAGCATAAATAATGGATCAATTGTAGGTTCACAGTGTATCGTTGAAATTGTTCTTTGCAAGACTGACGGAAGTCAAATTCACTTGAAATTGAATTTTCAGTTGATTTTTAAAGCAGGGTGAAAAAGTCGATTTTTTCAAATATTTTTTTATTTTTACAATTTTTGCGCTCACATGTGCAGAAGAAGAAATAAAAGGGACTTTATCTGAATCGCGGCATAATGGACGAATCAATTGCGACTGTTTTCACGAAAATCGGACGTTCCTGTAAAAAATTATCCCATCTGCAACTTTGCCTTGTTTTTTGCGCAAAGTCGAACCCCCGCTTCAGTTTTATTGATTTTTTACATGAACGCGTGACCTCTGAATTAGATTTGAGTAGCTAAAGACCTGTCCCGGTAAATTTGCTATATGTGAAAAAAAGTTGATCAAAATTGCGTCTAGGGTTATTTCCCATTGCAACAGCCTCAAGAACATGTAATTAAAAGATTTACCATGGACTATCGTGCACGTTGGTATTGTGTTTAGCCTGCGAAAATCGGTGATCAAATGAGGCAATAATAAGCCATACTGATGACGTTTAAGCGGGTGGCAAGGAATTGATACGGCATAGATAGCCATGGGAGTCTTGAAGGAGCACGGCGGTGAGGCAAAAGAAAGGGCCGTGGATGGGATGGTGGCTGACAGTGCATGGAGGCGGCATCCTGAGGCGTGAAGATGTAGTGGGGTGACGGCCAGCAGGCAAGGAAGAGGGCAGGGGTGGACGGTGGCAAGGATGCCGCATGGTGATCCATGGCAGTCTTGAAGGAGCACTGCAGTCAGGAAAAAGAAAGGGCCAAAGAGGGGATGGCGGCTGACAGAGCATTGATGCGGCATGGTGATGCATGACGATGCAGTGGGACGACGGCGTGCAGGGAAGGGAGATGGCCGGGATTGACGGTTGCAGGGATTCCGCATGGTGAACTATGGCACTCGTGAAGGACCAAGTCGTGCGGGTAAGGGAGAGGGAAGGGGAGGGCATGGTGGCTGACAGAGCATGTATGCGGCATGGTGAGGCATGACGATGCAGTGGGACGACATATATATACACACACACACATATATATATATATATATATATACACACACATATATATACACACACACACATATATATATATATATATACACACACATATACATATATACATAACTATATATGTGTGTGTTTATCTATCTATGTATTTTATCAGCAGGCAGGAGGTTTTGGCTGCGTCAGTGAGGTGGAAGAGAGGGAAAGAGAGTATATACATATCTATATATGTGTTTGTTTATCTATCTATGTATTTTATCAGCAGGCAGGAGGTGTGGCTGCGCCAGTGAGGTGGAAGAGAGGGAAAGAGAGTAAGGTAGAGTTGTCCTGATTTTTGCCTCTGGTGATCCAATTATCGATTTTTCAAAAATTTAATGTAGCGCACGTTTATCCCCAGATCATAATACACACTTGCGTCGAGTTTCATCGATTTTTGTAAATATCGATTTTTGGTTTCTGGGGTCCCGATTATCGAGTTTTCGAAATTTTCAAGTAGCCTATTCCACTCTACGCGTTGAGTTTCATATATGTGTGAGGTTTCATGAAAATTGGATGAACGGTGTAGCATGCAAGTTCGGTACACCAAACAACGCCCAACTTCACTTTATATATAAGATATATATATATATATTAATTCAAAATATTAACAAAAATAGACATTCGTGTGATCAAGTATATTTTATTATACATATTTCAGAGGTACTGAGCTATCTTCAACAGTACGTCCTCATCAGATAAAATAAGAGGGTGCATGACATACCCTGACTTAGTAGATGGTCATGGTAGTGAATAAGATGTCATATCTTATTCACTACCATGACTGAATCTTAACCATCTACTAAGTCAGGGTATGTCATGCATCATCTTTCTGATGAGGACGTACTGTTGAAGATAGCTGAGTACCTCTCAAATATGTATAATAAAATATACTTGATCACACGAATGTCTATTTTTGTTAATATTTTGAATTAATATTAATAACTCCGGAAAACCAATATTGTTGAGTGCTTCCAATGTATTGTAAAACTCATTCTTTGATTTATTCATTGAACCTTGTTTAAGCTTTAAATATATATATATATATATATATATATTGTTATACTTGGGGAGAGTCATATTTGTGTAATAATATTGCCAGAATTAATAACAGAACACACTCACTGTTTAGTTGGTTTTCGCTTCTGTGTCTTTTATATCGGTTAATTTAATTTATTCGGTCCTCAATGTTACCATTGACTGACCAACGGTAAAAAATACAGATATAATATAGACACAAACACATATATATAGTCTAACAAAGTTCTTTCGTTTCACATATGCAACATCATCAATGGTGCTATTATGTTTCCTCCCGTTGTATTGTATGCTTACGCCATTTTTATGTAGTCTGTTTATTTATTTATTTATTTATTGTCTTCTCTGCGCATGCGTTTGCGTGTGTGTTTAGTGTTTGATGTGTGTTCGTGTTTGGGTGAATGTATATTGGTTATTGTATTCTATCTTAGTTTACTAGTGTGTGTTTATATGTGTTTGTTGTTATTGTGCTTGTGTATGTATTTATTTATTTATTTATACTTCTCTTAGGTCAGTATTGTTTGTTCCAACTGACAAAACATATAAGATGGGTAATATCTATCCTACGAGGTTACCCTTTAATAAAAGGGTTTGTATACCACAGCAAATAGGTAACGAGACAGAGGCACAGTTCACCATAGCTAGAAATAAGATTAGACAAATAGTAGACCGGTATACTAAGAGACAGAGCAGACCAGAGGTCCAACAACTTGGGAGGAAATCTGTAGAAGGCTTGGTTAGCCTCAAGCAGCGCACAAGGGAGGTGAGGTAGTATGTCTACCCACGTATAAGTCTGGTAGGATGTCAATAGACAGCATGCCGAACTACATCAAGGATATGCAACCACATATCACCAACACGAGCGAAATTGCACAGCAAATACATGATGGGAGAGAGAAAATCCTAAAGCCAAGCAGACGCACTGCCAACAACTTCCAGGCGTCTAATAATGGCATACCCCCCCTTGTATGGGCTCCGAAAAGACCACAAGACAGTCGAAGACCCGACAAGACCTGTATGCGGAGCAAATATAGCTAGCAACTACAGGATCTCGTACTTCCTCTCAATGGTTATACGCCCCATAATCAAGATGTCCCCAGATGTATGTGACAGTACAGAAGACCTCCTCAGCAGAATCAGTGAGTGCAACAAAAACAAAAACCTATCCAGCTGCATAATAGGCAGTATGGATGTGGTATCACTGTACCCATCCATTAACATTGATTTTGCTGTGTAAAATGTGTGGAGATGATCATTGAGAGTGACGTGGAGTTCTGCGACGTCGACACAGACGAACTGGGCCTCCTACTTAGACTTACCTATGACACTGACTATCTAGACAGCCATGACCTTAGACGTTTCTGCCCTAGTAGACCCATAAGAGGTAGACCCCCCACCATAACCGCAATGGCACAAAAGACTCCCATGAGAAGGTGGATTGGGTGGACCAAAGGTATACGGTCCCCCCAAAACAATGATCAGGTAAGAAAAATGGTCGCACATGCAATAGGGGCTAGTATCAAAACTACCCTATAGGGCCACATATTCAAATTCAATTAGAAAATCTACACCCAAAATGAGGGAGCAGCCATTGATGACAGTATAGCTGGTGACGTTGGCAAACTTTTTATGGTATGGTGGGAAAGGAGACTCAAAGATCTCCTTGATGAGAGCTCCATAGACCTCATCATGTACTCTCGTTACGTGGACGACATCAATATAGTAATAAGGACATCCCCATAAGAGAGTGCTAACAAGTTTGATTTAGAACGTAGCACAATGGAAAGCATCCAGCAGATAGCTAATTCCATACACCAGAATATAACTGTAACTATCGACTACCCTTCCACCCTAACAATAGACTACCTGTATTAGAAACGGAACTCTGGATTAATACTATAGACAAGAGAGCCCAAATTCTCCACTCACACTATGCTAAACGCATGGTCTCCAAATACCTGATACTCAAAAACTCAGCAATGTCCAGTAGTGCTAAGTTTAATATTCTGATCGTAGACTTGGTACGAGTGATGAAGAACGTGTCCCGCATGTGCGACCCAAAAGATATGGAAATACACATCCAACACTTCATCAACCGCATGCAGTTCTCTGGCTACAACCAACAAGACAGAATGAGAGTATACGAAGGATCCAGGGAGAAATATAAGACCCTCATAGAACTGGACATGAAAGGAATTTGTCCATTATACAGGAGAAAATTATGGAATAGCTTTGATAGGACTAGACATAAGATAGGGAAAGCCACCTCATGGTACGACAATCAGAGATACCAGAGTGTCATGTTTGTAGACGCTACCCCTGGAGGGAAATTAGCTAACCAGTGTAGAAAGGCCCTGAGAAAGTCCCACTTAAAGATTAAGGTGGTAGAAAAGCCAGGAACGACCATAAAATCCCTGATCAGCAAAACCTACTCTTTTAAGAAAACCCACTGTACTAATAGGAAATGTATTATATGTAAAGTAAACCCCCGGATAAACTGTAAAACTAGAAACGTAGTCTATAGCATAAGATGTACAAAGGGTACTTGCAGAAACATGACAACAACATACATAGGCGAGACAGCTCGTAGCATAGATGAAAGGATAGACCAACACTGGGGGGAACTAAAAGGACGAAAAAATGGTTCAGTACTATACGAACATGCCAGACAACAACACGACGGTAACATAGACAACATAGAAATCAGAATAATATTTAAACATAGAAATGACCCAGCAGATAGGCAAATCAGAGAGGCCAGCGAAATAGAACTTAGAAGGCCAAGGCTAACCAGAAAAAAATGAATGGAATAACAACACCCAAACAAACAACACTGACCTAAGAGAAGTATAAATAAATAAATAAATACATACACAAACACAATAACAACAAACACATATAAACTCACACTAGTAAACTAAGATAGAATACAAAAAAAAAAAAAATAAAATAAAATAAAATAATTAATAAATAAATAAACAGACTAAATAAAGATGCATAGGCATACAATACAACGGGAGGAAACATAATAACACCACTGACGATGTTGCAGATGTGAAACGAAAGAACTTCGTTAGACTATATATATATGTGTTTGTGTCTATATTATATCTGTATTTTTGACCGCTGGTTAGTCAATGGTAACATTGAAGACCGAATAAATTAAATTAACCGATATAAAAGACACAGAATCGAAAACCAACTAAACAGTGAGTGTGTTCTGTTATTAATTCTGGCAATATTATTACAACAATATGACCCTACCCAAGTATAACAATATTTGTTTCGACACACGATTTCATATCAAAAACCTCGCAAAACTAATTCATCGCCGTTATGGCATTAGTTTGTGACAAGCTGAAAGGTTATTGAAAAGATACTGTTTTCTGTTATATAAAAACTACAATAACAACAGAACAAATTTGCTTCTTAAAACAATGTTTCCTTCCAGACAAGCAAGCAAGCAATCAGTGTGTGTGTATGTGTGTGTAGATCCCGAGTGATATAGGGAGTAATCACAGTAAATAAGATGCTCAATACATTAGTAGGGTGAAAACAACGAAAATCTAATATAGAAATGGGTTTTACTGTTTTATTCGGATGAAATCATCAGGAATTCTGGATGACATAGTAAGTCGTTGCTGTTTATAGGTAGCATTGTGGTTGGAGGTAGTAGTGGTGGGATATATTTTTAGTGGCAGATATCAAGTAGTGAATTAGAGGAGGGAAGGGGAGGAAGAAGATGGGGTTAAGAGAGTGAGAAGAAACTTTAAGTAGTTTGAGAGGAATCTTTATGCATAAATATAGAAATAAATATGCAAATATACATACATACACGCACACACACACACACACACACACACACACACACACACACACACACACACACACACACACACACACACACACACACACACACACACACACACACACACACACACACACGTATATATATATATAAATATATATAAGATGTTTACATAGTTAGGCAGCGAGTTTGCGTTAATTCCTATGTAGGTTATACTTGGAGTAATAATAGTGAAAGAGTGAAGAGTATCATGGTTGGCTGTACAACAATGGGCTTTATTTCAGGTATTGGCAATTGTTTCATTGATTCTAGAGGTCGCTAATCGCTTGAAGTTGCGTCACTCGATCTCCATTGCATTATTTACCTCTGATCAACTCATCAGAAAACGAGAATATTGCTCTATGTAAAGCCTCATTGTAATATTCTGCCTTATCATCACAAATATTTTTATTAGCGGAGATGCGTGAAATCCGTTGTTGGACGCTATTGACAATAGTGTTTTTAATACTTCTAGGATGATTAGAATTGAAACTTACATAATTTAGATTTTCGTTAATTTTATGGAAAGGTTACATCTAAGAAGTTAACGATTTTGTAGTTATTCTCTATTTCTAACTTAAGATTGTAGTTGTTGAAAAATTGTATTATGGATTTTCTTTTCCTATTAATTTCAATATTGCTATGGTTTTCAATTAAAAGCAACATATCGTCACGATATAAACCTCCGGTCATCTCTGGCATTTTCCTATGCAGTACATTATTAATAAATATTCCAACGAGGTCCGTTAGTTGCGCCGAGTCAGATGATCCCATAGTGTTATCAAAATTGTTTTTTCTGTCGGCTCTTGTCCAGAGATGATTATTAAATTCAATTAGTGTTTTACGTGCTGTTAGAATTATATTCATTTCATCACTAGATAAGTCTGCATGTTTAGACGCGTAGATAAGTGCCTTATTAAGTAAACTAGGAGTAATAGAAGAGTAATAATTTGCAATATCCATTTGAATGATTTTTTTGTTATGTTTTAATTTTATGTTATTGAACCAATCTATAACTTCATTAGTACCGTTCCATAGTTTAAGGTGTGATTTTTCTTTAAGTAATGGTATAATTCTATCTAATATATATTTGCTAATTATGCCTAAGTCCGATTTAGATGGTGCAATAAGTCTGACTGGTAGTTCAATTTCAAAATTTCTTTTATATTATGCTCCAGAAAATCTGTTAAGTGTTCTGAATCAGTTATAATCATTTATATTTTTGAATTACCAACACATTGAATATCCTTTCTGCTTATACACACACACACACACACACACACACACACACACACATACACACACACACACACACACACACACACACACACACACACACACACACACACACCCCACACACATATATATATATATAAAATATATATATCTACATATAGCACGTGGGAAAGTAAAAAATCGGAGAATAGACCGTTAAAACATGTTTATTTAATCAGATCACTGATGAAAAACTAAATTTATTCATATGTAACCCATTTGCAACCACGCAGCACGCCATGTTTTCATATATTTATATATATATATCTACATATATATATATAAATATATGAAAACATGGCGTGCTGCGTGGTTGCATATGGGTTACATATGAATAAATTTAGTCCTTCATCAGTGATCTTCCAGCCTTCATTGGTATTTCATCGCTTTAAAGACTATATCTCTGGTTGATGCGAGCAACGGCTAAAGAAAGTCGTTGGGACACGTAAATAGGGGGAACGAGCGAGACAGTAAACAAACAAAGATGGTAATGCAACGAACATTTTTGAAGAAGGAGTCAAGTCCCTGAAATCGATGAACAAATTTCTGTGAAATCGTAGACTAGAGAGAATAAAGACCATCCAACCTGGTCGAAATGTAAGTGAGGAAAGAATTTCGCACAGGTCAAACGGGAGGAAGAAGGAGTCAAGTCCCTGAAATCGATGAACATAAGTTCTGTGAAATCGTAGACTATATATATATATATACATATATATATACATATATATACATATATATATATATATATATATATATATACATATATATACATATATATATATATATATATACACATATGTATACGATATTAAATAAATGGAAACTATATTTATAAAACCATATTTATTTCATTATACATATTTCAGGGATACCAAATTAAAATATGGCATGCCTTCGTCAGATAAAATACAATATATAAACAGTTTTATAGATAATTTTGACGTACCCTATTATAAGCGACCATTATTTTTCGAAGCTGTCTGGATAGTGAGATGTTTATAATTATTTTATTAGTTATAGTGTTAAGCACAGTTAGAAAAAAGACGGAGAGAAAGAAAAAACGGAGAGAGAGAAGGAGAGAGAAAAAGAAGGAGAGAGAGAAAAAAGGAAGATATATATAAATAGATAGGAGGAAATGAAAAAGAAAAAAAGAAAGAAATAAGAAAGGCAAAAGAAAGCAACAGAGAGATAATAATTCATCATACAGATAGAGAAACTCAAGAGAGAGGAAGTACTATATAGAGAGAAGAGGATACAGTGACAACTTTACGTCATGTCATATTAAGTTGAATTAACAATTCATATGAAATGAATAATAAAAATACAAATATCAATATTCATGAATGAGACATAGATATATAATATGAGAAAATAACATTGTTCAATAATGACCATATGTTTAGTTTAAAACTCTGAGGTCAATATACCAAAATCTGAGTTAAAACCTTCAAAAATTACCCTATTTATAAAAATACGGATACATATATGTATATATATATACACGCATATGTACGTTCTGAAAAAAGAAAAAAGAGAAAATTATGTCTACTCTAGTCAATAATATAGACATACAAATGATTTCACCTGATCACTTCTATACATTTCTTGTGTTATAAAAATGTCACAGTATATATACATAGAACATACGATTAATATTCATGTCCTCACATACATGATTACCGTTCATGTATTTAATATTATGCACATCTGCACCACACATCAACATATACACACAGAACCATACATATACATATATATATATGGATAAATAAATATCTGCGTGAGTTTTCCAGCATCGTTATGCACATATAGAGACATATATACGAACACATAAATAAACTCTATAAACCTTTTATATGCATGTTAATACACACAAATGGCCTTTGTATAGAGATAATCAAATATCAATATATTAATACAGAAATATCAAAGCATTAAAATATCTTTAACACACTATAGAGTATCTCAAGCCAAAACAATATGTTTCATATATTTATTATAGAAATCTATCCTACCTATATCTCAGACAAGATATTGCAAGGGCAGACATATGAAAGTTATTAGAAGCTATCAGAGTCAAAAAACAAAAATAAAAAACAAAAATTATTTAAAAGATTTAGAAGACCCAGTGATTCTACGGATGCCCTTATATTTAGTATAGAAATTTATCTTACGTAAATTTTATTTAATACATTGGGAGCATATACATTTTAGAGTAGTTTATTATATCCTTGTTTATATTTAGGAAGAAAGTTTGAAAAGAAAAAGGTGAAGGAATCAAATGATTCCTTCACCTTTATTCACTCACGCAGATATTTATTTATCCATATATATATATGTATATGTATGGTTCTGTGTGTATATGTTGATGTGTGGTGCAGATGTGCATAATATTAAATACATGAACGGTAATCATGTATGTGAGGACATGAATATTAATCGTATGTTCTATGTATATATACTGTGACATTTTTATAACACAAGAAATGTATAGAAGTGATCAGGTGAAATCATTTGTATGTCTATATTATTGACTAGAGTAGACATAATTTTCTCTTTTTTCTTTTTTCAGAACGTACATATGCGTGTATATATATATACATATATGTATCCGTATTTTTATAAATAGGGTAATTTTTGAAGGTTTTAACTCAGATTTTGGTATATTGACCTCAGAGTTTTAAACTAAACATATGGTCATTATTGAACAATGTTATTTTCTCATACTATATATCTATGTGGATTGGCAGTATCGGTAGAGGGTCGGACGCCATGCTTTCCAGCATAGTTACGTCCCTTTACGATCTGAGTTCAAATCCCGCCGAGGTTGACTTTGCCTTTCATCCTTACGGGGTCGATAAAATAAAGTACCAGTAATGAACTGGTGATTGCTGGCCTTGTGCCTAAAGTAGAAACAATTATATATCTATGTCTCATTCATGAATATTGATATTTGCATTTTTATTATTCATTTCATATGAATTGTTAATTCAACTTAATATGACATGACGTAAAGTTGTCACTGTATCCTCTTCTCTCTATATAGTACTTCCTCTCTCTTGAGTTTCTCTATCTGTATGATGAATTATTATCTCACTGTTGCTTTCTTTTGCCTTTCTTATTTCTTTCTTTTTTTCTTTTTCATTTCCTCCTATCTATTTATATATATCTTCCTTTTTTCTCTCTCTCCTTCTTTTTCTCTCTCCTTCTCTCTCCCCGTTTTTTCTTTCTCTCCATCTTTTTTCTAACTGTGCTTAACACTATAACTAATAAAATAATTATAAACATCTCACTATCCAGACAGCTTCCAAAAATAATGGTCGCTTATAATAGGGTACGTCAAAATTATCTATAAAACTGTTTATATATTGTATTTTATCTGACGAAGGCATGCCATATTTTAATTTGGTATCCCTGAAATATGTATAATGAAATAAATATGGTTTTATAAATATAGTTTCCATTTATTTAATATCGTATATCTACTCCAAAAACTTGTCGAGTGCTTTATATCAGTTATAAAATATTTACTTGTTGTATCCCAACAATTTTAAATAAAACTTTTGCATACATATATATATATATATTTATATATATATATACATATATATATGTATATATATATGTATATATATATATGTATATATATATATGTATATATATATGTATATATATGTATATATATATATATGAATGTATATATATATATGTATATATATAAGCAGAAGGGATATTCAATTTGTTGGTAATTCAACAAATATAAATGTTTATAACTAATTCAGAGCACTCGACAAGTTTTCTGGAGTATAATATAAAAGAAATTTTGAAATTGAAATTGAAATTTAAGTTGAACCACCCTGTTGAAGAGGGATTGTACCAGCTAATTCACTTGTGTCTATTTCTGTTAAAGTGTCTGGATGTGCTGTCTATGTGGGTGAATGTGTCCTTAAAGCTGCTGCGGGCTGGGGTCTCGTTATAGTTGGGGGTGGATCTGTATATGTATCTGTATGTATATAAATATGTGAGTATGAGTATGTATACACATATATATATATATATATATGTATATATATATTGTTATACTTTGCGAGGGTCATGTTGCCAATAAGAAATACACGCACCAGTTGCTTTCACTCCAATTTATTATAAATTAAATTATAAATTTAAGAAATTTATAAATTTCATGTTGATTGGTTGGTTCCACAACCGGACTGTTGTTCATATATTGTAAAAGTTCTTTCGTCACACATTCTGTGACCTCATCAGTGACCGGGGATTATTTTCTTTGTTTTGTGCCTCTCCTTTGTTCTGTCCTACGCCATCTTGTTTTTGTGTGTGTTGTGTGCTTAGTTTGCGCATGTGTTACATCCGGGCGTCTGTGTGTGTTTATATTTGTTTATTTATTTGTTTATTTACAGGTTCCTAGTTGGTTGTTTGTTCTATGTGTGTGCGTTTTCATTTTATCCTTAATTCTAAGTTGTGATGTTGCTATTCCATTCATGCTTTTTATTTAACTTTGGTTGGAGTTCATTTATGTTTATTGCCTCTGTGATTTGTCTAAACATTGCGTCTTTTCTGTGTGTAGATTTTATTTTTATTTCTATGTTCTCTAATTTGCCCTTATGTTCTATTTTAGCATGTTGGTGGAGTACTGATGATTCTGTTCTATCTTGAAGCTCTAGCTAGTGTTCATTTAATCGTTCTCCTCTACTACGAGCTGTATTACCTATGTACACTATATTCGTATTTTTACATTGTCCCTCAGTACATCTTATGTTATATACTATGTTTCTAGTTTTGCAGTGAAAATGGGGGCTTAGTTTACAGATTATGCATTTCTTATCTATACAGGGAGGTCTTTGAAAAGGGTATGTATAAGTGTTTTTATGGAGGTACCTGGTCTTTCCAAGATCTTAATATTTAGTTTAAATTTATGTAGTGCCCTTCTAAATTTGTAAGCTAGTTCACCTCTAGGAGTTGAATTGATGAACATTACACTCTGGTATTTATTGCTATCACACCAGTATATATTTTATTCCAAAATTTGCTCCTATACAAGGGGAAGGTCCCATTTGTATCATTATTTACCATTTTTCGCCATTTGGCTAAAACGAACACTAATTCTAAACATAAAAAAGAAGATTTACAGAGAATTAAGTCACCAAGAAAAACATAAGCGTAACCTAATACAAGAAATAACTAAGATCACCACACCAAAAGAAAAATTAGAATACATAAACATTATATACGAAGAAGAAAAGTACATCATCCAAGAATGCAACAAACACTTTAACAAGAAATTAAGGTGGCTCAAACAGATGAAACTAAACCAAGAAACTTCAGAGAATAGAGATAAATATCCAGATATGATTGATGGTATAAACATGGCTGATGTTTCAATAACGGACGAATTCAACAACAATAACACAAATATATACGGCAACACTACAGTCGACTCTGATGAATTATCCATCTTACAGCTACCACCTAAATATGCCACATATAATAAGATAAACATGATAAGATGCTTGTCAGAAATAGAAAAATCATTTCCAAAATTACGTTGGAGCCTCAACAACAACAACAAAAACAAAAACAAAAGTAATAACACGAACGACATACGCACACACACACACACACACACACACACACACACACACACACACACACACACACACACACACACACACACACACACACACACACACACACACACAACACATCCCAACAACAACAGACACACAGACACAAACAACGATAACAACAACACACACAACAATAACAACAACACACACAGAGACAACAACAATAACAACAACAACACACATCAACAACAACAACACACACACACACATCCTATGCCTCTCACCACCACCACAATCTTAACAGACACACAGACACAGAAAACAGATAATGACAGTAACACAGAGGTGAAGGACTGTAATAGCAATGAGAGAAGTAGAAAAACTATTGACACTGACAGATAAAATAACCAGGACGAACACACAGACACACAAAATAGACTAGATAATAATGAGCCAGAGGAAAGAGACAGGAGTAACAATGAGAGACATAGAAACAAGATAGGTAAGACTAATAAGACTAATGACAATGACAGAGGAAATAACCAGGACGAACACACAGACAAACAAAATAGAGTAGATAATAACAAGGAGTCAGAAGGAAGGGACAGTAGTAACAATGAGAGACATAGAAACAACCATGGGGCTGATGGTGGAAATAGAAATAGAAACAACACAACTAACAATAGCAATAGAACACAACGCAGCCTGGAATTCCACGTTTTATAACCCTTCCGATATGTCCTCCGACTTACGACGAGTCCACGCCATGACTGTAGCTTTTAACATACGCACGCAATTGCCGTCGTAGGTCGATGAACAAATAGAAGCACAATTTAATATAGTTAGATCTAAACTGAGAAATATTATAGAACAGTATAACAAGAAGCAAAATAGAATGGAGGCCCAACAACTGGGAGAAAAATCTGCAAATGGCTTGCGTAAGCTCATGCAGCGCTCACATAATGGAGAAATTGCATGCTTTCCAACAGAAAAGTCTGGCAGATTGTCGGTTGACAGTCTGTCAAACTACATCCAGGCAATGCAACCCCACATCACTAACACAAGAGAAGTAACACCACAAGAGCAAGAGGATAGGGAGAAAACCCTCAACGCTCATATGATGATGTGGACAAACATAATGCAGTCCAATAAACGGACTGCCAACAACTTTCAGGCCCGGAACAAAGACGTGGCAGCGTTGTATGGGCTTCGAAAAGACAATAAGACGAACAGTGACCCAGTCACAGGACCACCAACACGGTCAGTCTGTGGAGCTAACATTGCTAGCAACTACAGACTTTCCTACTTCCTCTACTTGATCGTACGCCCCATCATTGAAATGTCCCCGGATATATGTGACAGCACGGGGGACCTCCTCAGCAGAATCAGCGAAAATAACCGATCTAGGGACCTAATAGACTGTATAATAGGTAATATGGATGTAGTGCCCCTATACCCACGCATTGACGTGGATTTTGCTGTGGAGAAATGCGTCAAAATTATCAGTGAGAGCAATGTTGAATTCCGTGGGATTGATACCAGTGAGCTGGGACTCCTACTTAAACTTACATATAATAATGATTATCTAGATACGTATGACCTTAGCAACCTCTGCCCTACAAGGTCAACAAGAGGCAGACCACCTACCATTACCTCAAGGGTCAAGAAAACCAACACAGAAAGATGGAACGGGTGGACCAGAGCCATACGGACCCCCTAAAACCATGATGAACTCCAGAAAATGATTGCACATGCGGTGGGGGCCAGTATAAAACAAACCCTTAAGGAACATATGTTCAAATTTAATGGAAAAACATATGCCCAAGAGGAGGGAGCAGCCATTGGTGTTATCATTACAGGTAACATAGCTAACCTATTCATGGTATGGTGGGACAATAAACTTAAAGAACAATTAGAAGACAGCAACCTCTTAACCCTGATTATGTACTCTCGCTACGTTGATGATATAAACATCGTAGTAAAAATGCCCCACTAGAGAACAGTCAGGATTAGAGAAAAACACCATGGAAAGCATCCAGCAAATAGCTAACTCCATCCACCAGAGTATTAGAGTTACTAGAGACTACCCAAGCAAACACTCCAACTATCGATTACCCGTACTAGACACAGAGCTGAGGTTAGAAACCATTAATAACAAAAAACAAATCCTCCATTCCCATTACGCCAAACCCATGACTTCCAAATATCTGATCCACCGAAACTCAGCTGTTTCGGATCACACCAAAATCAACATACTGATTGCGGATTTTGTACGGGTGATGAGGAACGTGTCCCGCATGTGCAACCCCAAAGAAACAGAGAGACACATACAACACTTCATCCACCGTATGCAGTTCTCTGGTTACAATCAGAGAGATAAAATCAGAGTATATAGAGGAGCCAGAACCAAATGGGAAAAATGGTAAATAATGATACAAATGGGACCTGTTACTTGTATAGGAGCAAATTTTGGAATAGAATAGAAAGAACTAGGAATAAGGTTAATAGAATACACTCATGGTATGATAGCAATAAATACCAGAGTGTAATGTTCATCAATACAACCCATAGAGGTGAACTAGCTTACAAATTTAGAAGGGCACTAGATAAACTTAACCTAAATATTAAGATAGTGGAAAGACCAGGTACCTCCATAAAAAACACTTATTAGTAATACATACCCTTTTCAAAGACCTCCCTGTATAGATAAGAAATGCATAATCTGTAAACTAAGCCCCCATATTAACTGCAAAACTAGAAACATAGTATATAGCATAAGATGTACCGAGGGACAATGTAAAGACTCCAACCAAAATTAAATAGAAAACATGAATGGAATAGCAACATCACAACTTACAATTAAGGACAAAATGAAAACACACACACATAGAACAAACAATCAACTAGTAATATGTAAATAAAACAATAAATAAACAAATAAAAACACAAAAGACACCCGGATGTAACACATGCGCAAACTAAGCACACAACACACACAAAAACAAGATGGCAGAACAAAGGAGAAGCACAAAACAAAGAAAATAATCCCCGGTCACTGATGAGGTCACAGAATGCGTGACGAAAGAACTTTCACACTATATGAACAACCGTCCGGTTGTGGAACCAACCAACCAACCAGAAATTTATAAATTTCTTAAATTTATAATTTAATTCATAATAAATTGGAGTGAAAGCAACTGGTGCGATGTTTCTTATTGGCAACATGACCCTCGCAAAGTATAACAATATCGGTTTCAACACACGTTTTCAGATAAAGAATCTTGCTAAACAAATTCAGAAACGATATATATATATATATATATATATATATATATATATATATATATATATATATATATATATATATATATTTATAGTGATTCCGCGAAACTGCAGTCGGGACTTTGAAGAAAAATAGGTATATTTTTGTCTATATAAATAAATAAATATATATATATATATATGGAAAAGAATGAAACGAAATTTCATTTCTCACTCTTAGTACGGCTGGTACTCTAAATATAAGTATGTATACGTACATACATATATGTATACAGACGTACAGTAGTATGTATATATATACATACATGCACACATATATATATATATATATATGTACGTATGGGTTTACCGAACATTTATTATAATGTTCGGTTTGTTTGTAAACAAACAGCCCGAATTACGCCGTACAGTGTTCGGCAACCATCGTTGCCCTTTTGTTCAACACTAACAAAGGAACGATGAACTAGTTTCAAGCTTATTAGCTATCGTTAGCATCGTATACCTGCTGCTCAGCCGTTAATATGCATAAGGAAAGTATATACTTTAAAAACGTTCAATCATCTGACAGGAAGGTATACGATGTTAACGAAAGCTAATAAGCTTGAAACTAGTTCATCGTTCCTTTGTCAGTGTTGAACAACAGGGCAACGATGGTTGCCAAACACTGTACGGCGTAATTCGGGCTGTTTGTTTACAAACAAACCGAACATTATAATAAATGTTCGGTAAACCCATACGTACATATATATATATGTGTGCATGTATCTATATATATATACATACTACTGTACGTCTGTATACATATATGTATGTACGTATACATACATATATATATATATATATATATATATATATATATATATATATATATATATATATATATATATATATATATATATATACATACATATACATATATATATATATATATATACATACATATATATACATATACATACATATATATACATATATATATATACATACATATATATACATATATATATATACATACATATACATACATATATATACATATATATATATATATATATATATATATATATATATATATATATATATATATATATATATATATATATATATATATATATATATATATATATATATATATACATACATACATATGTACATATATACACTGCTCGCGCGGGCCATGGTGCCTAAACACTTATTTGTAAGACTTCGCCAGGTGGTGCTATTAAGTTAGACATGTCTGGGCCAATACTGGCCGAAGCCTATCAAAGTTATCAAAGTTATATATATACATATATATATATATATATATTTATATACATATATATATATATATATATATATATATATATATATATATATATATATATATATATATATATATATATATATATATATATATATATATATATATATATATATATATGCAGAGGTTATATTTAATTTGTTGGGATTCAACAAGCTTAAAACTTTTTATAACTGATATAAAGCACTCAACAAATTAGTGGAGTAAATATACAATATATTAATAAATTGAAACTATATTTATAAAACCATAATTATTTTATTAAATATATTTCAAGGGCGACCAAATTAAATTATGGTGCGCTTTCATCAGATAAAATAAAGATTATTTTTATAAATAAATATTGACATACCCGGAAAAAAGACAACCTCAACGGTTGAAAGTCGCTGGATAGTGGAGATAATTGAGGGTGATACAAAGTTGTGAGTGAGTATGCAAATGAGTGTCAGAAAAATTTAAAAATACAACGGTTTATTTAAATTAAACTGTTGGAAGAAAATAGATGTAAAAGGGAGAGAGACAAAAAATTGAGAGGGAGAGAGATAAAGAGAGAAAATTGAAAGGGAGAGAGATAGTGAGAAAAATATATTGAAAGGGAGGGAGATAGAGAGAAAAAATATATTGAAAGGGAGGGAGATGGAATAGTGAGATGGGAGAGAGAAGAGAATAGAAAAAGAAACAGAGAGATAGAAGAAAAAAGAGAAAAGATATAATATTGAGAAAGAGTGAAGGAAAGAACAAATATTGAGATGGAGAGAGAAAGGAAAAAGTATTGAGAGGGAGAGAGAAAAGAACATTGGAAAAAATATATAAAATGTAATATATGATCATTCTTCCTTACATAACGTTTTCTACATCCAAACACCTATAATCTCTTCCCTCAGATTATATATATCAATTATATCAGATTATATATATCAATATATATCAGATTATATATATCAATATAATTGTAACCTTATATATAATGTACACTTATTAATTTTAATTTACTCCTTAAAACCTTTACTTTCTAATATATTATCGTACCTTTCAATCCTACCTCTAAAAATTCTTTTATAAAAATGTTTTGAAAAATTCTAAAAATTTCCTTCGAAACACCTCCTGGAAATTTTTGTAAAACTTATGATTAAGTTTTTGAAAGGTTCTTTTGAAAGATACGAAAAACCACTATTTTCCCATCTTTCATTACCCCTACATCTTCCAATATTCTAAACATGTTTAATACTTATGTATTTTCATATCTATCCAATCATTTATATTATTTATATATATGTGAATATGTCTTATATTTTAATTATATTTTAAGATGAATTTTTATAATTTCTTATAACTTTCGTAGTGATTTTTATCTATCCTTGGAGTCATTTGGGTTCTAAAAAAATCCCTTTTAACTTCCTTTAAACTTCCTTATTGTTTTTTATAATCTCAATCTTTATAGTCTTAATTTATAGTCGAAATTGTAAATTGTTTTAATATATATTTCTAATTAAATAATTTTTCCTTTCTAAACTCTCGTAAATCTTCATAAATATTTGACGTTTAAGATTTGACTTACAACTATGAATAAACTATGGCTAAATATAATTTTGCCAAACTTACTTTAATCAATTAAACTATACTTGTTTTTTTTCCAATGCAAAATACTATACATTCAAATAACCTATAACATAAAATAACCTATAACATAAAATAACCATCTAAACCTATATAGTATTAATACATCTTAATAAAATTTAAAATACTTCTCTTTGTAATATATCTTATTGTAATTAATTAAATTTTAATTAAATTCTAATTAAATTTTAATTAAATTTCTGGTTAAATTTTTAACTAAATTATAACCAAATTCTTTTGTAAAGATTTTTTATCATTAATTTAATTTTTTAACTTTACCTTTATAAATAATATAAACTTAACATAATGAATATATTTACATTCTTACTACTCATCTATATAAAATTTATTTCTTCGCTCACTTCGCCCCTCTTTCTCTTTCTCTTTCTCCCTCTCACACTCTTTCTCCCTCTTTCTTTTTCAATTTTTTTCAATATTCTTTTCTCTCTCCCTCTCAATACTTTTTCCTTTCTCTCTCCATCTCAATATTTGTTCTTTCCTTCACTCTTTCTCAATATTATATCTTTTCTCTTTTTCTTCTATCCCTCTGTTTCTCTTTCTATTCTCTTCTCTCTCCCATCTCACTATTCTATCTCCCTCCCTTTCAATATATTTTTTCTATCTATCTCTCTCCCTTTCAATTTTCTCTCTCCCTCTCAATTTTTTGTCTCTCTCCCTTTTACATCTATTTTCTTCCAACAGTTTAATTTAAATAAACCGTTGTATTTTTAAATTTTTCTGACACTCATTTGCATACTCACTCACAACTTTGTATCACCCTCAATTATCTCCACTATCCAGCGACTTCCAACCGTTGAGGTTGTCTTATTTCCGGGTATGTCAATATTTATTTATAAAAAAATCAGTATTTTATCTGATGAAAGCGCACCATAATTTACCTTGGTCGCCCTTGAAATATATATAATAAAATAATTATGGTTTTATAAATATAGTTTCCATTTATTAATATATTGTATATATACATATATATATATATATGTCCTACGCCATCTTGTTTTTGTGTGTGTGTCACACACACAAAAACAAGATGGCGTAGGACAGAACAAAGGAGAGGCACAAAAACAAAGAAAATAATCCCCAGTCACTGAAGAAGTCACAGAATGTGTGACGAAAGAACTTTGACAATATATAAACAACCATCTGGTTGTGGAACCAACCAACCAACCGGAAATTTATAAATTCCTAAATTTATAAATTTATTATAATAAATTGAAGTGAAAGCAACTGGTGCGTGTGTTTCTTATTGGCAACATGACCCTCCCAATGTATAGCAATATATATATATATATATATATATATATATATATATCATAAAACATGTCTATAGAATCACAAGATAAAGTATATACTATTTCCTCTCCGAATTAGCATAATTAACTATATAAAAAATCGAATAGACTAGGCTATACGAATGAGGCTTCTATGAAGGAATCTCCGACAAATAACCAAAACTAGCGCTTCGCGTCGGCCGTAGCGGAATATTTATCGAATATTTCGACAGCGTAATCGCCTAGATATAGTCAACTAAACAGAATTAGGTTTAAAATAAACTAGGAGAAAATAGAATACATTTAAATATCTCTACCATGGTTTCGTCCGTGTTTTGAGTTTTCCAATAATTAAGTAATAATTATATAAACTCGAGCGCCGGATTCTTCAGGAAGCTCGCTCATATCTAGACATTAAATTTTCCAAGGCGATCGCGCCAAGAATTCATTTCAAAATGGCTAAAAATCGTGACGTAGTCGCGGTCAAGTTGGAAGGGGTGTGGTAGTTGCTTACGACTGGTGGAATTTTTGCTAGAAAACAAAGCACAATACAGCCAAATTTGTATCTCAACCTAGTGGGAGATTATTACATATAAAAGTTTACATATATATATATACATACACATACATATACGTGTTTTGCAACTGGTCACTTTGTGGCTCAATGAAAAATTAATAAATTAAACAATCAGAGCTATATATCATAAAACATGTCTATAGAATCACAAGATAAAATATATACCGTTTCCTCTCCCAATTAGCATAATTAACTATATAAAAAATCGAATAGACCAGGCTATACGAATGAAGCTTCTATGAAGGAATCTCCGACAAATAACCAAAACTAGCGCTTCGCGTCGGCCGTAGCGGAATATTTATCGAATATTTCGACAGCGTATATATATATATATATACCGCATGTGACTTCAAGACCCGGCTATACCAACATAGACATACCTTCCGAAACCCGGCCCGGCGTCACGCCACTACACTTTCGGGCCACATATGGGACCTCAAGGACAACAACATCACCTATGATCTCACTTGGAGATTACTGTCCAGAGCCAATTCTTACACGGGAGGACGCCGTCCGTGCAATTTATGCTCGGAGGAAACTTTACAAATGCTGTTTTCGACGGACCAACTCCTAAACAAGAAAGATGAACTGGTTACTGCATGTAAACATAGATTGCGTAGGACTTACCTCGCCCTCAAACCCCATAATGACCCGGGGGGGGGGGGGGGGGGTAGACTAGGGCTATAACACCCCACTTGCCGATTTTGCAATGGGTAACCCCTGCTTGCCAAGGAAGACGTAAGATATTCTTTGTATTCTTTTGTCGCTTCCTTTATTTCCTTCCCCCCTCTCTCCTTTGTCCTTCTACCCCAGCTCTTCTCCTTTGTCGGCGTCTTTTCTCGCCCACCCGAGGCTGCCCTTTGGCCCCATGTAGCCTTAGTACCCCCACCACCCCCTCCCCTAGTCTATAATAGATTTGGCGGACTCCGCCCTTTATAGCAGTTGGCTTAGACCCCGGATACTTGCCCCCTTTTTCCGACCGCTCCCACTATTCTCTGTGCCCTCTATATTTCTTAGTGGCACTTATGCCTTATTTTTTCGTTTCAGTATTTCTTGCTTCGCTTTTCTTCTGGGCGGGGTGGATTCTGAATTTATTTTTCCGTATTCTACCTTTATTTCGTACGAACTTTCATGTAGCTTGTTTTAGATCTTTTAGAGTTAGCATTAGTATATATTTTTCTCGGGACTCAGAATTATTATCTCGTACAAGTTCACTTTGCTGCACTGGGTCGTTGCTGGCCCGGGATGGAAACCTTTATTGTTTATTTCGTGGTAGTCTCTTTAGTATTTTGGCCCCTTTTGTTGACCCGTCACCGTATCATTTACGTACTTATACCTCTTAAAAGGGTCCTTGCCTATACCGTCCCACCTAGTTCTTTTACTTATTTCCTTATTTATTTATTTATTTATTTATTTACTTCTTTCTTTCTTTATTTTATTCTCGCCTAACAATAGCCTGACACCTAGCTCGTAGAATTTAATTTACTTTACTTTTTTCTTTACACTTATTTGCTTTTCTTCACTCTCAGTATTTTTTCTTTCCTATTTCTACCCCCCCCATTGTTCTACCTACCGTTCCGACTTCCTCCCCCTCCCCCTCCCCTGTATCTTCTTTGACCTCATGCCCAGCTGTAGCTGGCACTACCAACGCTTGATTGGGTCTACTCCACCCCCTCCCCTCTTTCTCCTACTGGCAGGTTTAGCCACCATCTCCCCTACTAATTTGCAACCACAGAATTACTACTGATTTTTGACAATCACTTTGACCATATATGGAATTACCCCTTGAGAAGATCGGCTATTTAAATACCAGGATAAATTTTCATTTAGTCCAGAATTAGCCGTCGAAACGGCTTGAGCTCAGCTGTCGGGGTCTTACTGGTTCCTATTACCCACTCTACTACCTCAAGTATTGAGTACTTTGGTGCGTTATGGTCCACCTGGTTCCTTACCACATTTCCTTCGTTATATATATATATATATATATAAATATATTCGACAGTGTATATATATATATATAAATATATTTATTAAAATAACAGATTAAAGTTTAAGCAAAGAATCGCTGCTTTCACACTTCTGAAGGGTTAAGGGTGAAAGCAGCGATTCTTTGCTTAAACTTTAATCTGTTATTTTAATAAATATTTGCTCTACGGTTCTTATATATCTGATATATATTTATCCTTATCGAGCCCTCTTTGGATTTTAGTCTTCAAATTTATTATTATTACTATATATATATATATATATATATATATATATATATATATATATATATATATGTGTGTGTGTGTATATATATATATGTATATATATATATATAACTTTGATAGGTTTCGGCCAGTATTGGCTCAGGCCATGTCTAACTTAATAGCAGCACCTAGCGAAGTCTTACAAATCAGTGTTTGGGCACCATGGCCCACTTGAGCAGAGAGTTATTGTTTACGGAGGCATATCCGGGTGTAGGAGGCTTATTCGGGATTTCTTGAAGGAATTTATCCAAAGACTTCTTGAACTTGATGGGGTCCGTCTCTGCTTTGATGTGTCTTGGTGTAATGTTAAAGAGTGCAGGGCCAATTGAGGTGAAATAATTGTGCCGTATTGTTGTTATGTGATGCGAGTGAGATTTTTGTCGTGGGCGGATAGCACGGGGCCCAAGCCTTGGGTGTACACTAAAGGTGATGCCAACATCATTTGGGCAAAGCTGATGGAATATTGTCCACATCATACAGATAATGTAGCGCTCACGGCGACGTTGGAGAGAATTAAGTTTGAGCTTTTCTAATCGACTCCAATAGTCGCCTGTCATGCCATCTATCTTTTTTGTAATTGACCTTTCGGGTGCTTCAACTTTCATGATACTTTGTTTCGTGTGGGGTGACCACAGTGGACAACAGTATTCAAGGTGGGGTCAGGAAAAAGTGGAGAAGAGAAGGATAACTGTGGATATCTCTCGACTGGAAAGTTCTAAGAATCCAGGAACACATTCTGCGGACCATATCAACTTTGCTGTTTATATGAGTGGCCCAGCTTATGTTGTTGTCCACAATTACTCCTAGGTCTCTGATGTTATTGGATGCCACTAGAGTTTCACCCGAAGGCAGAGAGTAGGGTAGTTTCAAGGCATCCTTTTTTCCAAAGTGGATTAATTCAAATTTATCTTCATTCAACAGCATATTATTGATTTCTGCCCATTGGATAACAGCCAGTAAGTCTGACTGAAGGCAAGTCCGGTCACCCACCTCATTGATGACCCCTTGGAGCTTGGAATCGTCTGCGAAGATTCTCATGTTGCTGTGTTTGATGATGTCAGTAATGTCATTAATGTAGATGATGAAAAGAAGTGGGCCCAACACAGTGCCTTGTGGGACGCCACTGTTGACATTGGCATGGCTTGATTTTACTCCTTCGACTACAACATGCTGGGTTCTGCCTGTCAGGAAACATTTGATCCACTGTAGTAACCTTCCAGAGACACCAACATTGGATAGTTTTTTCAGTAGAATCTTATGATCAACCCTGTCTAAGGCCTTGCTGAAGTCAAGGTAGATGATATCAGTGTTGGTGCCCTCTCCCAAGGCTCTCAAAACATCGTCAAAGTGATGCAGGAGCTGCGTTAGGCAGTCCCTTCCATTACGGAACCCATGTTGGTTGGAGTTCAGGAGGCCGTTGCTTTCAAGAAAGTGGATTATTCGTGATCTCACCACCCTCTCAAATACCTTGATAATATGAGAGGTTTCCCCTTTTGAAGACTGGGACAACGGACTGGGACAGAAAGTTTTCAGGAATATAGCCAGTGTCCAGTGAGTTCCTCCACAGATTAGCAAGAGGAGATGCAAGTTGGTATCGACACACCTTCAGGACACAAGCAGGGAACCTGTCAGGGCCTACTGCTGAATTGTGTTTAATTTCGTTTATTGCCGCTAAGACACCAGTGGGCCAAACGTTATGTCTGATATAGTGTGTTGGGGATTAACATCACTGATACGGCCCAGATCGACCATATCAGGATTGCTGAAAACAGAGCAGTATTGTTTATGCAGTATCTCGCCCATGGTTTTGGCATTGTCCTGGAGTGTGCCATTTTCAGCAACTAGGGGGCCAACAGTGGAGACGGTGACCATGTGTTTTTGAGCAAATGTAAAGAACACTTTGGGGTTGAGTTTGATTTTCTCAATGGCCCACCTCTCTTCACCTATTCTCTGGTTATTGATGATGGTCATCATGCATTGCTGGAGGTTATATTTTTTTTACTCAAGCAGGGTGATAGCCATTGAATGTGTGTGTTGCTGTTGGCAGTATTTTAGTGTGTTAATTTTTTTGTTTGTTCTTTTTATTTTTCTGATAATTGTTTTTCTGTTTTGGGGGATACTGCACTTGGTTTTGTTCACAGGTTTTGGTGGGGTGTGTTTTGAACATATATTTGTGACAGTGTCTACAAAGATCTGCCAAGATGTTTTGATGTTGGTGGAAGTGTGTGCATCTGTAAAATACCAGTCGACATGTGATAGTTCGTTCATAATTACATCCCAGTTGGCATTGTAGAGATCCATGTTATCAAATGGGTGGGCTGGAGAGAGGACCCTGGGATTGGCTTTTGGCTGGTGGAATCTCAGGTTACAAAGAACCATGTCATGGTCTGAGAGAAGGGTTTTTTTCCACTGTATTATTATATATAGTGTTAGTGTGGTTACTAAACACTAGATCCAGAATGTTCTTCTGATGCCTCGTTGGTGCAAGGACAAGTTAGGACAAGAAAAACTCATTCATGAAGTCAAGAAGTGACTCGACAGCCTCTTTGTCAGTGTTTGAGGTAGTGGAGCCTGGTTTCAAACTACATGTAGACCAATCGACACAGGGTAGATTAAACTCTCCCATCAAAAGTATGTTGCTAGAATGGCACTGTTTAATAAAGCATTTAATACTGTTGAGGCATTCTTTGAAGCAGATTATGGGTGTTTCTGGTGGCCTATAGAGCCCAACTAATGTCAGGTCATTGGCTTTATTGTGCACAGTGACTGATTCACAGTATCCATTGGAGAATGTTGTGTTGCCATCTGCCGTAAAGGAATCATGCAGGAAAATGGCAGTTCCACCCTTCCTTCTGCCAACACGATCCGCACGGATGGTTGTGAAATTTCTCACTCTTACTTCGGCC
Organism: Eledone cirrhosa; assembly: GCA_964016885.1. Classification (NCBI taxonomy): domain Eukaryota; kingdom Metazoa; phylum Mollusca; class Cephalopoda; order Octopoda; family Eledonidae; genus Eledone; species Eledone cirrhosa. The sequence continues at coordinate 207,315,485 of OZ024741.1, read as the reverse complement.
TCCAAGTGGGAGTTGTTAAGGTGGGTCGCAGTAAGAATGAAGAAAGGGATGTGAAATGGATGGTTACCAACCCAATCCTCAATGAATTGGATCTTCCATTTCTGTGCATTGATGGATGGGCTGATACCTTGTGTATTGCGTAAGAATGTGGAGGCTAGTGTGGTGGCTGGTTTTGACTGTTGCAGGGTGCTTGTTTTGTGATTGTCTGTTAGTGACAGCAAGGATCGTGTTGGGTGATGGCTAAAATGTTTTTCTCTATCTCTTTTGCGAGGTTCATGGCTAAAAAAGAAAGATTTTTTTTTGTTCAGAAAGGAGTTTTTGATTGGATTTGTGGTTACAACATTGGATAGGGTTGCAGTTCCCTCTTTTGTTTTTGTTGTTGTATTTGTTGTAATTGTGTCTTTGTGAAAAGACTGGAGCAGCGTTATTTTTGTTGTTGTAGTATTTGTTATTGTTGTATTTGTTGTTGTTGTGATCGTGTCTTTGTGAAAAGACT